>OY728141.1:766555984-767155984 GCA_963277665.1 Viscum album
TAGGATTCTAAAAAGTGGGATTCTGAACCCCTTGGTCCATGGCATTGAGTTATATAATTTTTAATATTTAAATGACTATTAAAAAATCCCATGACTGTAAAAAATCCCGTGTGTGTGGATAATTTTTATGAGTGAATAGTTCCCATGAAAAATACCCCTGAATATTTCCTTGAACCCATTAGTGGGATTTAAACAACATATGAAGGCTAGGTAGTAAAAAAATAAAAAAAAATAGATCATATGAATTTAATTAAATCAGTTTACACAGTACATGGAAAATAGTTTCTTAATATAAATAATATTAATATATTTAAATTTTTATTAAATTCCCTTGTATAGAATTATTAAGAAATGTAATATAATTATATGACTTTAATGTGTAAAAAATTATCATAATCCTAAGGGAGTAATGTATTTGTAGTATATAATTTATTTAATTAATTAGTCTAATGTTTTGGGGGATCTAAGGAATTAATTGAGAAATTAATTTCTTTGTATCATCTATATAGTTAATTATATGGATAGTGGACTACGTGTCTATGATAGATCCAAATAATGTGTATTTAATATTCATATGAAATCATCACATATGTGTTGGTATTTATGTAAACAATCCTGATGAAGAAAACTTAATCGTGCAATGGAACAAAAATGTACTGAAAGAAATGAATATACGTTGGATGGTGTGGGTGTTGCAACATGATATGGATAAGACTCAAGAGATAATCCTATTGTCTATGTTGAACCTTGTGGGATGAAAAGTGAACCCTTATTAAAATTATCATGATCATTCACGATATTAATTTTGTTATTCATTTCTTATTATTTTTTATTATTTTTCATTTTAGACGCGATCACCCAAAATAACAAACAATCAATCACAGGTAAAATCAACATGCATGAAGAATGTTTTCAAAAAATTAATAGCTATATAAATATTGTAATAATATATGGAAAACATGATATTAATAAATTATTTTTTTTCATTACCATACCCTCTATGATATGTTATTTAAAAATTCTTTCTAACAATATAAATTTAACTAATCCATAATTATATGGTCTAATTTATCATTTTTTGAGGGTGAGTCTATCTAAAAAAGATTAAAAAATGAATTTCTATGTAATCATAATTAATGATTTTAATAAATATGAATTAATAGTTTTTTTAAAAAATAGTGGTTATTTGTATATTATATCAATGTTTGAATTTCTGAATGTTCTGACATTAGCCAAAAAGTATTGGTATGAAGAGTAATGGAGGATGTCATGGGAGAAAACAAAGTTTATAATATTTGATTAAAAGACTAATAATACCACATACTATGGGGAAATTTTTTAAATATCCATATAATAAAAATATTCAAGAGATTAAAAATTTAAAAATTATATTAAAATTCATACTATAAATATATAAAATAGTTTGTGATGTTAATAGATAACTTGATATGAAATTTATTTTAACATGGAAAAATTATTTTTTATAATGTACCTAAAGTTATTTTCTATATATCAAATATAATCCATCACAAATTCAATTCAACTATAATAAATATGGGATAGATTGATTATAGTATTATTTCATTAAATATAAGAGTAGTTTAAGAGCATGTGCGTTATATTGTGGAAGGAGAGGAGATTTATCAATAGATATGATCAAGAGAAAAAAAATTGTATCGAGGGAAATATATACGTGTGTAACATCACATGATTTTAAATAATATATTTTTTGAGAATATTACATTGTTCTATAGATTGTGTTGCATATAACACAATATTTTAAAAATCCTATAATATAATATTAGTATTATTATTTAAACATTGCCTTTATAACATAGCCATTAAATTTAGTGGTGTTATTAAGAATAACCACATTTATATAATTAAGTATAATGGGTTTATATATGACAAACGGATTTAAAAATATGTCATTTTTTTCCTAAGGGTCATTATATTCTTTACACATTCATATTTCTTAAAAAATTGTATTTATTTTTTCAAAAAATAAAAAAATTAATTTTCTAAATATTATAAAATTTTATTTTAAATTTATATATTATTTTTTAATTCTATGTTTCAAAATTATTATTTTTCTATTTTTTCTTAAATTTATAATAATATTATATTTTAAATAAATAATAAAAAATAATTATTTCATTTATGTACAAACTTTTCATTCAATGAAATTATACGTGTTTTTATATCAAATGTGATTGAATTTAATATTCATAAAGTTATATTAATATTTACCCAATATAGGTCATTTTAATCAATCTCACATTAAATTTTGTTATAAGATAGTTAAATAATTTGATATATTTCATGTTGGAAAATAAAATTTTCATTGACACTATGGGTTTAATTTTACATTAAATTTTTTACCCTTGTATGAATGGAATTTGTAAAATTGAATAAAATACATTTAATAAGACTATTTATTATTAACATTCATTTTAAAAATTAATTTTTATCATAAGGAATATTAAAAACAATAAGAAAATTTTATTCCACATATGGTGAAAACTAGTTTATTTGGGTATTAACTACAATGAGTAGGCTAAAAATGACACAAAAGATTTCAAAATAACATTGGATAGAAATAATTCCACCTTATCACCAATTTGATTCTTAATGATATATTTTTTATCCATTTACAATGTTTAAATGCTACACTCTGAGATTTTGGAAATGGAAACTATTTTAACAACATATTCACTATGCAACACCGAGCATAAAAATCATTTGATATATATAGTAATTATAACATTACCATTAAATTTTCATGTATGATTAGTAATAACTATCTTTTGATATATATATATATATAAATTTTTATAAAGTGTCTTAATAATAAAAAATATTTATAAATTATAAATAAATTACCAATATATTTTTTATAAAAGTAATTTTATACCTGTGAAATCTATTTTCATAAAATTTTATTTTTATTGCATTTATTGAAAAATATTATAATTAATTTCATAAAAATTCAAAAAAAAAATAATTCAAAAAATTAGAATCAATATTTTTTCCTAATATTCATATTTATTATAGATTAAATTTTGATATTTTTTTGTAATTTCTTATGTTTTCTTTGAATAGTCAAAAATACCTCTTTTTTTTAAAACGACAGTTCTTTTAAAAATATAATGCAATATCAAAGTAACATTAATTAATTAGTAATTATTTAATTGAAATGTATAATATATACATAATTAAATATTTATTTAAAATAATACTATAATTTTAGTTACTCTTATTGTTAATAGAAAATACCATTTCCTTAGAAAATATGCTTCTTGAAAACAAACGTTTTCATCGCACCTTTGGATAAAATTTAAAATTAAAATTTAAAATGAATTAATTATTAAATTACTAATTTGAATTATATATTTATATTAAGAATAATTTTATTATTAAATATCTTCAACATAATATTTGACCCTAATTAATATTGGAATAGTAAAAATAAATTTCCGATGTTTAGGTAAAATTAGGTTTATTGGGGTTAAAACTAAAATTATAAGTGTCGAAATGATGTTAAAAACATCTAAATATTTTTTTGGAACTATTTCATCCTTTAATTTATATGAATATATATTTATCCATTTTTTATTATTGTGCAATTTTGAAAATAACCATACACCTTTTTCTATTTTGATGAATCAAGTCTTAGTATCACCTCAAATATAAAAGGCCACACCTTCCACTACCCACATCAAACTGTAAAAATATTTTTCCTAGGTCAATACCTATCCCAATAAATTCCCAATATTGATCCCCTAATCTTATAGGTCTTTTATATTTATTAAATCCATTATAGTTTTTATTTATGAATAATTATGGAGAGGTTGTCTAAGAAGTGTTAAATTTATATACTATGTGTTTCTATTTTATTTATTCATCCACATCCCTCAAATGTTCTTCATATATGGTAAAAATATAAAACTAATATCCCATGAATAAAAAAAATTAATAAAATTAAAATGCTAAATCCATCAACACTTCCATCAAATGGGATATGAAATAATGATTTGTGTATTTGGATGACTACCACCCCATGGACCGATCTCATTACTTTTCATAATCACTTCTTATATATTATTATAATAATGAATTTAATTCATTTAAATATAATATATTTGTTGATATATTTACACTTTTTGAATTATAATATCAAATATATATTTATTAATTTTAATTCCACATGGGATATAAAAAAAATCACTCTTTTGAATGAATAATACATCCTCATTAAGTGATGCGATTCGTCTTTAAATAACAGACAGCATGTATGGTTAAAACTATAATAATAATGAATAAATATGATATATATATATATTAAATTATAATGATATTATTAAATTTTTTAATTATTCTGAAAATATTATATATTATTTTATTTCTTTCCCTTAAAAATGAAACTACCGTTTGTGTACATGTGGACTACTATCTCTACGAAGTGATGTGATTCTTTTTTCATCATCGAATCATAATAATGATTTATATAATTATATTTCAACAAACAATATTGTATTTATTATATTATTATTTGTATGGAAATATATAATAATTCATTCTATCATTCTATAATGATAATAAAAAAAGGAAATGCTACTCAAGAAAATATATTGCCTATTGTCTCTATGTTCGCAATATAGATACTTTATTCATAGAAAACATCCTCATTGGTTATAAATTTTTTATCAACGAATAAATATTATAATTATGTAATAATTGTTTTTGTTATTTATAAATAATTTTTTATTTGACCACTATCAACACAATGAAGTCATTTTAAAACAATGAACTAAAATTCCTTGAAACACAAGTCATGGACGTAACTAATTATATATTAAAAAATGTTTTTAGAAAATAAAAATTAATAATTTTTGTATAGGATAAAAACCTAAAAAAGTTTCTTGATAATTAAAATTATTAAATTATAATTTTTATATAGGGGTTAGAGAGCATATAATGAATACATGGCCTCAAGGTACAATCATTATTGTCTTAGATTTACTTTTGTGAGAAATATTCCACATTCAATACGTTTTTTATTATATGGTGTATATAATATAAATTTAAAATATAATATAATGATTCCTTTATGAATAAAATTATTTTATGATAAAGTTTCAATTAATATATCCATGGGTATATACTAGAATGCACGCTTGTGGTACAAAGTTAAATATTTCAATTTCAATTAATTAGGTTATAAAACATCATAATTAACTCAGTTTTTTTATGATTACATCTGAATTGATCAAAAAAAATTACTCAATATTTTCACTTTATTTCAATTGATTTTTAATTTTTACACAATTTCTATATGTATTTATACTTTCAATTCAATGATATTATATTAATAAAGGTTAATCATCCAAATTTCATATCATTGGAATATATGATTTTGATATGAACCAATATTCTTTAAGAGGTGTTTATATTGAGATTATCATGTTTTATAACATGTATCTTATTATATCAATGAATTATAATGTGTTATATGATTATATTCATCCATGGGACTTAAAATTAATAAGAGTTTTGAAAGTGGAAAAATATATCTTTTTTAATCACCTTTATTATGGGATTATTTGTGTTCATGATTATTTTTTAAAAAATAAAATTATAATATTCTCATTAAAAATATTATCCTATATCCATCTTTGGTTAGAAATATTATTCACATGTTTAATTATATTTTCTCTTTTATTTGTTAATGAATCAATAATAAAGTTATTTGTATGTTATATTGATCAATAATATTTTTGGTATATTAAATATTTGTCTTCGAAATAAATATTTTATAAAATGATTTTGAAAAGGTTATTTAAAAAAGAAAAATTTTATCTGAATTTCATTTTACATGATATTTATGATATTTCTAAAATTCTTTAAATTTAAATTTCATAAAATTCTCCAAATGGTTTAATTTGAATCTCCTTTCTAAATTGTTTTGAGTTAATTGATTTTTTATTAAAAAAATTACATCAACTGAATTTCCTTAAATCATATCCATTATTTTAAATTAATATTACATCATATTATTTCCAAAGATATTTTCATAGAAAAATATTTTCACAATATTATGGCAATATTTAGTTTTTAAAAAAATATTTTCAATATTAAAATGTTATTTTATTTTTGAATTTTATGAATGATATTTTATCATTATTTATGATCACTAATGTCCCCAAATTTCATTTTTACATATAATAAAAATGGAATATTTTGTAATGATAACATTATAATAAATTCCTAGGTTGGATTTAGATTGTTTTATGGATATTGATATTGAACTAATTTCTTTTCCACTAGTAAGCCATGTTTCAAAGAGATTGTTATAGAAAACGTCTCTTTTCGAAGGGCCAATCATGTTTTAATGAGATTATTGTGGAACCTGTTTCTTTTCCCTATGAAAATATTGTTTGAAAAGAATTTTTATAGAATCCATTTTATTTCTACATGTTAATTGTGTTTCCGAGAGACTATTGATGAAATAATTTCTTATGAATGTGTTAATCATGATTCAGTGTTATTGTAATGAACCCCACTTCTTTTCTATTGGTTAATATTGTTTTGAGGAGTCTATTTTGGAACCTATTTATTTTACCTATTTTAGTATTATTTTAATATAAATTTTAAGTTAAAAATTTATTTTATATGGGTTAATCAAGTTTGGATTACAATTTATAAAGAACGTTCTTTTAAATGGGCTAATAATGATTCAAATATATAATTATAGACAAATATTATTTTCCATTGGTAAATCATATTAAAATGATATTTTCATATAAAACATTTCTTTTATAGGTGCTCATAATGTTATTAAACTTATAATGTATTACTAACCACCCTAATGGGGAACTTTGCAAACTCCCTAGGACCATCTTTAATAGTTTCACGGATGGAAACTGGTGTCAAATATGCATATCACCAACATGGGAGACCATATCCCACATAAATGTACCCACACATCTACTTACACATACAGTGCAGAAATGTAAACACAAAAATAGCCATGCATTCATAAATATAAATATGACGACCATAGTATGATAGGATGTAATGTAATGTAAAATAAGAAACACACGATCCCACCACAAAATGTATAGAACCCAGTACATCCTAAAGATATAAATAGGGACTTCTTTCAACACTGCAGGAAAACACATTAGTATGTAAGGTGTCTCTAGAAAGCACATGACTTAGGTCCTTCTAGGACTCTATGAGATTTTTAATTTTATTACACAAGACATGGAAAATAAGGTCAAATACAATGTTGGGGTTATTCTAATAATACCATGTAGGTCTCCCAAAAATCTCCAACAATAAAACAATAGAATAATTGTTACCTCTAGATAAGTATATTAGTAAAATGCATAAAATAAGAATATATAGTTCTAATTAACCAATAAACATACTCTAATGGTGGCTCATGAGAGTAATTCCAGCCTAGGATTATATTGTAATGATTCTAGATAGTGAACATATAGGGGAAGACACTCCATGTGTAGGATAACAATACTCATATTCATCAAAGATGTTGTTCATTCCAAGTTTCACCATAGATTGTAAATGTTGTATGTATAATGATATATGATACATATATGATGATCACACCCATGTCCATGTGGTATACCAGCAATGTATTCTTGATTAACTCGATAAGTATAGGATTTTATCAGATGTAGTTTTAGTCACTATGATACCAACAACCCCACATATGACATGAATATTAACAGAGGATCTCACTATGGTCCATTTAGATGGATTCTTAAAATATTAAACCTGATGTCCTACTAAAGGGATAAATGTCCTATATATTGGATGTGATTCCATACTAAGCCTCAGTGAAAAGTATATGGATAATTGACCCTAAGGAATAACCTCCATGATATTGAGGACAATGGCTACAAGACAAAATTAAGGGAATATGGGGTGTGTAGTAGCATTACATGTTGATTACCTTCTTACATATTTCATTCCAATGTAAAAAAATATTGTGTTTGCATCCACGTATATGTGAATAGTGGGTTGTTAACCCTGTACTTCATATCCACTCAAGGAAGTCGGATAATCCAATGTATGCCCATCTTAGTCTTGCCATGGTGGGAGCTCACGGTGAGCCCGTTCCTGTGTACTCTATCCTATTTTTATGAACTTTACAAGAGATTTATCATGAAAACTGAGAGATAATACACATAGTGTGATAGGGATACATTACATGTGATCCTTAACATTCTCCCAAAACCCACGTTTCCACTAGGAGGGAAACACACTCCCTGTAGTCCAGGATTTCGTGTTATGGGGATCAGGATTTCCATAATCCAATTAGTTCTTACATACCATTGAACCTATTTCATTGTGAATACGTATATTATCTACAATCATTATATAAATTGAGGTTCTACCATAATAAAATATAACCTTGTGTCTTTTCGAAATTCAGGCCTTTTGATTCATTCCTAAAAGGCATCATTTGTTATTTTTCATTTAACACTAAAGTACTCAAAATCTGGAATCCAAAACCATATGATATTACATCACTTCCATCAGTTCACTATAATATTTCCATTATGATCCTAGATATAAAATATAGATTCATTGTTCTATGAAATGTGTGTGAAGTAATTATTTTTTGTGGATGTCGATCTAAAGGTCAATAAAGAAAACCCGTGATGAACAAAGAAATATTCTATAAAAGAAAAAAACAAACATGATGAATGTTCCTAAAAAATTTCATATTGGGAATGATCCTTATTCATTAGAATGATAAGAGGATTATCAATGGAAATCAATATAAACACTAAAAATATCCCCATAATTAATCACATCCTGCAAGACGACTACACCGTAGATAAATTTGTTGGTTGATTGATTCTTATTTATTATATGAATTAATAATTGTTTAATAATCCAATAAAATAACTATTCAACAATGGACAGATTTATTAACTAATATGAATGTGGTCCTTTAATTTTCATTGTTGATATTAGGATTTTTTTTCACACTGATTTCTGACCTATGGTCATGTTGTCGTTCATCTAAGAGAGATCCTCCGATGTTATCTAAAATAGACATCCAAAATCTAATGGTTTTCCCATAAAATAGTGTTATTTCTTCATAATATTTTATTTAAATAAAATCCATCGTCTCCATCAAGGAATACAAATTAAATATTTTTTTTTATTTTTTTTATTTTTTGTCTGTGACTTCATTAAAATAATATACTCTTGTTAATTGTGGAAATGTTGTGAAAATATTAAACATTGTATAATAAATTAAACAATTTAATTATATTTTTGATTGGGTACCCAATTAATTTGATATTACAACAATTCATGAAAATTATGCATAACTTTTATTAATTATGTTTAATATATTTTGAACATTTATTCTAGGCACATGGGGCCTCAGAATAGAACATTGTCTCAAATCCTAGAGTCTAAAAAAGACCACTAAATATCAAAAAAATACATAGAAACTCCAATTCATTAAATTCATCCCAACATGGGGCTTCATGTCAACAAAAATACAAAACAAGTGATGTAGACAGATATTGGGGTTTTGAGAATGTTTCTGATCATCCCACTATCAGGTAATTCCATGATGATTCTTAGGATGCTACCAAAAACAAACTATTGAAATCTCTCACAAATTAAGGATCCTCCAATATTTATCCTTGATCTGTATTTGGTACATAGAAAAGTTATATCTATCCTTTATGTTCTGCTTACCACATTTGAGAATGTGTGATGTTCTATGCATTTACCTACTCAGTTACAACATGTGTAAGACGTCGTGTACCAGATATAACTTCGATGGTAGAACAATGTTTTATTCCTCCTCTCTATCTTTACATATTATATTGAAATCGATAATTAATTATAATGATTGATTTCCACACCAGCCTAATCTATATAATCCACATCGAGGTGAAAACCGAAAGGAACTCATTTTCTCCCACCTCATACTCCAAAAAACACTATTGTTTTTCATCATAAGTATTATGATGGATCACTATAGACATATAACACTCATCGATGATTTGTATTTACTTGGTTGTATTTTTCACCAATTTTGGGACCATTAGTTCCAAATCTCCTTACATAATCAAGGAAAGTTGTTACTGAAAATGTTGCACATAAATGTTTTTGATTATTCAACAAATTTGTTGGAATGAAAACTATTTTCATTTTGAAAACAACACCTGTATATGGGGATTATCACATCGATGTGTAAATTCTACCCTGAATGTTCACATCATGTTATTTAGAACCATAATGTTCCACTCAGTCTATTCATTGGTCATGGGGTTTAATGATGTGATCAATAATAAACAAGTCCGTAATGGATCCTAAAATCCCTTCCATAGCTAAGATGTGAAGAAAGCATCATGATAAGAAATGATGACGGATATAACTCCATGTATATGTAAAATAACTTTAATATAGAGTAATCACAAGCTCTCTACTACACTCACCAATCAAATATCTAGGTATTGGGGTGACTTGGTGAGTTATTCCATGTTTAACCATGAGGCATCATGTTTCAGTTACGTATGTTAAAAACCCTACAAAATATCTTAATATATTCAATCAAACACCTATTTAGGACCTCAAGGGGTTGATCTAACCCACTGGAACATACCTATCACCCTTCACATGGGGATAAGTAAGTCATCGATAGGAAAACTCTGAAACTCCCTTCATCATCCCTAGACAAAAATATGATGTCATATATCCTAGTGCATTTTTTCCGCACCATTATTTATATATAAAAGAATATATTAAACTATATCAGAAACTCCTCTTAATATATCCCTGGGACAAACTAGTGAGCTGTCAAAATTGATATCACATGGATCATGACTACTAATTCATATCACATGGATCATGACTACTAATTCTTATGATTGTTCACATATTTAAATATTAATGACATGTTTCATGATTGATGATTTCGGTATTATTGGGTTTGTGTTCTATTATGATTATCTCATGTAATATGTTTTTTTCATAATAACCATATTCAATTATTATTATCATTGATGTATTTTAATTTTTTATCTTTATTTTTACCCTTAATAAGAATGTTATTTAATGAGGATTTGATCTAAAAATTCATATTTTTCATTTTTCATAGGTTATAAAAAATTATGTGGATTAATTTATATATGGAATTATTTCTTATGAATGATGATGTAGAATTTATTAGAAACAATGAATTATATTTTGTGTATGATAAATTATCATTCATATAGATTGGTATTTTTTAAGTGTATAAAACCTAATTCTCTCTAACACATACCATAAAATGTCTTTTAAAAATTATGCTATCATATATATAGTTTTTATATTTTTTTATGGAGAAAATCAGATAACCTTTATCAGTTCAGAATATATAAATATAATGTTTCTGATTTCAGGAATGGATCAAGTATTTATTATTTTTGGATATTATTGAAAATTGTGGCCATATTTTTTCAATCTAGAAATTTTATGTGTATCCTCCCCCCCCACCAATAAAAGGTTAATCCCTCTACTTCTATATTAATGCAACAAAACTCTTTCGTTCATCCAATACCAACCAAAATTTCTTCCATAACTCCCTTAACTAAACCTAGAAACCTTATATTAATTAGAAAACCCATGTATGTAGGCATTGTAACAACCCGATATTTTATGATAAGTATTCTTTTTAATTTATTTGATGTCATATGTTTTTTGATACAACAAGATTATATTGTGCTATACGTAACACCGTATTACCTTGCAGTATATGCAATACTATTCTTAGATTGTTTTATACACAATTTCATGTTCGTTTGATAATAGTCATTCTATGAAACATTGATTATATATTTATATATTCAATGTATAAATGAAAAATGGTTGGATTCTGTTATAACGAAACAACAGAGGAGTCTTGCACAACATGCAACCCTGAAATGGCTTGCATTACACACAATCACGACCTTCCTTGATAGCGTGTGTTGTACGCAATATCGGGATTTACTAAACAACGATATATTATTAAAATATTATTATAACTAGCAGTTATGAATAGTAATACCCACTTTTTGAAATTTTATAAATTTTATCTTTCAAAATGGACTTCATTTCTCTATTTGGAATATCAAAATTATCCTAGGGTGAAATTTTGGTATTTTTCTAAAAACTTTTAATTTTTGATGAATAGTGAAAACACTGGGTTACTATTTAAAAACCGACTTTTTATTTAAATAATTATTTATTTTATTTAATTTCATTTTAGGTAAAATTTGATACATAATATGTAACATCCCAGGTAAATAAAGAATAAAGAATTTTCATATTTATTAATATTTACGAATTAAATATTAATTTTAATTAAAAGGGGTTTCTATGTTCGATAGCGTACTCGGTACGCAACGATGAGTTTCTTTGAAAACTTACGTTGCACACAAGTAATAAAATAATATTATTTTAAATGTTAGTTAACGAGTAGTCGTTGTACTGGCGGGAATGGATAGAAATAACTAAAATATTATTATATATGTTTTTAAATGTTTTTACATTTACCCAATAATCGATAATGGCTTAAAATACGGAAAGAGTTCAATTTTAGGCATTTATACCCTAATTTTCACGAAAGGTCCACTTATCACCTTTTGACGGAGAACCATCATTAAATATAGTTTTTATCGAACTTATAAATTATATTGGACCAAATATAACACTTTTTTAAATCGGGACATCAAAATTTACTTTGTGTAAATTTTTGGTACCTTTCTGATAAAGTTCTTTTTTTTAATGAATAGTGTAAAATGTTGTATTTTAATTCAAAACCTCTTTTTAATCTAATTTATTTATATGATTAGATTATCTTTTGAATTGTTTTTAAAGTGAAATTAGAAAATATTTTTACCATTAAATCCAATAGTGGTCGTTGGAATTAATTTCACTTTGAAATCGGACTTAAACTAGTGTCAATCTTTTGATACTTATTGTTTCATAAAAACACGCTATTTGCTCTGACAGTGGGAATTAATTATTAAATTAATTAATGTGACTTATATTTTTTGAATTTTGTAAAATAGACTTCATTTTTGAATTTGTAATATCAAATATAGCTTAGGGTGAATTTTTGGTAATTTTCTGAAAAACTTCAATTTTTGATGAATAGTGGAACCACTAAGTGGTACTTATAAAGACTGATTTTCCGTTTAAATGAAATTTTTTCATCATTGTGTTTTGAATTTCAAAAATCCGACATACATGGTTGTCCTTAAGAAGTAAAATGTGGTTCAATGAGATTATAATAATTTTTTGGTGAATAGTAACTTATTAAGTTTTTAATCGTGATTAGTGGTAATTAGTGTAGTTTAAGGTAAAAATAATGCTTTAATAAAATAAAATGAGCATGACACATGTACTACCCTAATTGGTTGTGTCATGGCCGACCAATACAAGCCATGGGCAACTTGGGGACCCCATGGAGACACTTTGGTTGGGAAATGACATAAATAAATTTTTATTTAATGTAAAAGTAAAAATGACACAAACATAATATGTTTTACGAAAACAAATTTTAAATGGGGTTATACAAGTCAGATTTTTGATTATAAATAGTAATTGGAAATCTAAAAGGATTTCCTACATCATAGTATTTTTTTTATAATTTTTAGACATTAAATAAATTAAATTATTTATGACATAATACTGATGCAGCGATGACATCATTATTTGACGATTTAAATAAAATGGAAATATAATTTAAAATCTATGAACTACACATGTCCAAAACCAATTTGATGAGTGTATTTCGAACCCTTATCACCTTATCCACGAATTATATCAATGTGGGACCTTTTAAAACCGAAACACATTTTCAAATAAAGTAATATTTCTTTACTTTCCAAAAGTGCCCCGCCTCTCCTCTTATAAAAGGCCCCCACCTCTACCTCATTTCACACACTCCTCAAGCCTTTGGCTCGGCCAAACCCTGCCCATTTCCTCTCTCCACATCCCTTTCCTCATCCTAGAGGATTCCTTTTGGGCAGAATCCGTTCAAAATAAGGCTTTAGGCTCAAATCAAAAGGAGTTACACTTTTAAAGGTAATTCATTCTCTCTTGTTCATTTGTTTTATTTTGCTTCTCCAACCCTCTAAACTCTTTTTATTTACTTCTTTTGTAACAACACCAGTATATTCAATATACTAGGATGTTGTTATAAGATTTATTCGAGCTACACTCTCACACAACTACATCAAATGGTTAAAGAACATACAGTTTCTGTGGATCGCGAAATTCTGCCTCCCGAAACGATGATTGTTCAATACTCATTTAACACCTTCAAAGGTGGCCATTATGATGTCACTATTTTTATATATGATATATAATATGTTTATTTTTTCTTTAAGCTTCTGTATTTTTTATTTTGGGCATACCTTTAGGGTTTCCATTATGGGTAAACACGATATCTTCATTTAAGGAAGTGCGGACTACCGCCCCCTCAAAGTGATGTGATTCGTTAATGCCATATGTGGGATGTGTAAAGGATGGATTTAAAGTTATTATATATGATGTTATACTGGAATTATAATATACCTCTATATCATTATTATTTCTTTCCATTAAAATATGAGATAGAAATGAAAGTAGCGTTCATGCGTACGTACGACTTACCGTCTCCATGAATGGTGCATTTCATTTCTTATCCCCAAATGTAATGTACTATTAAAAGTACATGTATATAATGGATATATATAATTAATGATATATCCAAATGATTAATATAATTCTGTAATTAAAATATACATACCTCTCATTTAGTTTTAATTCCATTAATATGACAAAGAAATGAAAGTAGTGTTCATGCGTACGTACGGCTTACCGTCTCCATGAACGGTGCATTTCATTTCTGACCACTAAATGATTATGTAATATTATAAATACATGTATATGCTGGATATATATGATACATATTATATCCAAATCGGGAATTTCATTATGGATATAAAGAACATTTGACCACACGAACAACATGTAATTGTAAGAAGTCCACTTTCAACTTAAGAACTAAATATTGAGAAAACAAACATTATTAACGTAAAAGGTTAAATAATGTTTATAACATGGAAATAAGTGATATAAAAGTAATAATGAACTTTAAAAAGGTTCTTAATCAAGTATAAATTAACTCAAGTTTATTATTCAGAACGTTAAGGAACGATCGAGTCAAGTCGGACCCGAGGTAAGGGACTCCGTCTCAATCTCCTTTCATTGAGGCATATTTCGTTTTATACACAACTTTCTTTTATACGGTGTATAAACCCCTTTGTGTTTTACTTTTATACAAAAGGAATCTTTTTCTATGAAGCGTTTTACTAAATGACAAAAAGGAATGTTTTTTTAACGTACGCGGTGACAACGACCTTTTCCGCCGCCGTGAGTATTATTTGGTCTTTGGCTTCCTCAACAAGCCGTAATGTTTTTAGAATAAAATAAATACCATATACTCTTTTATGTATTTTGGTATTGAAAATGGTTTTGATAAAGGATTCAATTATGTCAATATATTTATGATATATTGTGATTGAAATGTGGAAATGTTATCATTCCTTTATATTGGTTTTATGTTTTATGATTTTATATTGGTACTTGGACATTTTAACGGGTGGTTACGTTATAAACCATATGACGGGTGGTGCCGTGAATATCAGGACGGGTGGTTACGTTATAACCTCCAATGCATTGGGTATGGAAGTCGGTCGTATGGCTTTTCCATTAAGTATGTATGGAAATTGGCCGTATGGCTATTCCATTAAATGATATGTGTGGAAGTCGACCGTATGGTTATTCCACTTAAGTATGTTTTTGTCCCAAGTTACCTTTATATATTTTATGTGTTCTTTTTATGGATTTTATTGTAATACTTTGGTTAAAAAAAGGTAAGTGATGATACTTTATTCAGTGAAGATTTTTTACTACTTCATGAAGGTGAAGGTATTACTTTGATAGAGTATTTATGGTTTATTTGATGTTTGAAAAACTAACAGTTTTCATTCTTTCTGTATCCCTTAATGAGCTTTTTATTCTCACCCAAAGTTTTTTTTGAAATGTTTTCATAGGACTTAAGGTGGAATAAGGTCAAGGATGGGATCAAGGGAATGTCATCCTATATAAAACATGGAACTAGACACGTTTCTTTTTAAGAGTTTTTTTTTATTATGGAAACTTAGTAGAAGTGACTACTTTGTAATCTTTTGAGATGTAATAGTTATGTTCTAATTCTCTAAAACTCTAAACATGAAAAGATCCTCGATGTAAATTATTAATTTAATTCAATATTAAGTAAGGTTTAAGGCTGGGGCCTTATAGTTGGTATCAAAGGTTGGTTTAGACAACTTTAGGAGTTAGAAAAGTGTTAAATTATAATATGATTCAAATGATATAGCATTTACGGATTACCATGTTTCTTCGCCTAAGATATTTCTGTGTACAGAATGGTTTTCCGCAGAGGAAACAAAGCAGCTATGTTGGGATGACATCAGGAGGAAGATAACCTTCCAAATCAGCAACCTGAGATGGTCGAAATCGGAACTGAACAGTTTGTTGCAGTGATGGCACAGTTGACTCTGGCTATAAATGGTGGTGGTATCCATGCACGAGATCAGCTAGATAAACCGCAGAGGAACATGTCAGTGGTGGAACATTTCATGAGTCAACATCCCCCATCATTCAGAGGATCATCTGACCCTGTGCAAGCTGAAGGGTGGATTAAAGCACTGGAGAAGATTTTTGATGTCATGGGGTGTTAAGAACATCAAAAGGTTAGTGTTGTTGTTTACCGTTTTGAAGGTGAAGCTGATCAGTGGTGGTCGATGGTGAAAAATATAAGGGATAGTGATGAGATTGAGGATCTTCACTGGGACTAATTCAAAGGTATGTTTCTTGAGAAATATTTTCCTAAGGTGGTTCGTCATAGGATGGAAAAACAGTTCCTAGAATTGAGGCAGGAGGATGATTCGGTGGCTGCTTATGAAGAAAAGTTCACTCGATTGGCAAGGTATGCTCCAAACTTCATACGAGATCTTGATAGTAAAATAAACCGTTTTTACTCAGGGTTAAAGCCAAATTATCGAAGGGCTTTAGCTTCTCGTGAGTTCAAAAGTTATGAAAAACTTCTTCGATGTGCGGAGAAGGTGGAAATGGAGTTTGCCGATGATCAGGTGTTCTATGAAAAACAACAGAATAAGAGGTCTAGTTGGCAGGCAAAGGGGAAGAATTCATCAAAGAAGCAAGGAGGTAAGAAAACCAAATATCCATCCTGTGAGAAGTGTGGTAAAATGCATCCTGGAGAATGTTTATCCAAGTCTGGTAAGTGATTTCGGTGTGGTAAGTCTGGTCATATTGCTCGTAACTGTAATGAAGATAGTCATGTAGGAAATGAAAATCCAACGGTAAGATGTTTTAAGTGTAATGAAATGGGTCATTATACAAACGAGTGTCCAACGAAGAAATCAACTGGGGGAATGCAGCCAGACTACAAGCAGAAAGGGGTGTTGAAATCCTTTGCAACAACTTCAGAAGATGTTGGGCCATCGAATGAAGTGGTATCAGCTCCAGGGAGCTCAGTATTTTTCGAAGATTGACTTGAAGTCGGGGTACCATCAGTTGAAAGTAAAAGAAGAAGACGTTCTGAAGACTGTGTTCCGTACTAGATATGGCCATTATGAATTTGTAGTTATGCCTTTTGGGTTAACCAATGCACCTGCTGTATTCATGGACCTTATGAATAAAATTTTCCATGACTTCTTGGATAAGTTTGTGTTTGGGTTTTGAGGTTTGGGAAGAGGTTATGTGTGCCTTGTGATTCACATTTGAAGAATGAGTTGTTATGTGAGGCTCATAGTTCCCCGTTTTCAGTTCATCCTGGCAGTACTAAGATGTACAGTGATCTGTGGGAGTATTACTGGTGGGATGGAATGAAAAGAGACATTGCTGATTTTACTGTTAAGTGTTTGACATGTCAACAGGTTAAAGCAGAGCGGTAGTTACCGAAAGGGATTCTTTAGCCTTTACCAGTGCCAGAGTGGAAATGGGAAAACAAATCCACGGAATTTGTTGTGGGATTACCGAGGACATCTCGAGGTAATAATGCAATATGGGTTATTGTTGATCGCTTGACCAAATCTGCTCACTTCCTTTCTATACGAGATACTTTCTCTCTAGATCAACTTTCCCATCTGTATCTTAAAGTGATAGTCAGGTTACATGGAGTTCCTCTCTCCATTGTATCTGATCGTGATCCCAGGTTTACTTCTAACTTTTGGAAAGGCCTTCAGAAGTCGTTGGGTACTGAATTAAATTTTAGTACAGCTTTTCATCCTCAATCAGATGAGCAGTCAGAACGAACAATTCAGACCTTGGAGGATATGCTACGAGCTTGTTCGATGGATTATTAGGGAAGTTGGGACCAACATCTTTCTTTGGTTGAGTTTTCTTATAATAACAGCTTTCATTCAAGTATACAGATGGCACCATTTGAGGCATTATATGGGAAGTGGTTTTGAACTCCAGCATTTTGGAATGAAGTGGGTGAAAGGAAGCTGATGGGACCAGAATTGGTAGAAGAGATGGCAGAAAATGTTCAGTTGATTCAGAAGCACATGAGAATAGCTCAGAGCAGGCAGAAGAGTTATGCGGATAACCGGAGGAAGGATCTATCTTTCGAGGTAGGTGATCATGTTTTTCTCAAGGTTTCTCCTTGGAAAAGTGTGATGAGATTTGGTAAGAAAGGAAAGCAGAGTCCAAGGTTTATTGGACCATATGAAATTATGGAGAAAGTTGGATCAGTTTTTTACCGAGTGGATTTACCTCCGAGTTTATCTCAGGTACACAATGTTTTCATGTTTCAATGTTGAGAAAGTATATTCTAGATCCATCTCATGTTTTGAGTCCAGAGGTAGTTCAGCTGGAAGAGAACCTATCTTATGAGCTACAACCGGTCCAGATTCTTGACCACAGGGAGCAGGTGTTACGGAATAAGGTGATTCATCAGGTAAAGGTTTTGTGGAAAAACCATGTGATTGAAGAGGCAACATGGGAATCTGAAAATTCTATGAGGGATACATACCCCCACTTATTTTGATAAGTGAATAAAATTGCGAGGACACAATTCCCAAAAGGGGGGGAGGATGTAACATCCCAGGTAAATAAAGAATAAAGAATTTTCATATTTATTAATATTTATGAATTAAATATTAATTTTAATTAAAAGGGGTTTCTACGTTCGATAGCGTACTCGGTACGCAACGATGAGTTTCTTTGAAAACTTACGTTGCACACAAGTAATAAAATATTATTATTTTAATTGTTAGTTAACGAGTAGCTGTTGTACTGGCGGGAATGGATAGAAATAACTAAAATATGATTATATTTGTTTTTAAATGTTTTTACATTTACCCAATAAAAGATAAAGTCTTAAAATACGGAAAGAGTTGAATTTTAGGCATTTATACCCTAATTTTCACGAAAGGTCCACTTATCACCTTTTGACGGAGAACCGTCATTAAATATAGTTTTGATCGATCTTATAAATTCTATAGGACCAAATATAACTCTTCTTTAGAATCGGGACATCAAAATTTACTTTGTGTAAATTTTTGGTACCTTTCTGATAAAGTTCTTTTTTTAATGAATAGTGTAAAATGTTGTATTTTAATTCAAAACCTCTTTTGAATCTAATTTATTTATATGATTAAATTATCTTTTGAATTGGTTTTAAAGTGAAATTAGAAAATATTTTTACCATTAAATCCAATAATGGTCGTTGGAATTAATTTCACTTTGAAATCGGACTTAAACTAGTGTCAATCTTTTGATACTTATTGTTTCATAAAAACACGTTATTTTCTCTGACAGTGGGAATTAATTATTAAATTAATTAATGTTACTTATATGTTTTGAATTTTGTAAAATTGACTTCATTTTTGAATTCATAATATCAAATATAGCTTAGGGGGAATTTTTGGTAATTTTCTGAAAAACATCAATTTTTGATGAATAGTGGAACCACTAAGTGGTACTTATAAAGACTGATTTTCCGTTTAAATGAAATTTTTCCATCATTGTGTTTTGAATTTCAAAAATCCGACATACATGGTTGTCATTAATAAGTAAAATGTGGTTCAATGAGATTATAATAATTTTTTGGTGAATAGTAACTTATTAAGTTTTTAATCGCGATTAGTGGTAATTAGTGTAGTTTAAGGTAAAAATAATGCTTTAATAAAATATGATGAGCTTGACACATGTCATACCCTCATTGGTTGTGTCATGGCCGACCAAGACAAGCCATGGGTCAACTTGGGGACCCCATGGAGACACTTTGGTTGGGAAATGACATAAATAACTTTTTATTTAATGTAAAAGTAAAAATGACACAAACATAATATGTTTTACGAAAACAATTTTTAAATGGGGTTATACAAGTCAGATTTTTGATTATAAATAGTAATTGGAAAGATAAGATTATTTCCTACATCATAGTATTTTTTTTATAATTTTTAGACATTAAATAAATTAAATTATTTATGACATAATAATGATGCAGCGTTGACAACATTATTTGACGATTTAAATAAAATGGAAAGATAATGTAAAATCTATGACCTACACATGTCCAAAACCAATTTTATGAGTGGATTTCTAACCCTTATCACCTTAACCACGAATTATATCAATGTCGGACCTTTTAGAACCGAAACACATTTTCAAATAAAGTAATATTTCTTTACTTTCCAAAAGTGCCCCTCCTCTCCTCTTATAAAAGGCCCCCACCTCTACCTCATTTCACACACTCCTAAAGCCTTTGTATCGGCCAACCCCTACCAATTTACTCTCTCCACATCCCTCTCCTCATCTTAGAGGATTCCCTTTGGGAATAATCCTTTCAAAGGAAGCCTTTAGGCTCAAATAAAAAGAGTTACACTTTTAAAGGTAATTCATTCTCTCTTGTTCATTTGTTTTATTTTGCCTCTACAACCCTCTAAACTCTTTTTATTTACTTATTTTGTAATAACACCATTATATTAAATATACTAGGATGTCTTTATAAGATTTATTTTAGCTACACTCTCACACAACTACATCAAATGGTTAAATATCATATGGTTTACGTGGATGGCGAAATTCTGCCTCCCGAAACGATGATTGTTCAATACTCATTTAACACCTTCAAAGGTGGCCATTATGATGTCACTATTTTTATATATGATATATAATATGTTTATTTTTTCTTTAATCTTCTGTATTTTTTATTTTGGGCATACCTTTATGGTTTCCATTATGGATAACACGATATCTTCATTTAAGGAAGTGCGGACTACCGCCCCCTCAAAGTGATGTGATTCGTTAATACCATATGTGGGACGTGTAAAGGATGGATTTAAAGTTATTATATATGATTTTATACTGGAATTATAATATACCTCTATATCATTATTATTTCTTTCCATTAAAGTATGAGATAGAAATGAAAGTAGCGTTCATGCGTACGTACGGCTTACCGTCTCCATGAACGGTGCATTTCATTTCTTATCCCCAAATGTAATGTACTGTTAAAAGTACATGTATATAATGGATATATATAATTAATGATATATCTAAATGATGAATATAATTCTGGAATTAAAATATACATACCTCTCATTTAGTTTTAATTCCATTAATATGACAAATAAATGAAAGTAGCGTTCATGCGTACGTACGACTTACCGTCTCCATGAACGATGTATTTCATTTCTTACCTCTAAATGATTATGTAATATTATAAATACATGTATATGCTGGATATATATGATACATATTATATCCAAATTGGGAATTTCATTCTGGATATAAAGAACCTTTGACCACACGAACAACATGTAATTGTAAGAAGTCCACTTTTGACTTAAGAACCAAATATTGAGAAAACAGACATTATTAACTTAAATGGTTACATAATGTTTATAACATGTAAATAAGTGATATAAAATTAATAATGAACTTTAAAAAGGTTCTTAATCAAGTATAAATTAACTCAAGTTTATTATTCAGGACGTTAGAAAACGATCGAGTCAAGTCGGACCAGAGGTAAGGGACTTCGTCTCAATCTCCTTTCATTGAGGCATATTTCATTTTATACACAACTTTCTTTTATACGGTGTATAAACCTCTTTGAATTTTACTTTTATAGAAAAGTAATCTTTTTATATGAAGTGTTTTACTAAATGACAAAAAGGAATGTTTTTTTTAACGTACGCGGTGACAACGACCTTTTCCGCCGCCGCGAGTATTATTTGGTCTTTGGCTTCCTCAACAAGCCGTAATGT
This sequence comes from Viscum album, assembly GCA_963277665.1. NCBI lineage: Eukaryota > Viridiplantae > Streptophyta > Magnoliopsida > Santalales > Viscaceae > Viscum > Viscum album. The sequence goes on from OY728141.1 coordinate 766,578,361, forward strand.
TTTTAGAATAAAATAAATACCATATACTCTTTTATGTATTTTGGTATTGAAAATGGTTTTGATAAAGGATTCAATTATGTCAATATATTTATGATATATTGTGATTGAAATGTGGAAATGTTATCATTCCTTTATATTGGTTTTATGTTTTATGATTTTATATTGGTACTTGGACATTTTAACGGGTGGTTACGTTATAAACCATATGACGGGTGGTGCCGTGAATACCAGGACGGGTGGTTACGCTATAACCTCCAATGCATTGGGTATGGAAGTCGGCCGTATGGCTATTCCATTAAGTATGTATGGAAATTGGCCATATGGCTATTCCATTATGTGATATGTGTGGAAGTCGACCATATGGTTATTCCACTTAAGTATGTTTATGTCCCAAGTTACCTTTATATATGTTATGTGTTCTTTTTATGGATTTTATGGTAATCCTTTGGTTACAAAAAGGTAAGTAATGATACATTATTCAGCGAAGATTTTTTACTAATTCATGAAGGTGAATGTATTACTTTGATAGAGTATTTTTGGTTTATTTGATGTTTGAAAAACTAACAGTTTTCATTCTTTCTGTATCCCTTACTGAGCTTTTTATGCTCACCCCAAGTTTTTTTTGAAATGTTTTCACAGGACTTAATGTGGAATAAGGTCAAGGATGGGATCAAGGGAATGTCATCCTATATAAAACATGGAACTAGACACGTTTCTTTTTAAGAGTTTTTTTTATTATGGAAACTTAGTAGAAGTGACTACTTTGTAATCTTTTGAGATGTAATAGTTATGTTCTAGTTCTCTAAAACTCTAAACCTGAAAAGATCCTCGACGTGAATTATTCATTTAATTCAATATTAAGTAAGGTTTAAGGCCGAGGCCTTTTATAATACCTATATAAACACAAATTAATTCATTGGAGTCATTTTATAAAAATTTTACATATATAAAAATTTATTGAACTTTTCACCGTCTTTTACCCACCTCCTAGGAGAATTTGCAAATTTACATAAAACTTAATTTTACCGCTTTTGTGAATAAAATTTCAAAATTCTGAGAGAAACGGTTGATTTTAGTAAGTAAAATCTGGTTCAATGAGATGAAAATAATTTTTGGTTAATAGTGAATTTTTATATTTTTTACCACGGTTAAAAGTAAATAGGGTAATTAAGGGTACAGATGATATTAATATTACCATAAAACATGTCCTAATTCTATTGGATAAGCTTAATTAGACCATAACAAACCTTAGTAATAACATATGACCATTTAGTCCAACTTGGATTAGATTAGGACATTTATTATTAATTTATTTAAAGAAGGGTTAAAATAGTTAAAATCAATGTTTAATAAGTAAATAATTATTAATATAGGGTTATACATAAGATAAATTCGACTATAAATATTCATTAGAAATATAAAAAGATTTCCTACATAATGATATTTTATTTATAATTTTTAGACATTATATAATTTAATTTATTTCTGACACAATGATGATGTAGTAATTATCTTATTAATGAAATATTGACATAATTGATATTATAAATACCCAAATAAATGTAATTTGATAATTTTTATAAATTACAATAATTTTATAGGTTAATATGAAATGTTATTATTTCTTTAATTATAGTTTTGTGAACTAATCATTCTGTTATGAGTTTAACAAAAATCAATTACTAAATAGTGTCAAAATTGACATAAAATAATTTTTAAAACAAATATTATATTATTAATTGTTATTTTATTCCTAAAAATCTAAATATCATCCAAATGAATCAGATAATGTTATATATATTAATAATAAACAACGTGGGGTTAGTTTGGCTTGTTATGATAAGTTTATTAACCTTATAGTGTAAGAAAACAAAAAGACACTGTAAGAGTATACTTATTTAACTTAAAGTTAAATCTCAATGATAAGGTAAAAATAAAACCCTAAACTTGTCTAAATTCTATTTCATGAGAGGATTTAGACTCATCCCCACCTTAGATTTGAAATAAATCAATTTGGAGCTATTTAAAACCGAATATGGCTTTATAATAAAATAATATTTTTTGTTTTTCCAAATGTGCCCCTTTCCTCCCTTATAAAAGGGCACCTCCTCCCTCTCTTCATCACACCACTTTGAGCCTTCAAACATGGCAAAACCCTGCCAATTTCTCATATAAACTTCCCTAGAAACATCCTATAGGTACTAGTATTCTTCAAAGACAAATTTTAGTTCCCTAAATGGAGGTCTCAAAGAAGCGCTTCAAACGATTCTCTCAACTTTATTTCTTCATCCACTTCTTCTTCTTTAGTTTTTACATTATGAATTAATAACAACAGTATCAATCATACACTGATATGTTATTATAAGTTTTAAACAACTCTATTTTACCATCTATCCATCCTATGTAAAACAAAATCATCGCGTGTGCGTACGTACGGAATACCGTCTCTACGCCGTGGTGTAATCTATTTTCCACCCCCACATCACTTGGATGGGTATAATGGTGTAAATAATAACTATATATGATTATTGTAAGGTCATATTGATTATAAAATTATATAAATACACTCCAATACAATTCCACAATCATGGGAATGATATCATCGCTCGTGCGTATGTACGAACTACCGTCTCCACGAAGTGATGAGATTCATTCTCCATGTTAACCTTTCATGAATTATTATAAAGTATATATAATAAGTAATCATGAAATATATGAAATAATAATGATATTGGATTAATATGTATATATATGTATGTCATCTACATAATTTCATTCAATTCAATAAGGAAACAAAAACAGCGTTCATGCATACGTACGGCCTACCGTCTCCACGAACGGTGTATTTCATTTCATTTAATCGATCTATCATATATATATGTATATACTGAAATATATGTTATATGAAAATAATTTTATACATTCTGGAATTATGTAAATCAGGATATAAGTAATAATATCAAGAAAAACAAGTCCAAACACGTATGATAAATAAAACGATTTAACCTAAAAGGTTTCTTTAACATGAAACTTACAAAAGAACGGGTAATATAAAGTCATAAGTGAACCATATATGATATCATAACTGTGGATTTTATTATTTAATAAGGCAATGATATTATTTAAATAATTATACAAGAGGTTCGTAAATGTACAAAGCATATCAGACCTAAGGTAAGGGAAAATATGTTTATGTTTCAAGTATAATGTCTCCATTATTTACATGGTATGATTCTTCTTATGATGAAAAGATATCCATTTTTTATATGGATTATGTTATGATGGCATGATGTTTAAGAATCTCATTCTATTACATGGGTTATGCTATGATTTATGATTTATGATTTTGTGGAACATGAAAGAATGATTTCATTATGAGATGGGTGTGACATGTATCTCCCTCCAATGAATTGGGTAATGATTTATATCTCATGATATAGACATGGCTGGAACGGTAAATTAATTTGGTTCAGTGTTACAAGACTGAAACGAGAGGTGAAATCGATTCAGAAAGGTACTTTGTCCACTAAGATGGTCTTGGCAGCAATGCCTTGGCTACTATGGAAATCATAACATGTGTTGAATGGTTTCCACAATTACATGTTTTATTCCCATTATATTTTATCATGGTTGATGTTCTATTATGATATATGCCTTACGTACCGCCACGATTTATGTCTTTTCTCAACATTTTGATGTTTAAATTTCATGTTCAATTTTTTGAATCCAAATTTTTATGGATTGTTTTATGTTATCTATGTTTTCCCTTACTGGGCGTTTGAGCTCACCCTTTTTATGTTTTATTTTCCCTAGAAAAAAAAGAATGGTTTAGGTAAGGAAACAAAACGGGGAAGATCATTATGGGAGTTGTTGAAGATATTTCAACATGATTAGAATTTTATATTTCGAGTTTCCAAATACACTAAACTATTACGGTCCTTGTGTGTATGTTTTTGTAATGTATTAAGTATTCCGCAAAAGTAATGTTGTGTCCATGTACGTCGGGATTTGGGTCTCTACAGTTGGTATCGGAGGAAAGGTTTAGTCAACCTTTGGAAACTAGGATGCGAAAACGTTAGTGATATCCCTAGAGATATTTCTAAGGTATGTTTAGGGATGTCCCTAAGGATAAGTACACGTATAGGATATAGTCCTAGAACTATGGTAATGATCATAGAATTTAACCTAAGATGTTAGATATTGAGGATACTCCCTCTTTACTAAGTTGTTTTCCCTAGCATGGTATTTTCCTCTAACACGAATATTTTTGGGATTTAGACGATGGCTGGAACCCGAAGGAACTGTGTTGATCAATGTAATGGAAAATGCAATGATTGTCCTCCTGACCAAACCAACGTCATGGGAGATGGATTGCACAATCTTATTTATATACATACAAAAGCAATGAATCATTCTGGACTTCAAAATGAGCAGAGAAAGGAGAAACATTTTGTTTAATCCTTCATGAGGCAGCGTCCACCTCCATTCCGTGGGTCTTCGGATCCCTTACTGGGTGAACAATGGATCAGTACTACTGAAAAGATATTTTCAGTTATACAATGTTCTGAGCATGATAAAGTCATCTTAGCAGTATATCTTTTGTAAGGTGATGCTGATAAATGGTGGAATCTTATCAAGAATATGATGCAATGAGATGAAATTGAGTCCCTGGAATGGGACGAGTTCAAGAACATTTTTTTCAGTAAGTACTTCCCTCATATTCTTCAAAGAAAGATGGAAAAGGAGTTTCTTAAGCTTAAGCAGAAGGATGATGAATCTGTTGGTATATATGAAGCGAATTTTACAAGACATTCAAGGTATGCATCTGGCATTATCATCCAACCTAAAAGTAAAGTTGATCGATTTTTCAGTGGCTTAAAACCAAGTCTTCGAAGGGAATTAGCTATAAGAGAGTTCAGTAGCTATGAATAAATTTTGCGTTGTTCTATCAAGGTAGAATTGGAAGTTTTTGAAATATATCCATCTCATGGTTTTGACAAGAAACGAAATATGGAGTTCAAGTAGAAATCTCAGAATAATGGTGAAACGAAGATGAATGTTTCCGTATGCTGAAACTGTGGAAAGAAGCATGTGGAGATTGTCATAAAGGGACTAGAAAATGTTTTCAGTGTGGAAAACAAGGTCATCAAGTAGCTGAGTGTAGAAGTAATGGAAAAAGGATTTCTAATGATGTGAATAAAGAAAAGACTACAGATAATGCACCACCAACACTTCAATGCTTCAAGTGCAAGGAAATGGGGCATTATGTTAATAAATGCCCTAATCCACGGGTTAAGGATGATCAATGTGAGAAACCTCTTAAGGAAAAGGATAAAGGGAATTCTTATGCGATCACTATTTTTGATATTGAGTATGAAAATGATGTTGTGAAATTATTAAGTGTTTATGTAATGGGATTCCAAAATAATGTTGTATACAATATCGTGGAATATTGGAATATTTATGTATTGGTCTATTGTGGTTTTCAATAATTTTATGGTACCGGTAATTATGGAAAGTGGTTGAGATATTTTTTGAAAGAAGATAATAAGCGCATAATGAAAGGATAAGGAGAAAATGAAATGGTTGACAGTATTCATGAGCTCATGACTGATATAAGGAAATAGTTATATCATGGTTTGAGTATATAGAATTTTGGGGTTTCGGTATGTGGAAAGAGTTAACTTTTGACATCACTCAGGTTTTCACTAATATTCAATGGTTATTCATTTTTCAAGATAATACATTATTAAGGCCTTCGAATGTTTGGAATGTGACCAACAAGACATATCTTATGATATATGGGGATCAACGATGGAATTAACATGCTTGTTATATGAAATCTCTGGTAATCGTCTTCACTATAATATGAGAATAGACTGCAATATTATGGATAAGCCTAAAGATTGGAATTGATTATATTGAATATAAGTTATTATTGTTTAAGGATAGAACTTTTTTCGATATTATTGATATGATGTTATAGTAATGAAGTTTTAGAAAAAGGACAACCTGCAGGACGGGCGATAGCCCATCGCGTCGGACAAGGCTATGGGAATCGAACCCACTACCGATGTGCGACATGACTTTATCACCTACCATTGGTCTACAAGATGTCCCTGGTTAGTATAAATTAGTTTTAATTTTTTTAATGGTATGAGATATGAAGTATAAGTCCATTTTAGGAACCATATAAGATTAATCGACTTATGTATATTTAATAGATTGAGCTAACCTTTTGTTTGAGACAGATGGAATGACCTGTCATTCTATCACATGATCTACTAATACTTCATGAATGACAAATTCAACTTCAGTTCTTTAAGAGATGAAGTGGAAATTGTTCAAGGCACGAACAACGGTGAGATTTTACCAAAATCAAGTAAGTATATATTTTGATTCGAAAATTATTCAACATTAGAGAAATGATTCTGAAAACCAAAAATGTTTCCATAGTGCCCTTATATCCGATGAATCAGATGGTACCTTATCACATCACAAATCTGTGGCTTTGTGATTGTTGGCTTTTTCATTGCTCTGTTCTCTACCACTCTCCATTAGAACATGATGTTTAGATTTCTCTTCCATATCCATATTTTCACCTATGTTCTCCCATGAGGAAACCCAGTGATAAGTTAATTTGGGTTACCGTTACGTTTCATACTTTATTTTTTAAAAAATAAGTTTTGGTACTTCATTTTACGATGTCGGTTTTAATTAAAGAAAAATTCAAGTAGAAAAACATGTATAACCCCGATGAATTTCGAGGGAGAAATTCATTTTAAGGGGCGTAGAATGTAACAACCCGATATTTTTTGATTAGTATTCTTTTTAATTTATTTGATGTCATGTGTTTTATGACACAAAAATATTATCATGTGCTATACGTAACACCGTATTAGCTTGCAGTATACGCAACACTATTCTTATATTGTGTTATACACAATTTCAAGTTCCTTTGATAATAGTCATTCTATGCAACATTGAGTATATATATATATTCAATGTATAAATGAAAAATGGTTGGATTCTGTTACAACAAAACAACCAAGGAGTCTTGTACAACATGAAACCCTGACTTGGCTTGCATTACATATAATCTCAACCTTTCTCGATAGCGTGTGTTGTACGTAATACCGGGTTTTACTAAACAACGATATATTATTAAAATATTATTAGAACTAGCTGTTATGAATATTAATACACACTTTTTTAAATTTTATAAATTTTATCTTTCAAAATGGACATCATTTTTGGATTCGAAATATCAAAATTAGCCTAGGGTAAAATTTTGGTATTTTTCAGAAAACTTTCAATTTTTGATGAATAGTGAAAACACTGTGTTACTATTTAAAAACCGACTTTTTATTTAAATAATTATTTATTTTATTTAATTTCATTTTAGGTAAAAATTGATACATAATACCTATATAAGTTCAATGTAATTCATTGGAGTCATTTTATAATAATTTTAGATATATAAAAATTTTATTGAACTTTTCACCGTCTTTTACCCACCTCCTAGGTGAATTTGGAAATTTACATAAAACATAATTTTACCACTTTTGTGAATGGAATTTCAAAAATCAGAGAGACACGGTTGATTTTAGTATGTAAAATGTGGTCCAATGAGATGAAAATAATTTTCGGTGAATAGTGACTTTTTAGTTTTTTTACCACGGTTAAAAGTAAATAGGGTAATTAAGGGTAAAAATGATATTATTATTACGCTAAAACATGTCCTAATTCTATTGTATAAGTTTAATTCGACCAAGAAAAACCTTAGTAATAAAATATGACCATTTAGGCCCACTTGGATTTGATTAGGACATTTATTATTAATTTATTTAAAGAAGGGTTAAAATAGTTAAAATCAAAGTTTAATAACTAAATAATTTTTAATATAGGGTTATACATAAGATAAATTATACTATAAATATTAATTGTAAAGATAAAAATATTTCCTACATAATTATATTTTATTTGTAATTTTTAGACATTAAATAATTTAATTTATTTATGACACAATGATGATGCAGTAATTATCTTATTAATGAAATATTGACAGAATTGATGTTATAAATACCCAAATAAATGTAATTTGAGACTTTTTATGAATTAAAATAATTTTATAGGTTAATATAACATGTTATTATTGATTTAATTAACTTTTTTGGAACTAATCATTCGGTTATGATTTTCACAGAAATCAATTTCTAAATAGTGTTAAAATGACATAAAATAGTTTTTAAAACAAATATTATATTATTAATTGTTATTTTATTCCTAAAAATATAAGGTTCGTCCAAATGACTTATATGAGGATATATATATTAATAATAAACATCTTGGTGTTCTTTTGGCTTATTATGGTAAGTTTATTAACCTTATAGTCTAAGAAAACAAAAAGCCACGGTAAAAGAAAAATTATTGAACTTAAAGTTAAATCTAAATGATATGGTTAAAATAGAACCCTAAAAATGTATAAATGCTATTGGATAAGATTATTTCTACCCATCCACACCATATATTCTAAATAAATCAATTTTGAGCTATTTAAAACCGAATATGGCTTTATAATAAAATAATATTTTAAGTTTTTCCGAAGGTGCCCCTCTCCTCCCTTATAAAAGGTCACGTCCTCCCTCTCTTCCTCACACCACTTTGAGCCTTCAATCTCAGCCAAAACCTGAAAATTTCTCATCTCCACTTCCCTTGAAACATCATAGAGGACCTGGCATTCTACAAAGACCAATTTTAGTGCCCTAAAAGGAGGTCTCAATGAAGCACTTCAAAGAAGAGGTAATGTCCGTTACCGATTCTCTCAACTTTATTTCTTCTTCCACTTCTTCTTATTTAGTTGTTTCATTATGAATTAATAACATAAGTATCACTCATATACTGATATGTTATTATAAGTATGAAACAAACCTATTTCACCATCTATCCATCCTATGGAAAACAAAATCACCGCACGTGCGTACGTACGAAATACCGTCTCCAGGCCATGGTGTAATCTATTTTCCACCACCACCTCACTTGGATAGGTATAATGGTGTAAATAATAACTATATATGATTATTGTAAGGTGATATTGATTCTGAAATTATATACATACACTCCAATACAATTCCATGATCATGGGAATGATATCATCGCTCGTGAGTATGTACGGACTACCGTCTCCACGATGCAATGAGATTATTTCTCAATGTTAACCTTTCATGAATTATTATAAAGTATATATAATAAGTAATCAGGAAATATATGACATAATAATGATACTGGATTTATGTGTATATATATGTATGTCATCAACTTAATTTCATTCAATTCAATAAGGAAATGAAAACAGTGTTCATGCGTACGTACGGCCTACCATCTCGATGAACGGTGTATTTAATTTAATTTAACTGATCTATCATATATATATGTATATAATGAAATATATATTATATTTAAATCATGTTTTACATTCTAGAATTAAGTAAATCTGGATATAATTAATAATATCAAGAACAACATGTCCAAACACGTACGATATGTAACGCCCCGACCCTAGTTTCCTAGAGTCGGTGCATTATTACATTACATTGGCATGATCACAAGAAAGATCAAATCTCGAAAGACCAATTGGTTTAGTAGCCTTGGAAACACTATATATATTAATAAAGTTTTACATTACATGAAAAAGTGAAAAACTACTACAACAATATAGTCTCCATATTCCACACTCATATCCCCACATACTATCCCTGCTGGTCATTCATAACTTACTTCTTCACAACCTGGGAAAATTAAAACATAGAAAAGGGGTGAGCTCAAATGCCCAGTAAGGATAACAATATAGCGGAAAGTTTCAAAAATAAGCATAAAAATTTAAGGCAATGTATTACTAAAACAAAAGCCTTTTAAACTTGAACTTCAACATAGTATAGAAAAAGTAAAATGAAATAACGCCATTTACTTATTCACAAGGATATTCTACTAATTGAATAATCAAATGCAATATCAATAACCGCATTCATAATGATGGAATGCATAATTCTAGACTATCATAACAACATAGCCAAGGCCTCGTGCCAAGACTACAAATAAGATTTTGTCAAGGCCTTGTGCCAAGACACTAGTTTGTCTCATGAGACCTACTGATTCATCGAGGATCTATAGTGGGCTCCACCCGTCACATATTAAGTCCAATGTATTCCCATATGAAATGGTTTAAACATAACATAAACCTTCGTATTAAAACTAGCATACAAAATGTCAATACTTTCACCATAAACCATGAATGGTAAAAATAGCACATCCACAGTCAAACATATCACAAAACGATCAATACAATATAGAAGTTTTGTATCATAATAAATCAACTTCAAATAAGCGTAAAATGCATCAAAGGATGTTGACATAGATGAAATCAAAACTCTTTTTAGAGAAATATCTCTTTCTATTTTGAAATCATTTAAGAGTCATATAATTATAAAATAAAACATTTTCTTTGAAAATATTATTATAAGCTTGTAAGGGAAGCTTCAACGATTTTATAATGGCGGAAAATAGCCGCACCCACCGTATAAGTTAAAAAAACATTCTTACCTTAATTCTATCGAAAAGGTTAAAAAGGACCTTGTTTTGAAAAGGACGGAAAGATTCATTTATAAACCACTTATAAAAGTCAAAAAGGGTATAAATGACTTTAACTCATATTCTAGTAAATATTAAAAATGATTTGAAATACATTTTTAAGAAACATGGATGTGGATGATAAAGAGATCCCAGTAGATTATTACATATAAACAACCTCGGATAATGAAGAGATTGTGAAACAACCCTTACCTTGTACTTTTACTTGGTTGGGGTAGGTTAACCTCCTATATAATATTTAAATAATTGTTATTAAATTATACAAGAATCATATGCATTCATATGATATCATATATGATCTTTTAACATTGCTTTGTTAATAATATCTTAGTATTATCGTTGTTTCGGGTGTTAACTTACTCGTTTTCTTTTATATGTTTTGTTATGTAAGCCATGTTTTTAATGGATAGGTTGTATATTATTCATTTCCAGAATGATATCAAGTCCATAAACATCATTTTTAAATCAGAAAATGATAATTATAATTGAATGGATACGATGGAGAATGAATCTCATCGAGTTCGTGGAGACGGTAGTCCGTACGTACGCACGAGCGACAATATCATTCTTTTGATATTAAAATAATATATAAGTTGATAGTATATCATATAAACAGAATCATTATCATGTTATATTTATTATTTACATGAGTTACACATCATTATTATACTCATCCAAATAATAATATATTTAATAACAATTACACCACGATGTGGAGACGGTAAGTCGTACGTACGCACGTATAGTGACATGTTATTCAAAGGGTGTATAGAATACTGAATATGGTTGTACCATATTTATAATAAAATAAGAGTATATATAAGATACTGGGGTTATTATTTTATAATAGTAATAACAAAGAAATACGAAGTGGAAGAAGAAAGGAACTTGGAAAAGGGTGGTGAAATCATTACATCTTCTTCAGGTTCTTTCTTTTGATTTGATCAAAAGGGCTCCATAGGTTGGATTTCTGATCAAACTAAGGCCTATAGGTTGCAGTGAGGGAAGTTGGGAGAGTATTTGGGCATAGTTTTGCCGATCCAAAAGGCTTTGAAGGTGTGAAGAAATAAGAAGGAGGTGTGCCCTTTTATAAGAGGGGTGGGGGGAACCTTTGGAAAAGCTAGAAATATTAATTTATAATAAATTCATATTCAGTTTCTAATGGATCCAAAGTTGGTTATTCAAAGGTTAAGGTGGGGATTGGTCGAAAACCATTAAACCAATATAATTTAGACAGGTTTGTGTTACTATATTAACCATATCTTTTAGTTTTAACTCTTAGTTAATTAGTTTGACATTTACCATGTCACATTGTATTTTTATAATATATAGTTAATAAACTTACTATATACATCCAAGAGACCCCCCCAAGTGGTCCATTACTGATGAACCTATCATTATATAAGTCTCTCGGCCGAACCTTAGATTTTTAAGAATTTAATATAAATTAATAATATAATATTTGTTTTAAAAACTCTTTTATGTCAATTTTGACACTATTCAATAATTGATTTTTTTGAAACTCATAACATAATTATTACTTCGACCAAAGTTAATTAAATCAATCCTAACATGTCATATTAGCCTATAAAATTATTGTAATTCATTAAAAGTCTCAAATTAAATTTATTTGGGAATTTATAATATTAATTATTTTAATTTTTCATAATTATGGTAATTACTGCATCATCATTGTGTCATAAATAAATTAAATTATTTAAAGTCTAAAAATTATAAATAAAATATAATTATATAGGAAATCTTATTATATTTCTAATTAATATTTACAATCGAATTTATCTTTTCTATAACCCTATATTACAAATGTTTTAGTAAATAAACATTGATTTTAACTCTTTTAACTCTTCTTTGAATTAAATAATAATAAATGTCCTAATCTAATCCAAGTGGATCTAAATGATAATATTTTATTCCTAAGGCTGTTTTGGTCGAGATACACTTGTCCGATAGAATTAGGACATGTGTTAGGGTAATATTAATATCATTTTTACCCTTAATTACCCTATTTACTTTTAACCGTGGTAAATAAAAGTAAAATGTTACTATTCACCAAAAATTACTTTCATCTCATTGAACCACATTTTACTTCTTGATATTAACCTTGTCTATCGGATTTTTGAAATTCCATTCACAGAAGCGGTAAAATTAAGTTTTATGAAAAATTCAGTTTTTTTAACTACCACTTAGTAGTTTCACTATTCATCAAAAATTGATGTTTTTCAGAACAATGCCAAAATTTCACCCTAAGCTATAATTGATATTCCAAACTAAAAAATGATTTCTATTTAAAATAATTCCAAACATATAAGTTGCATTAATTAATTTTATAATTAATTTGTCACGACCCGCCCTCGGGCTCCATGTCGTGACTACCCCAAGCCCGCCTTCCATAGGCCAGGGGCTGGCGACTAGCACCAAGGCGTAAATCCCAGTAAAAAGGGAAGGCATTGCCTTTGAAAAGTAAACAAACACCACAGATTAAGCAAGTGGAAAAGTAAAAACTGAGTAAAACAGAGTACAACTGAAGTGCGGAAAAGTAAATGGGCCAGTATACAAACCCAAACTGAAAGTAAAGTACAACTCGAAAGGGAAAACAACAACTGTAAAGTAAAAGCCGCCACACCGAGCTGTCCACTGGAAATCCCACCTAAAGGGTGGGTAAAAATAGCTCCACTACTCCTCGGGTCCCGCCGTCCGCTCCGAGCACGTCTCGCCCAGTGGTCCACCTCCTGGTACCGTCCTGCTCAGCAAGCTTCAACTACGATCAACGCTCTCCGTCGTCTGCAACCAACACAACGTAGTGCGGGCATAGCCCGTGCAGGGGTGAGTATAAGCTACTAAGTAGGGACCCCGAGACCCCTGAAGGTCTCCCAAAATACACAAAGGATTAACCACAAAGGTGAGATACAAACATGAAGTAACAACCGACACTGCTTAGGTATATGCCCATACATATACCTAAGTCATCAATTCCTATACGCTCCAACCTTCGAGCCCAAGTACAACTCAGTCCACACAGGAAAGTATACGTATTCCATACAGGAAAGCAAAACGAAATCCACACAGGATAGCACAACACAATCCACACAGTAAAGAAACATGATTCAGCTCACACATGATACTTCGACAAAAGGTGAAAGGGATGATCAGATATAGATATTGAATCATCTAAGCTGGGACCCATATAGGATACAAGACCAGCCGTCTTCATTGTTTCATTTAAGCTGGGACCCACATAGGATACAAGTCCAGTTGCCTTCATTGATTCATCTATACTGGAACCCACTTAGGATACAAGACCAGTATTGAATCATCTAAGCTGGGACCCACATAGGATACAAGACCAGCACAGCTAGGACCCACATAGGATACAAGACCAACTGTCTTCATTGATACATCTATACTGGGACCCACATAGGATACAAGACCAGTATTGAATCATCCAAGATGGGACCCACATAGGATACAAGACCAGCACAGCTAGGACCCACATAGGATACAAGACCAGCTGTCTTCATTGATTCATCTATACTGGGACCCACATAGGATACAAGACCAGTATTGAATCATCTAAGCTGGGACCCACATAGGATACAAGACCAGCACAGATGGGACCCACATAGGATACAAGACCAGCTGTCTTCATCGTCGCAGTCCACTGGGGATTTATGCACAGTCGTCGTCGTCGAAGTAGTAGTCGCAGCCAGCTCTAGGGTTCCTGCACACAGCAAGCTCGTTCGGGAGGGTCCGCTCCACGAGCCGAGAGGCCGATACATCAACTGTCACAATGTCCGACGTTGATGTATCTAAATGTTCCGTATCGACAACAGGAACTCAACGTCGCAGACGGCGCGTCAATCGGACGCCCGGTCTGAGAGTTATTGGCTTTTTCGTCCCAGGGGCCCGGTTGGTTTTTAAGGTAAAACCAACCCAAACGTACTTCACCTTTATCCAAAACTTGGGCAGAGTATGCCAAAAGATCCGTCTCACTGAGAGGAACTCAACAAAGCTGATGGCACGTCAATCGGACGTCCGTAGCTCAAGATATGAGTGTTTCCGCTCCGAGGGCCCGGTTGGTTTCGTGTACGAACCAACTCGGACGTACTCAAAGTATTCCGAAACCTTGAGTGCGATATACCGAAACGACCGACTCGATCCAAGGATCGCGTTGGCGCAGACGGTTCATCAATCGGAGGTCTGTAGCTCAAGTTATGGGAAAAAGACCGAAATTAATTCGAAAACGGGGGGTCCGAGTCCGGGCCAACACGACCCCCCCTGGGTCGGCCCGAACCGGGTCTACCCGAACCAGGTCGACTCGTCCAATGTCCGACCCGCCTCGGCTGGCCCAGCCCGGCCAGGGCACGGGGCGGCCCGGACCGGCGCGGCCGGTCCGTGGGTTGCCGCCGCGCGACAGCAGCTCGGCCAAACGGCCGAGCGTGTGAGGAAACGGGGGGGCGAAGCCCTCCCCGTGTAATGAACAGCGGCCCCCATGTGGGGGGTCCTCTCCATCCACCTCCGGGGGTTGAAACCCCCGGGTCTTCAGGAAACGGCTGGCCGATTGGCCAGCCGATTGATTTCAACACGGGACCCAAAAAGGGTCCCGCCCCTTGACCTCCGCGGCCGGCAAAGCCGGCCGCCTTGCTGACCGCCACAGCTTAGCCGCGGCGGGTTCCTTCGGTGGCGCGCCACCGCCGCCAGTTGCCGGCGCTGCCGCGCCGGGGTGACGTGCGGCCGCCGCCTTCCGCGGACCACCGGACGCGCTCCGGTGGTCCGTTTTGCTTGCAATCTTCACCGGTGGCCCTCCCAGAACATGTTCTTCAAAACGGATCCCTCAAAACATCAATTCGAATGCACTTGCTCGTCGCCATCAATCCGCGCTTCAACAAAAAATTGCGGAGGGTTGTCGGGCCGTGTTCGTTCGGCCCGCGCCCACCGCGTTAAGTGCTAACAGTTGGCAAAATTAAACACTTGTTCCCAATAATTTATCGAGCACAACTTTAATTATCTAAAATTTTTCCAACTCCCAATAATTCTTCTGTAACGAAAATATTCTCATCCCACGAATAAAACATGTGCAGATCGACTAGAAAAGTGTGTGTGTTGATCCACATTATTTTTATAAGAGAAAGAAAGATGGAAAGAAATTAGTTCTTTCAAAAATAAATCCCTACCTTGAATTCAAGTGCGGAGCACGTCAGCAAACCGTGGAAGACAAGCGTCGCGGAGGTCGGGCGTCGCGGTAATCGTTCGTCGATTCCGTTGACGAAGAGGTACGTCCGAAGAGATACGTTGTTGGTGAATCTTCATAAGACGATGAAGAAAGTCCGAGGAGGAATCAGCGTTCCCTTTCATTGACACGGAAGGCGTCGTCGATCTTCGGAAACAAACCAGCTACGAAGAAGAGAAAAGTGGCGTTCTTGAGTGTTCTTTGTGTTCTTCGTCAAAGTTGAGGATGGTGGAGAGAGCTTCTCAAATCCTCTCAAGTGGCAAAGGAAACCAACCCCAAAATGATAAAATAAGCATAAGCTTATTTTATTACACAACCTCCCTCTTAGAATTTCAAAGGTTTGAAATTCAAAACATCCCACCTCAATTAATTATTCCAAGTGTCAAACATTAATTAAAGTGAGTTAAGGGGAGTTTAAAAAAAAGAAGGTGAAGAGTTAGGGTTCGTGTGGGCCCCACCACACTTAATCCTCTAAAGGGAGGTTAAGTGGATGTGGGTCCCACCCCTAACTCCCTTTTGGAGGAGTGAACCAACAAGTTAAGAATAAAATGTGTTTCTACATTTAATTTAACTTCTTTTAATTTTTACAAAAACTAACTTTCATTCTGCATAAAACGCAACCTCGGAAAAGGTCTCTTTAAGCGAATATCGGTGCTGCGAGTTCATCGGTGCCCTCGGAATTCCATTCTGGGCACCGGTTAAAAAGTTAGAAATTCCTGCTCGTCCGTTCACTGAACGTACCCGAGCCAAACTTCAGAAATTGATTCCGGGCACACCGGGCCTCGGAATCAAGTGCCGTCTGAAACTGCGCTCTTGTAAAATTCCAAAGAAAATTAAGAAAAAAATTTCCCTTTATTTTTACGGGTCTTTAAATTACTCCCACCTCAGGTATTTACGTCCCCGTAAAGATACATCAAAAACTAGGGAAACAGATGAGGGTACTGAGCACGCATCTGAGCCTCCCGCTCCCAAGTGCTCTCCTAAAGATTCCTGTGATGCCATCTGATGCGCACTAGAGGAATCGACCGTCCATGTAGGACCCCCTTCTTTCGATCCTAGATCTCCACCAGGACTTCCGTAAAAGTCACCCCATCGTCATCTTCAAGCTCCCATGGTCAATGACGTGCGTCGGGTTGTGCACGTATCTCCTCAGCTGAGATACGTGGAAGACGTCGTGCACCCGGTGCAACTGAGGTGGTAGAGCCAGGCGATAAGCCGCCTCTCCAAATTTCTGTATACCACGTCAAGATGAGACCCGCAAGAAAACGTGGTCGCCATCCTCAAACTCTAGTGGCCTACGCCTCCTGTCAGCGTAAGACTTCTGTCGGCTCTGAGCTGTACTCATCCGCCCCTGGATAACCTGGACCATCTCAGGTCCCACAAGAGCTTCATGATTTCTTCTTTTCCGACAAGAGAAATATGGTCCCATCCCCTGGATGAACCACATTCTTTTCCTAATACAGTCAATCTCGACATGGATGATACTAATCCATACCAAGGATGACGTCGTAAGGCCTCAACGCTACTACCAAGAGATCCAACCGTTACTCTTGCCTCCAAGGGTTGAGTCACACTGTCGGCTTTAGCGTGTGGTAACTGGGTCTCCTCCAGTAGATGTCTCACAAGTGAGGGTCACATCAACATTCAAAACTGGAACCTCTTAGTAACAACACAAAAGGGGACAGGAATTAAAACTTCACAAAGGAATGCGTCTTTTATTATTGCAGATCATAATACAAAGACGCTACACAATAGAAACAAGGAACTAGAAGTAGAAAGGACGTATCCACTAGTTCCTCTCCTGTCCATCTGCTCCCAGAGCTTCATGATCGAAGGCCTCGAATTCCTGAAGGTGATATCTCCTATGTCCACCAACTCCCTGCGGTTGGGGTGGACCTCCTGGTGGTGGTGGTGGCAACACCTCGAAGTGTCTCCCACCATCGGCTACTCGGCCAGCTCCTCTGTCTCGTCTGCCTGTACCATGCCGACCACCGTGGCCGAAACTCTGTCTAGGAGGTCCCTCTACCGCCTGCTGCTCATCTGTAAGACGAGTCGGGAAGTCTCGAGCCATGTGACCTTTCCTGCCGCATGTGTAGCAATATCTGCCCCTCGTGTAGCTGGCTCTCCTTCGGGTGCCCCGCACAACCAAATCTTCATCCAGTGACTGACCATCTGATGGTCTGGCCCGCTTGGACCTTTGCGTCACCTGTCTACTGCCAGCTGCAGAAGACCCTGCTACGGGCCGTCCTGCGGAGGGCCCTGTCACTGGAGCCTGCTCGGTGAGAAAACTTTCCACTAGAAGGGCTCTCTCCAACACCTCTGCCTGTGTCAGAATGTTGAGGGAGATCATCGAAGCCTGGATCTCGTGTCTCAGTCCCTTCTCGAAGGTCCGGGCCCAGAAGAACGGGTCTCGTACCATATCTGTGGAGTAACACGAGAGATCAGTAAATCTCGCCGAGTACTGGGATACTCTCATGCTGCCTTGCCGCAGCTGAAGAAGCTCCTGGATACGCACCGCACGAAGGGTGGCTGGGACGAACACCGAGCGGAAAAGGCTCTCGAACTCCGTCCAAAGTAGAGATGCCTCATCGTGCACCTGGAGCATCAAGCTCCACCATCGGCCCGCTGCTGCGTGCAGTAGGCTCGCAGCGAGAATCACCATGAGGTCTGCAGGTGTCCTCACTAGCCTAAAAACTTTTACCACTGCCTCCAGCCAGTCCTCTGCAGCCTGGGGGTCCGTCTCCCCACGAAACCTGGGCAGTCGCTGGCGCTGAAACTCATGCAGTGCGCTGAGGCGACATGCATCGTCAGCGGCTGGTGCTAGAAGCATCGGTGACTCGGCGGGTAGAGCTACCGCCGGTGCCACTACAGACAAAGGGCCCTGCACCGAGGCCTCGTCGCTCGGTGGGCTGTCATCACACTCGACTCTCGAAACCCTTGCTGACTGTCGTCGTGGGGCCATCCTGAAAAGGAATCAGGTGCGCCATGGTCAAACAGTATACCTGGTGAGCTGACATAAAGTAATCATAAAGAAAACTTGAAACACACATGCAATCAATGTTTTTGTGCATTAAGTCGGAAATCAGAAGTCAAGGTCCTGGTGTACGGATACGTCGGCCGCCGCACCATCACTGGATTCCCTGGACTGATAACCACACTCAATATGCTAAACACTATTGCTTCACATAGAAAAGATCAGAGTTCGCGGTAGAACTGAACTCCTTTGATACCAATTTGTCACGACCCGCCCTTGGGGTCCGTGCCGTGACTACCCCAAGCCCGCCTTCCATAGGCCAGGGGCTGGTGAATAGCACCAAGGCATAAATCCCAGTAAAAAGGGAAGAAATTTCCTTTGAAAAGTAAACAAACACCACAAAGTAATCAAGCGGAAAAGTAAACACTGAGTAAAACAGAGTACAACTAAAGTGCGGAAAAGTAAATGGGCAAGTATACAAACCCAAACTGAAAGTAAAGTACAACTCGAAAGGGAAAACATCAACTATAAAGTAAAAGCCACCACACCGAGCTGTCCACTGGAAATCACACCTGAAGGGTGGGTACAAATAGCTCCACTGCCCCTCGGTTCCCGATGTCCGCTCCGAGCACGTCTCGCCCAATGGTCCACCTCCTTGTACCGTCCTGCTCAGCAAGCTTCAACTACGATCAACGATGTCTGTCGTCTGCAACCAACACAACGTAGTGCGGGCATATCCCATGCAGGGGTGAGTATAAGCTACTCAGTAGGGACCCGAGACCCCTGAAGGTCTCCCAAAATCCACAAAGGATAAACCACAAAGGTGAGATACAAACATGAAGTAACAGCCGACACTACTTAGGCATATGCCCATACATATACCTAAGTCATCAATTCCAATACGCTCCAACCTCCGAGCCCAAGTACAACTCAGTCCACACAGGAAATTATACGTATTCCATACAGGAAAGCAAAATGAAATCCACACAGGATAGCACAACACAATCCACACAGGAAAGAAACAGGATTCAGCTCACACAGGATACTTCGACAAAAGGTGAAAGGGATGATCAGATATAGATACTGAATCATCTAAGCTGGGACCCACATAGGATACAAGACCAGCCGTCTTCATTGTTTCATTTAAGCTGGGACCCACATTGGATACAAGACTAGCTGTCTTCATTGATTCATCTATACTGGAACCCACTTAGGATACAAGACCAGTATTGAATCATCTAAGCTGGGACCCACATAGGATACAAGACCAGCACAGCTAGGACCCACATAGGATACAAGACCAGATGTCTTCATTGATACTTCTATACTGGGACCCACATAGGATACAAGACCAGCACAGCTAGGACCCACATAGGATACAAGACCAGCACAGCTAGGACCCACATAGGATACAAGACCAGTTGTCTTCATTGATTCATCTATACTGGGACCCACATAAGATACAAGACCATTATTGAATCATCTAAGCTGGGACCCACATAGGATACAAGACCAGCACAACTAGGACCCACATAGGATACAGGACCAGTTGTCTTCATCGTCGCAGTCCATTGAGGATTTTTGCATAGTCATCGTCGTCGAAGTAGCAGTCGCAGCCAGCTCTAGGGTTCCCGCACACAGCAAGCTCGTTTGGGAGGGTCCGCTCCACGAGCCGAGAGGCCGATACATCAACTGTCACAAAGTCCGAAGTTGATGTATCTAAAAGTTCCGTATCAACAACAGGAACTCAACGTCACAGACGGCACGTCAATCAGACGCCCGGTCTGAGAGTTATTGGCTTTTTCGTCCCAGGGGCCCGGTTGGTTTTTAAGGTAAAACCAACCTGACCGTACTCCACCTGCATCCAAACCTCAGGCGGAGTATGCCAAAAGATCAATCTCACTAAGAGGAACTCAACAAAGCTGACGGCACGTCAATCGGACGTCCGTAGCTCAAGATATGAGTGTTTCCGCTCCGAGGGCCCGGTTGGTTTCGTGTACGATCCAACCCGGCCATACTAAAAGTATTCCAAAACCTTGAGTGTGATATACTTAAACGACCGTCTCGATCCAAGGATCGCGTTGGCGCAGACGGTTCGTCAATCGGAGGTCCGTAGCTCAAGTTATGGGCAAAAGACAGAAATCGATTCGAAAACGGGGGTCCGGGTCCGGGCCAACCCGGCCCGACCCCCCTGGGTCGGCCCGAACCGGGTCGACCCAACCCGGGTCCGACCCGCCTCGGCCGGCCAGGGCGCGGGGCGGCCCGGACCGGCGCGGCCGGTCCGTGGGTTGCTGCCGCGCGACAGCAGTTCGGCCAAACGGCCGAGCGTGTGAGGAAACGGGGGGGGGGGGGGGGGGGCGAAGCCCTCCCCGTGTAATGAACAGCGGCCCCCACGTGGGGGGTCCGCTCCGTCCGCCTCCGGGGGTTCAAACCCCCGGGTCTTCAGGAAACGGCTGGCCGATTGGCCAGCCGATTGATTTCAACGCGGGACCCAAAAAGGGTCCCGCCCCTGGACCTCCGCGGCCGGCAAAGCCGGCCGCCTTGCTGACCGCCGCGGCGGGTTCCTCCGGCGGCGCGTCGCCGCCGCGCTAGGGTGATGTGCGGCCTCCACCTTTCGCGGACCACTGGACGCGCTCCGGTGGTCCGTTTTGCTTGCAATCTTCTCCGGTGGCCCTCCCATAACATGTTCTTCAAAATGGATCCCTCAAAACATCAATTCGGATCCACTTGCTCGTCGCCATCAATCCGCGCTTCAACAACAAATTGCGGAGGGTTGTCGGGCCGTGTTCGTTCGGCCCGTACCCACCGCGTTAAGTGCTAACAGTTGGAAAAATTAAACACTTGTTCCCAATAATTTATC
Source organism: Viscum album (assembly GCA_963277665.1). Classification (NCBI taxonomy): domain Eukaryota; kingdom Viridiplantae; phylum Streptophyta; class Magnoliopsida; order Santalales; family Viscaceae; genus Viscum; species Viscum album. The sequence continues at coordinate 766,600,090 of OY728141.1, forward strand.
GAGCACAACTTTAATTATCTAAAATTTAGCCAACATCCAATAATTCTTCCGTAATGAAAATATTCTCCTCCCACGAATAAAACATGCGCGGATCAACTAGAAAAGTGCGTGTGTTGATCCGTGTTCTTTTTATAAGAGAAAGAAAGTTGGAAAGAAAGTAGTTATTTCAAAAATAAATCCCTACCTTGAATTCAAGTGCGGAGCACGTCAACAAACCGCGGAAGACAAGCGTCGCGGAGGTCGGGCATCGCGGTAATCGTTCGTCGATTCACTTGACGAAGAGGTACGTCCAAAGAGATACGTCGTTGGTGAATCTTCGTAATCCTACGAAGAAAGTCCAAGGAGGAAGCGGCGTTCCCTTTCGTTGACACAGAAGGCGTCGTCGATCTTCGGAAACAAACCGGCTACGAAGAAGAGAGAAGCGGCGTTCTTGAGTGTTCTTCGTGTTCTTCGTCAAAGTTGAGGATGGTGGAGAGAGCTTCTCAAATCCTCTCAAGTGGAAAAGGAAACCAACCCCAAAATGATAAAATAAGCTTAAGCTTATTTTATTACACAACCTCCCTCTTTGAATTTCAAAGGTTTGAAATTCAAAACATCCCACCTCAATTAATTATTCCAAGTGTCAAACATTAATTAAAGTGAGTTAAAGGGGAGTTTAAAAAAAATAAGGTAAAGAGTTAGGGTTCGTGTGGGCCCCACCACACTTAATCCTCTCAAGGGAGGTTAAGTGGATGTGGGTCCCACCCCTAACTCCCTTTGGGAGGAGTTAACCAACAAGTTAAGAATAAAATGTGTTTCTACATTTAATTTAACTTCTTTTAATTTTTCCCAAAACTAACTTTCATTCCGCATAAAACGCAACCTCGAAAAAGGTCTCTTTAAGCGAATATCGGCGCTGCGAGTTCGTCGGTGCCCTCAGAATTCGATTCCGGGAACCGGTTAAAAAGATAGAAATTCCCGCTCGTCCGTTCACTGAAGGTACCCGAGCCAAACTTCGGAAATTGATTCCGGGCACACCGGGCCTCGGAATCAAGTTCCGTCTGAAACCGTGCTCTTGTAAAATTCCAAATAAAATTAAGAAAAAAATTTCCCTGGAATTTTACGGGTCTTTACATAATTCCCGCTATCACAACAAATAGAGTGTTTTTAAGAAACAATATATATCAAAAGATTGATAATTGTTTATGTCCAATTTCAAAATGAAATTAATTCTAATGAACGCCATTGGATAAAATGGTAAAAATATATTCTAATTATAATTTAAAACCACTCAATAATATAATTTATCACTATTAATTATTTTGATTTAAAAAGTTGTTTTTAAGTATTTTTCACTATTCATAAAAATTGGAAGTTCTCAGAAAAATACCAAAATTTCAACTTAGGATAATTTTGATATTCCGAATCCAAAAATGAAGTTCATTTTGAAATATAAAATATATATATTTTCAGAAAGTAGGTATTACTATTCAAAACGGCTAGTTTGATTGGTGGTGGTGTGTTAGAACTCGATGTTGCGTACAACACATGCCATCGCATTATTCAAAGAGAAGCGTACCGTAGAAGCTTGGGGTGTTACATTCTCCCCTTCTTCAAATAATTTCGTCCTCAAAATTTCTAGAATAATTATCACATGAAAAGACTTGGGTGGTTCTTCATCATAAGTTCCTCGGGATCCCACGTTGCCTCTTCCATTTTATGGCTTCTCCAAAAAACTTTTACCAGACGCGTCGTCCGGTTTCTTAGTACATGTTCTCTCGTATCAAGAATCCGGACGGGCACTTCACAATAGGACAGATCGGGTTGCAGTTCTAATTCTTCATAGGTGAGTACATGCGTTGGGTCAGGCATGTATTTCCTCAACAGAGATACGTGGAACACATCGTGAACTTTGGAGAGACTTGGCGGCATTGTCAATCGGTAAGCTACAACCCCAATTTGTTCTAGAATTTCGAAAGGTTCGATGTACCTGGGACTCAATTTACCCTTCTTACCAAAACGTATGACTCCCTTACATGGAGATACCTTCAAGAAAACAAGATCACCGACTTGAAATTATAAATCCTTCCTTCGATTATCGGCATAGATCTTCTTCCTACTTTGAGATGCTTTGATGTGATTTTGGATTACCTTCACCTTTCCCATCGTTTCCTCCACCAGTTCTGGGCCTACAAGTTTTCTTTCACTAAGTCATCCCAACAGGTTGGTGTATGACATCTCTTTCCGTATAACGCTTCATATGGTGCCATCTGAATACTCGAATGGAATCTATTGTTATAGGAAAATTCTACTAGAGGTAAATATTGATTCCACAAACCCTAAAAGTCTAGTGAGCAGGATCTCAACATGTCTTCTAATGTTTGAATAGTTCGTTCTGATTGTCCATCCGTTTGACGGTGATAGGCAGTGCTCAAATGAAGCTCAGAATCCAGGGATTTTTTAAGACTCTTCCAGAATCTTGAAGTAAAACGGCGTTCATGATCAGAAACAATTGATAGGGGTACTCCATGAAGTCTCACAACTTCATTAATATATATTATTTCTAGACATACCAGTGGTTGATCTTCTCTTATAGCAAGAAAATGTGCTGAATTGGTAAGACGATCAATAATAACCCATATTGCATCATTCCTTCTAGGAGTCTTTGGTAGCCCCATGACAAAGTCCATCGTAATATTGTCCCATTTCCACTCCGGTATGGGAAGAGGTTGCATGACTTTTCCAGGGTGTTGCCTTCCAGCTTTCACTTGTTGAAAAACCATACATCTTGACACAAAATCAGCAATCTCACTCTTCATATTGTCCCACCAAAAATTTTCCTTCAAATCTCTATACATTTTGGTGCTCCCAGGGTGTATAGATAAATTGGAACTATGAGAATCATCCAACAATTCCCTTTTTAGATCAGGTATATCGGGAACACAAAGTCTCTTCCAGAATTTCAAAATTCCATCTTCATACACAAAGTCTCTCAGTCTCCCATCATTCAAAGCTTTAATATTCTTTCTAAATTTTTCATCATCGGTCTGAGAACTCTTAATCTGTTCTAGTAAAGATGGTTTGGCAACCATTTGAAAAAGAATTGATGTTTCGCCTTCCCTAGTTATTCCCATGTCCATCTTCACTAGATTCATGAAAATTGGATCCCTTTAAATTCTCATATTGTTCAAAACTCCATGGTCTTTTCTGCTCAAAGCATCTGACACCCTGTTTTCCTTCCCCAGGTGGTAGTGTATCGTGCAATCATAATTCTTGTGTAAATCAAGCCATCTACTTTGCCTCATGTTGAGTTCTTTTTGTGAGAAAATATACTTCAAACTCTTATGATCAGTGTAAATCTCACATTATTCACCATAGAGGTAGTGCCTCCATATCTTCAAAGAAAAGATCACAGCTTCTAACTCGAGATCATGACTAGGATAGTTTTGTTCATTAATTTTCAAATGTCATGATGCATAGGCAATAACCCTATCATTCTGCATAAGGACACAACCAAGTCCTTTTTTCGATGCATCACTATAAATAACGAACCCATCATTCCCCGATGGTAGAGTCAATATAGGAGCATTGACTAATCTTCTCTTCAGTTCATTGAAACATTATTAACTCTCTTTTGTCCAAACAAATTTAACCCCTTTACGTGTGAGCTTCGTTAATGGGTTAGCCAATCGGGCAAAATTCTGGACGAATCATCGATAATAACCTGCTAAACAAATAAAACTACGTACCTCAGTTATACTTGTAGGTGCTGGCCATTCTTGGATTTCCTTGGTCGTAGAAGGATCAACAGATATTCCATCTTTAGAGATAATATTGCCAAGAAAAGAAATCTCCTGAAGCCAGAATTCACACTTTCTAAACGTCCCATAAAATTCATGTCTTCCCAGAGTCTTCAAGATAATGCGCAAGTGATTTTCATTATCTTCGTAGATTTTCGAGTATAGCAAGATATCATCAATAAATACCACCACAAATTCATCTAGATACTCCTTGAAAACTCTATTCATCTGATCCATGAATACAGAGGGTGCATTAGTCAATCCAAAAGGCATTACAGTAAACTCGTAATGCCTGTACCTGGTTCGAAATGCTGGCTTCAGAATGTATTCCTTCTTCACACACAACTGATGGTATCCAGATCGAAGGTCAATCATTGAAAAGTATTGAGCTACATGCAGTTGGTCAAATAAATCATCAATGCAAGGTAGGGGATACTTTTTCTTTATCGTTATAGCATTAATCTCCCTGTAGTCGATACATAACCTCATATATCCATCTTTCTTTTTAACAAAAAGAATAGGGGCTCCCCATGGAGAAACACTATGGTGAATAAATCCCTTATTACTCAATTCCTCTAGTTGTTTCTTTAGTTCAACTAATTCTACAGTGGCCATTCTATAAGGGGTCTTTGATATAGGCCTTGATCCAGGAATTAAATCAATGGAAAACTGAACTTCTCGTTCTGGAGGATGTCCAGGTAAATCTTCCAGAAATACATCTACAAATTCTTTCACAACAGGTACATCCTCTATTTGAACAATCCTTTCCTCACCCACAGTTATTTCATTCTCTTCCTCCCCAATAATTGAATTTAGTTGAGCTACTGGGGGTGGATCTAAATTAGAATTAGGTGGTGACGATTCTGCTCTAAAGATAAGGTGTTCCTTATCATTATCATCATGAATCGTAACCTCTTTATTCTTACAATAAATCTTCTCATCATAGTCCGAATGCCAGTCCATACCGAGGATTATATCAAACTCAATCATAGGTATGACGATGAGATCAGCAGATAAAAAACATTTATATGCTCTAATGGGGACTGATTCACAAAACATTGTTGCAATGATACTTCCCTTAAGATTTTTAACTGACAACTCCCTTGTTATATAAAATTGGAAATATCTAATTTCCATAGAAAACTGGGAAGATATGAAACAATTCAATGATCCAGAATCAAATAATGCATTTGCTAAACTTGAGAAAACCATTAAATTACCAGCCACCACGTCTTTCAGAGCTTCTACCTCAGCAGTAGTGATAGCATAAGCTTGGACTTGATCCCTTGGCCTTTTCTGAGGTATGTTCTCCTGACACTTAGGACATTCATTTGCATAATTCCCCATCTCCCTGCAATTGTAGCACTGAACATTGGTTGCTTCCTTCTTCCCTTTGCAATCACGAGCATGGTGGCCTTTTTCACCACATTTGTAACTGACGCCCATTCCCTTCAAGCAAGTACCTGGGTGTTTCTTCCCGCATTTACCACAGGATGGATATTCGACCTTTCCTTTCTTCCCCTTATTTCCATTCCCAGATTGATCAGCAGGCCTCTTCTTCTCTTGCTTTTCTTTAAATTCATAAGACTTAAAGAATTCCTTTTCGGTCTTGATAGCACATGAGACGATGTCTTCGTACGATGAAAAGGATTGTGAGACTAATGCTAGATGGAGAAATGGTTTTAACCCATCAAAGAATCGATCAATCTTACTTATTGGGTTATGTATATAATCTCCATCATACCTTTATAACCTTGTACAGTTAGCCTCATACTTTGTGACATTCTCATCCTCCTTTTGTCTCAGACTCAGAAATTGCCTTTCCATATATTCTCGATGGTCGCGAGGAAAGTATTTTTCTAAAAACAGATCTTTGAACTCCCTCCATTCCATATTTGATACTTCATCATCTTACATCGTATTTTGAATCAATGACCACCATTGATCAGCATCTCCAGTGAGACGGTAAACTGCCATGATAACTTTTTCCCTTTCACTACTCCCCAAAGCCTGAAATATTTTCTCTAGGGAAAATATCCATTTCTTAGATACTAAGGGATTTTTACTCCCATTGAATGTTGGTGGTTGTTGACTCATGAATAGATCTAGCATTGATCCTCCACGCTGCGGATCAGGGTGCTCCATACAGGTAAGGTTATTATTCATAACCATAGTGAGTGGTCCCAATATGGTGATTAGCTGATCGACACCAGTTGAATCACCAGCTACATTATAATTATCTTGAAAAAGAGGGCAATCCCTATATGGAGTGCGTGTATTGATACGGTTTCCATTTCTTCCACTAGGCGCCATTTCTAAACAATGGCATAAACTAGATCAGTTTGTGAATCAAAATACATAATCCCATACTTATAAAACACTTAACATAAATTGAACTATTTATGGATATAATCCATAATAATAAGAATGTTTTCTTTGAGAAAGTATATACTCATAAACCCTTCATAATGATTTGTAAAGAAAATGAGAGTTATCCTAAGCATATCCTCCTAGAGTGTCGTAACCAAGAGTGCAACAAGGTCCGTTGTCGTGCACCAGTTCCCGTTCGAGTCTAGCTCAAAGCGGTGTTTTCGGGTTTTACCCCTAGGTACATCTGTGCTAGAGCCGCCTCTACCTGCTCGTATCCATATAGGAATGTATTTCTCGGAAAACTCACAAAATCTCTACAATACCAAAATTCTGGGAAGTTCTTCTATACTAATCCTGAAAGTTCATCTTAGGTCTACATGCTCTAATTAGAGTTTATCTAAATCTAGCTTCCAAGGTTTGTACTAAACTTCCTCTGATACCAAATGTAACGCCCCGACCCTAGTTACCTAGAGTCGGTGCTTTATTACATTACATTGGCATGATCACAAGAAAGATCAAATCTCGGAAGACCGATTGGTTTAGTAGCCTTGGAAACACTAGATATATTCATAAAGTTTTACATTACATGACAAAGTGAAAATCTACTACAACAATATAGTCTCCATATTCCACACTCATATCCCCACATACTATCCCTGCAGGTCATTCATAACTTACTTCTTCACAACCTGGGAAAATTAAAACAGAGAAAAGGGGTGAGCTAAAATGCCCACTAAGGATAACAATATAGCAGAAACTTTCAAAAATAAGCATAAATATTTAAGGCAATGTATAACTAAAACAAAAGCCTTTTAAACATTAAATTGAACATAGTATGACAAAAGTAAAATGAAATAATTCCATTTACTTATTCACATGGATATTCTACTAATCGAATAATCACATGCAATATCAATAACCACTTTCATAATGATGGAATGCATAATGCCAGACTATCATAACCACATAGCCAAGGCCTCGTGCCAAGACTACAAATAAGATTTTGTCAAGGCCTTGTGCCAAGAAACTAGTTTGACTCATGAGACCTACCGATGTATCGAGGAGCTATAGTGGGCTCCACCCGTCACATATTAAGTCCAATGCATTCCCATATTAAAAGGTTTAAACATAACATAAACCTTCGTATTAAAACTATCATACGAAATGTCAATACTTTCACCATAAACCATGAATATTAAAAATAGCACATCCAGAGTCAAAAATATCACAAAACCTTCAATACAATATAGAATTTTTGTAACATAATAAATCAACTTCAAATAAGCGTAAAATCCATCAAAGGATGTTGACATAGATGAAATCAAAACTCTTTTTAGAGAAATATCTCTTTCTATTTTGAAATCATTTAAGAGTCATATAATTATAAAATAAAACATTTTCTTTGAAAATATTCTTATAAGCTTGTAAGGGAAGCTTCGACGATTTTATAACGGCGGAAAATAGCCGCACCCGCCGTATAAGTTAAAAAAACATTCTTACCTTAATTCTGTCGAAAAGGTTAAAAAGGACCTTGTTTTGAAAACGACGGAAATATTCCGTTATAAACCACTTATAAAAGTCAAAAAGGGTATAAATGACTTTAACTCATATTCTAGTAAATATTAAAAATGTTTCGAAATACATTTTTAAGAAACATGGATGTGGATGATAAAGAGATCCCAGTAGATTATTACGTATAAACAACCTCGGATAATGAAGAGATTGTTAAATAACCCTTACATTGTACTTTTCCTTGGTTGGGGTAGGTTAAAATCCTATATAATATTTAAATAATTGTTATTAAATTATTCAAGAATCATATTCATTCATATGATATCATATATGATCTTTTAACATTGCTTTGTTAATAATATCTTAGTATTATCGTTGTTTCGGGTGTTAACTTACTCGTTTTCTTTTATATGTTTTGTTACGTAAGCCATGTTTGTAATGGATAGCTTGTATATTATTCATATCCAGAATGATATCAAGTCCTTAAACATAATTTTTAAATCAGAAAATGATAATTATACTTGAATGGATACGATGGAGAATGAATCGCATCGCGTTCGTGGAGACGGTAGTCCGTACGTACGCACGAGCGACAATATCATTATTTTGATATTAAAATAATATATAAGTTGATAGTATATCATATATACAGAATCATTATCATGTTAGATTTATTATTTACATGAGTTACACATCATTATTATACCCATCCAAATAATAATATATTGAATAACAATTACACCACAACGTGGAGCCGGTAAGTCGTACGTACGCACGTATAGTGACATGTTATTCAATGGGTGGATAGAATACTGAATATGGTTGTACCATATTTATAATAACATCACCGTATATATAATATACTGGGGTTATTATTTTATAATGGTAATAACAAAGAAAGAAGAAGTGGAAGAAGAAAGGAACTTGGAAAAGGGTTGTGAAATCATTACCTCTTCTTCGGGTTCTTCCTTTTTATTTGATCAAAAGGGATCTTTAGGTTGGCTTTCTGATCAAACTAAGGCCTCTAGGTTGTAGTGAGGGAAGTTGGGAGAGTATTTGGTCAGAGTTTGGCGGATCCAAAAGGCTTTGAAGGTGTGAAAAAATGAGAAGGAGGAGTGCCCTTTTATAAGAGGGGTGAGGGGCACCTTTGAAAAAGTTAGAAATATTAATTTATAATAAATTCATATTCGGTTTCTAATGGCTCCAAAGTTTATTATTCAAAGTTTATGGTGGCTATACGTAGAAAAAAATTCAACCAATAGAATTTATACAGGTTTGGGTTACTATATTAACCTTATCTTTTAGTTTTAACTCTTAGTTAATCAGTTTGACATTTACCATGTCACTTTGTATTTTTATAATATATAGTTAATAAACTTACTATATACATCCAAGCGACCCCCAAGTGGTCCATTACTAATGAAATCATCATGATATAAGTCTCCTGGCTGAACCTTTGATTTTTAGGAATTTAATATCAATTAATAATATAATATTTGTTTTAAAAACTCTTTTATGTCAATTTTAACACTATTCAATAATTGATTTTTTTGAAACTCATAACAGAATGATTACTTCGACCAAAGTTAATTAAATCAATCCTAACATGTCATATTAGCCTATAAAATTATTTTAATTCATTAAAAGGCTCTAATTGTATTTATTTGGGAATTTATAATATCAATTATTTTATTTTTTCATAATTATGGTAATTATTGCATCATCATTGTGTCATAAATAAATTATATTATTTAAAGTCTAAAAATTATAAATAAAATATCATTATGTAGTAAATATTATTATATTTCTAATGAATATTTACAATCGAATTTAACTTATGTATAACCCTTTATTAAAAATGTTTTATTATATAAACTTTGATTTTAACTCTTTTAACTCTTCTTTGAATTAAATAATAATAAATATCCTAATCTAATCCAAGTGCACCTAAATGATAATATTTTATTCCTAAGCCTTTTTTGGTCGAGATACACTTGTCAAATAGAATTAGGATATGTGTTAGGGTAATATTAATATCATTTTTACCCTTAATTACCCTATTTACTTTTAACCGTGGTAAATAAAAGTAAAAAGTTACTATTCACCAAAAATTATTTTCATCTCATTGAACCACATTTTACTTCTTAATATTAACCGTGTCTCTCGGATTTTTGAAATTCCATTCACAGAAGCGGTAAAATTAAGTTTTATGAAAATTTCTGTTTTTTTAACTACCACTTAGTAGTTTCACTATTCATCAAAAATTGAAGTTTTTCCTAACAATGCCAAAATTTCACCCTAAGAAATAATTGATATCCCGAATTCAAAAATGATGTATATTTAAAATAATTCCAATCATATAAGTTGCATTAATTAATTTTATAATTAATTCCCGCTGTCACAACAAATAGCGTGTTTTTAAGAAACAATATATATCAAAAGATTGATAATTGTTTATGTCCAATTTCAAAGTGAAATTAATTCTAATGAACACCATTGGATAAAATGGTAAAAATATATTCTAATTATAGATTAAAACCACTCAATAATATAATTTATCACTATAAATTATTTTGATTAAAAGATTTGTTTTTAAGTATTTTTCACTATTCATAAAAATTGGAAGTTCTCAGAAAAATACCAAAAATTCAACTTAGGATAATTTCGATATTCCGAATCCAAAAATGAAGTTCATTTTGAAATATATAATATATATAATTTCAAAAAGTAGGTATTACTATTCATAACGGCTAGTTTGATTGGTTGTGGTGTGTTAGAACTCGATGTTGCGTACAACACACGCTATCGCATTATTCAAAGAGAAGCGTACCGTAGAAGCTTGGGGTGTTACAAGATAAATAAAACGATTTTACCCAAAACATTGCTTTAACATGGAACTTACAAAAGAACGGGTAATATAAAGTCATAAGTGAACCATATATGATATCATAATAATGAATATGATTATATAATAAGTAAATGACATTATTTAAATCATTATATAGGAGGTTTGTAAACGTATGAATCATATCAGACCTAAGGTAAGTGAAAATATCACAATTCTAATTTTTATTCGAGTTTGTTTATACTTTGGTATTTACTGGGGTGTATTTTATCATCCACATCCATGTTTCCTAAATATGTAATATTATTTCCATCCATCTACAATTGTTTAAATCCAATTTTACCCTTCGGTGAGTTTTAAGTAAAAGATATGAAAGGAATCTTTTGTCGTTTTCCGTACGAGGTGCTTTTTGACTTTTCCGAAATAAGTGCGAGAAGAATTTTTTTTAACTTATACGACATTAACGGATTTTTAAAACATTATTTCCAAGAATATTCCTTTTCATGTTTTCAAGTTTATTTTTAATCAACTTCTTTTAGTTTAGAATATTATGACATGTTATGAAAGGAAAAGTGTTTTTGAAGAAGAAAGGATATTTTCCTCAATAATTCATTTCATGTGCTTTTATCATAACTATTTTCCATCTAAAATGACATTATTTAATATGTTTATGTTTCAAGTATAATTTCTCCATTATTTACATGGTTTGATTATTCTTATGATGAAAATATATCCATTTTTTATATGGATTATTTAATGATGGCATGATGTTTAAGAATCTCATTTTATTACATGGGTTATGCTATGATTTATGATTTATGATTTTGTGGAACATGAAAGAATGACTTCATTATGAGATGGGTGGGACCTAAATCTCCCTCCAATTCATTGGGTAATGATTTATATCTCATGAGATAGACGTGACTGGAATGGTATGTTAATCTGCTTCAGTGTTACAGGACTGAAACTAGGAGTAAACTCGATTTAGAAAGGGACTTTTCCCACTAAGATGGTCTTGGAAGCAATGCCTTGGATACTATAGAAATCATAACTTTTTCTAAATGGTTGCCACAATTACATGTTTTATTCCCATTTTATTTTATCACGTTTGAGGTTATATTATGATATATGCCTTACGTACTTCAACGATTTATGTGTTTTCTCAAGATTTTGATGTTTAAATTTCATGTTCATGTTTTTGCTTTTATATTTTTATGGATTGTTTTATCTTATCTATGTTTTCCCTTACTGAGAATTTGAGATCAACCTTTTTATGTTTTATTTTCCCCAGGAAATAAAGAAAGGCTTTAGGTAAGGAAACAAAACAGGGAAGATCGTTATGGGAGTTGTTGAAGATATTTCAACATGATTATAATTTTATATTCCGAGTTTCCAAAGACACTAAACAATTACGGTACTTGTGTGTCTGTTTTTGTTATGTATTAAGTATTCTGCAAAAGTAATGTAATGGCCTTGTATGTCAAGCTTTGGGTCTCTACAGTTGGTATCAGAGGAAAGGTTTAGTCAACCTTTGGAAACTAGGATGTGAAAAAGTTAGTGACATCCCTAGATATATTTCTAAGGTATGATTAGGGATGTCCTTATGGATAAGTATACATATAGGATATAGTCCTTGAACTATGGTAATGATCTTAGAATTTAACCTATGATGTTAGATATTGAGGATACTCCCCCTTTAATATGTTATTTTCCCTTGCATGATATTTGCCTCTCACACTCTTATTTTTGGGGTTTAGACGATGGATGGAACCCGAAGGAACCGAGTTGATCAATGTAATGGACAATGCAATGATTTTCCTCCTTACCAAACCAATGTCATGGGATATGGAGTGCACAATCTTATTTCTATACTTAAACAAGCTATGAATCATTCTGGACTTAAAAATGAGCAAAGAAAAGAGAAACATTCTGTTGAATCCTTCATGAGGCAGCGTCCACCTCCATTCAGTGGGTCTTCTGATCCCTTACTGGTTGAACAATGGATCAGTACTACTGAAAAGATATTTTTAGTTCTACAATGTTCTGAGCATGAAAAATTCATCTTAGTAGTATATCGTTTGGAAGTTGATACTGATAAATGGTGGAATCTTATCAAGAATACGATGCAAAGACATGAAATTGAGTCCCTGGAATGGGATGAGTTCAAGAACTTTTTTTCAGTAAGTACTTCCCTCGTATTCTTCAAAAAAAGATGGAAAAGGAGTTTCTTGATCTTAAGCAGAAGGATGATGAATCTGTTGGTATATACGAAGCGAATTTTACAAGACATGCAAGGTATGCATCTGACATTATCATCTAACCTGAAAGTAAAGTTGATCTATTTTTCAGTGGCATAAAACCAAGTCTTTGATGGGCATTAGCTATAAGAGACTTCAGTAGCTATGAAGAAATTGTGTGTTGTGTTATCAAGGTAGAACTAGAAGTTGGTGTAACATATCCATCTCATGGTTTTCACAAGAAACGAAAGATGGAGTTCAAGGAGAAATCTCAGAATAATGGTGAAAAGAATATGAATGTTTCCTTATGCTCAAAGTGTGGAATGAAGCATGGTGGAGATTTTCTTAAAGGGACTAGAGAGTTTTTTAAGTGTGGAAAAGAAGGTCATCGAGCAGCTGAGTGTCGAAGTAATGGAAAAAGGGTTGCTAATGATGTGAATAAAGAAAATACTATAGAGAACGCACCACCAACACTTCAATTCTTCAAGTGCAAGGAAATGGGGAATTATGCTAATAAATTCCCTAATCCACAGGTTAATGATGATCAACGTGAGAAACCTCTTAAGGAACAGGATAAAGGGAATTCTCATGTGATCACTATTTGTGATGTTGAGTATGAAAATGAAGTTCTGTAATGATTAAGTGTTTATGTAATGGGATTCCAAAATAATGTTTTATACAATATCATGGAATATTTGAATATTTATGTATTGGTATATTGTGGTTTTCAATAATTGTATGGTACCGGTAACCATGGAAAGTGATTGAGATATTTTTCGAATGAAGATGATATGCACATAATGAAGGGATAAAGAGAAAATGAAATGTTTGACAGTATTCATGAGCTCATGACTGATATAAGTAAATAGTTATATCATTGTTTGAGTATATAGAATTTTGGGGTTTTGGTATGTGGAAAGAGTTAACTTTTGACAGCACTCATTTTTTCACTAAGATTCAATGGGTATTCATTTTCTAAGAGACTACATGATTAACGCCTTCGAATGTTTGGAATGTGACCAACAAGAAATATCTTATGATATATGGGGATCAACAATGGTCTTAACATGCTTGTTATATGAAATCTCTGGTTATCGTCTTCACTATAATATGAGAATAGACTACAATATTATGGATAGGCCTAAATATTGGAATGGATTATGTTGTATATAAGTTAGTATTGTTTAAGGATAGAACTTTTTTCGATATTATTGATGGGATGTTATAATAATGTAGTTTTAGAAAAAGGACAACATGTAGGATGGGTGACAGCCCATCGTGTCTGACAAGGTTGTGGGAATCGAACCCACAACCGATGTGCGACATGACTTTATCGCCTACCACTGGTCTACAAGATGTCCCTGGTTAGTATTAATTAGTTTTAATTTTTTTAATGGTATGAGATATGAAGTATAATTCCATTTTAAGAACAATATATTATTAATCGACTTATGTATATTTAATAAATTTTTCTAACCTTTTGTTTGAGACAGATGGAATGACCCGTCATTCTATCACATGATCAGATAACACTTCATGAATGAAAAATTCAACTTCATTTCTTTAAGAGATAAAGTGTAAATTGTTCAAGGCACGAACAATGATGATATTTTACCAAAATCAAGTAAGTATTTATTTTGATTCGAAAATTATTCAACATTAGATAAATGATCCTGAAAACCAAAATTGTTGTCATAGTGCCCTTATATCCGATAAATCAGAAGGTTCCTTATATCATCACAAATCTGTGGTTTTGTGATTGTTGGATTTTTCATAACCTTATTCTCTACCACTCTCCATCAGAACGTGATGTTTAGATTTCTCTTCCATATCCATATTTTCACCTATGTTCTCCCACGAGGAAACCCAGTGATGAGTTAATTTGGGTAACCGTTACGTTTCATACATTATTTTTAAAAAGAAATTAGTTTTGGTATTTCATTTTAAGATGTGGGTTTCAATTAAATAAACTTTCAAGTAGAAAACCATGTATAACCCCAACGAATTTCGAGGGCGAAATTCCTTTTAAGGGGGGTAGAATGTACCAAAACGATATTTTATGATAAGTATTCTTTTTAATTTATTTGATGTCATGTATTTTATGATACAACAAGATTATATTGTTCTATAAGTAACACCATATTAGCTTGCAGTATATGCAACACTATTCATAGATTGTGTTATACACAATTTCAAGTTCATTTTATAATAGTCATTCTATGCAACATTGAGTATATATATATATATATATTCAATGTATGAATGAAAAATGGTTGGATTCTATTATAATGAAACAAAAAAAGAAGTCTTTCACAACACGCAACCCTGACATGGCTGGCGTTACACGCAATCACGACCTTCCTCGATAGCGTGTATTGTACGCAATACCGAGTTTTACTAAACAACGATATATTATTAAAATATTACTAGAACAAGACATTATGAATAGTAATATCCACTTTTTGAAATTTTATAAATTTTATCTTTCAAAATGGACTTCATTTTTGGATTCGGAATATCAAAAATAGCCTAGGGTAAAATTTTGGTATTTTTCTGAAAACATTCAATTTTTGATGAATAATGAAAACACTAGGTTACTATTTAAAAACCGAATTTTTATTTAAATGATTATTTATTTTATTTAATTTAATTTTTGGTCAATATTGATACATAATACCTATATATGTTCAGAGTAATTCATTGGAGTCATTTTATAATAATTTTAGATATATAAAAAGTTTATTGAACTTTTCACCGTCTTTTACCCACCTCCTAGGAGAATTTGCGAATTTACATAAAACATAATTTTATCGCTTTTGTGAATTGAATTTCAAAAATCCGAGAGACACGGTTGATGTTAGTAATTAAAATTTGGTTCAATGAGATGAAATTTGTTTTGGTGAATAGTGAGTTTTTACTTTTTTATCACGGTTAAAAGTAAATAGTGTAATTATGGGTAAAAATGATATTATTATTACCCTAAAACATGTCCTAATTATATTGGATAAGTTTAATTCTACCAATAACAACATTAGGAATAAAATATGACCATTTGGGCCCACATGGATTAGATTAGGACATTTATTATTAATTTATTTAAAGAAGGGTTAAAATAGTTAAAATCAAAGTTTAATAACTAAATAATTTTTAATATAGGGTTATAAATAAGATAAATTCAACTATAAATATTAATTGGAAGGATAAAAATATTTTCAACATAATTATTTTTTATTTTTAATGTTTATACATTATATAATTTAATTTATTTATGACACAATGATGATGCAATAATTATCTTATTAATGAAATATTGACATAATAGATGTTATAAATACCCAAATAAATGTAATTTGAGACTTTTTATGAATTACAATAATTTTATAGGTTAATATGACATGTTATTATTTATTTAATTAACTTTTATTGTACAAATAATTCTGTTATGATTTTCAAAAAAATCAATTACTAAATAGTGTCAAAATTGACATAAAATTGTTTTTTAAAAAATATTATATTATTAATTGTTATTTTATTCCTAAAAATATAAGGTTCGACCAAATTACGTAGATAGGATTATATAAATTAATAATAAACAACTTGGGGTTATTTTGGCTTGTTATGGTACGTTTATTAACCTTATAGTGTAAGAAAACAACAAGGCACGGTAAAAGTAAATTTTTTTAACTTAAAGTTAAATCTAAATGATAAGTTAAAATAGAACTCTAAACATGTATAAATTCTATTGGATAAGATTATTTCGACCCATCCCCACCTTAGCTTCGAAATAAATCAATTTGGAGCTATTTAATACCGAATATGTCTTTATAATAAAATAATATTTTTAGTTTTTCCAAAGGTGCCCCTCTCCTCCCTTATAAAAGGGAACCTCATCCCTCTCTTCCTCACACCACTTTGAGCCTTCAAGCTAGACCAAACCCTGACAATTTCTCCTCTAAACTTCTCTAGAAAAATAATAGAGGTCCTGGTCTTCTTCAAAGACCAATTTTAGTACCTTAAAAGGAGGTCTCAAAGAAGCGCTTCAAAGAAGAGGTATTGTCTGTTACCGATTCTCTCAAATTTATTTCTTCTTCCACTTCTTCTTCTTTAGTTTTTTCATTATGAATTAATAACATCAGTATCAATCATACACTGATATGTTATTATAAGTTTTAAACAACTCTATTTCACCATCTATCCATCCTATGTAAAACAAAATCACCGCGTGTGCGTACGTACGGAATACCGTCTCCACGCCGTGGTGTAATCTATTTTCCACCACCACCTCACTTGGATGGGTATAATGGTGTAAATAATAACTATATATGATTATTTTAAGGTCATATTGATTCTGAAATTATATAAATACACTCCAATACAATTCCACAATCATGGGAATGATATCATCGCTCGTGCATATGTACGAACTACCGTCTCCACGAAGTGATGAGATTCATTCTCCATGTTAAGATTTCATGAATTATTATAAAGTATATATAATAAGTAATCATGAAATATATGACATAATAATGATACTGGATTTATGTGTATATATATGTATGTCATCTACTTAATTTCATTCAATTCAATAAGGAAACGAAAACAACGTTCATGCGTACGTACGACCTACCGTCTCCATGAACGGTGTATTTCATTTCATTTAATCGATCTATCATATGTATATGTATATACTGAAATATATATTATATGTAAATCATGTTTTACATTCTGGAATTATGTAAATCAGGATATAAGTAATAATATCAAGAACAACAAGTCCATACACATACGATAAATAAAAAGATTTAACCCAAAACGTTGCTTTAACATGGAACATACAAAAGAACGGGTAATATAAAGTCATAAGTGAACCATATATGATATCATAACAATGTATATGATTTTTTAATAAGTCAATGAAATTATTTAAATCATTATATAGGAGGTTCGGAAACGTATGAAGCATATCAGACCTAAGGTAAGGGAAAATATCAGAATTCTCATTTTTATCTGAGATTGTTTATAATTTGGTATTTACTGGGGTGTATTTTATCATCCACATACATGTTTCTTAAATATGTAATATTTTTTACATACACCTAAAATTGTTTAAATCCAATTTTAACCTTCTGTGGGTTTTTAGTAAAAGATATGAATGAAATCTTTTCTCGTTTTTCGTACGAGGTACTTTTTGACTTTTCCGACAAAAGTGCGAGAAGAATGTTTTTTTAACTTGTACGGAATGAATGGATATTTGAAACATTATTTCCAAGAAGCTTAGTTTACATGTTTTCATGTTTATGTTTAATCAACTTCTTTTAGTTTTGAATTGTTTTCCATGTTAAGAAAGGAAAATTGTTTTTGAAGAAGAAATGATATTTTCCTCAAGAATTCATTTCAAGTGTTTTTAACAAAACTATTTTCTATCTAAAATGATATTATTTAATATGTTTTTGTTTCAAGTATAACGTATCCATTATTTACATGGTTTGATTATTCTTAGGATGAAATGATATCCATTTATTTATATGGATTATGTTATGATGGCATGATGTTTAAGAATATCATTATATTACATGGGTTATGCTATGATTTAGGATTTAGGATTTTTTGGCACGTGAAAGAATGATATAATTATTATATGGGTGGGACCTACATCTCCATCCAATGCATTGGGTAATGATTTATATCTCATGAGATAGACATGGCTCGAACGGTAAGTTAATCCGGTTCAGTGTTATAGGACTGAAACGAGGAGTTAACTCGAGTCAGAAAAGGACTTTGTCCACTAAGATGGTCTTGGCAGTAATGCCTTGGATACTATGGAAGTCATAACATGTGCTGAATGGTTGCCATAATTACATGTTTTATTCCCATTATATTTTATCACGGTTGATGTTATATTATGATATATGCCTTGCGTACTTCCATGATTTATGTCTTTGCTCAACATTTTTATGTTTAAATTTCATGTCCATGTTTTTTCTTCCAAAAGATTATGGATTGTTTTCTGTTATCTATGTTTGACATTACTGAGAATTTGTGCTAACCATTTTTATGTTTTATATTCCCCAGTAAATAAAGAATGGTTTTAGGTAAGGAAACAAAATGGGGAAGATCTTTATGGGAGTTGTTTATGATATTTCAACATGATTAGAATTTTATATTTCGAGTTTCCAAAGACACTAAACTATTACTGTCCTTGTGTGTCTGTTTTTGTTATGTATTAAGTATTCTGCAAAATTAATCTAATGTCCATGTACGTCAAGATTTGGGTCTCTACAGTTGGTATTTGAGGAAAGGTTTAGTCAACCTTTGGAAACTAGGATGCGAAAACGTTAGTGATATCCCTAGAGATATTTCTAAGGTATGTTTAGGGATGTCCCTAAGGATAAGTATACATATAAGATATAGTCCTAGAAATATGGTAACGATCTTAGAATTTAACCTAAGATGTTAGATATTGAGGATACTCCCCCTTTACTATGTTGTTTTCCCTAGAATGATATTTTCCTCTAACACGATTATTTTTGGGTTTCAGACGATGGCTAGAACCCGAAGGAACCGTGTTGATCAATGTAATGGAAAATGCAATGATTGTCCTCCTGACCAAACCAATGTCATGGGAGATGGAGTGCACAATCTTATTTATATAATTACACAAGCTATGAATCATTCTGGACATCAAAATGAGTAGAGAAAGGAGAAACATTCTGTTGAATCCTTCATGAGGCAGCGTCCACCTCCATTTAGTGGGTCTTCTGATCCCTTATTGGCTGAACAATGGATCAGTACTACTGAAAAGATATTTTCAGTTCTACAATGTTCTGAGCATGATAAAGTCATCTTAGTAGTATATCGTTTGGAAGGTGATGCTGATCAATGGTGGAATGTTATCAAGAATACGATGCAAAGAGATGAAATTGAGTCCCTGGAATGGGATGAGTTGAAGAACTTTTTTATCAGTAAGTACTTCCCTTGTATTCTTCAAACAAAGATGGAAAAGGAGTTTCTTGATCTTAAGCAGAAGGGTGATGAATCTATTGGTATATACGAAGTGAATTTTACAAGACATGCAAGGTATGCATCTGGAATTATCATCCAACCGGAAAGTAAAGTTGATCATTTTTTCAGTGGCTTAAAACCAAGTATTCGAAGGGAATTAACTATAAGAGACTATAGTAGCTATGAATAAATTGTGCGTTGTGCTATTAAGGTAGAACTGGAAGTTGGTGAAACATATCCATCTCATGGTTTTGATAAGAAACAAAATATGGAGTATAAAGAGAAATCTCAGAATAATGGTGAAATGAAGATGAATGTTTCCGTATGCTCAAAGTGTGGAAAGAAGCATGGTGGAGATTGTCTTAAAGGGACTAGAAAATGTTTTCAGTTTGGAAAAGAAGGTCATCGAGGAGATGAGTGTTGAAGTAATGGAAAAAGGGTTTCTAATGATGTGAATAAAGAAAAGACTGCAGAGAACACACCACCAACACTTCAATGCTTCATGTGCAAGGAAATTGGGCATTATGCTAATAAACTCCCTAATCCACGAGTTAATGATGATCAACGTGAGAAACCTCTTAAGGCAAAGGATAAAGGGAATTCTCATGCAATCACTATTTGTGATGTTGAGTATGAAAATGATGTTGTGTAATGATTAAGTGTTTATATAATGGGATTCCAAAATAATGTTGTATACAATATCGTGGAATATTGGAATATTTATGTATTGGTCTATTGTGGTTTTCAATAATTTTATGGTACCGGTAACCATGGAAAGTGATTGAGATATTTTTTGAAAGAAGATGATATGCGCATAATGAAGGGATATATAGAAAATGAAATGTTTGATATTATTCATGACCTCTTGACTGATATAAAGAAATAGTTATATCATGGTTTGAGTATATAGAATTTTTGGGTTTTGGTATGTGGAAAGAGTTAACTTTTGACAGCACTCATGTTTTCACTAAGATTCAATGGGTATTCATTTTTCAAGATAATACATGATTAAGGCCTTAAAATGTTTGGAATGTGACCAAAAAGACATATCTTATGATATATGGGGATCAATGATGGTATTAACATGCTTGTTATATGAAATCTCTCGTAATCATCATCACTATAATATGAGAAGAGACTGCAATATTATGGATAAGCCTAAAGATTGGAATAGATTATGTTGGAAATAAGTTAGTATTGTTTAAGGATACAACCTTTTTCGATATTATTGATGGGATGATATAGTAATGTAGTTTAAGAAAAAGGACAACCTGCAGGATGGGCGACAACCCAACGCGTCAGAAAAGGATGTGGGAATCGAACCCACAACCGATGTGTGACAGGACTTTATCACCTACCACTGGTCTACAAGATGTCCCTGGTTAGTATAAATTAGTTTTAATTTTTTTAATGGTATGAGATATGAAGTATAAGCCCATTTTAGGAACCATATACGATTAATCGACTTATGTATATTTAATAACATTTGATAACCTTTTGTTTGAGACAGATGGAATGACCCGTCATTCTATCACATGATCTGCTAGCACTTCATGAATGACAAATTAAACTTCATTTCATTATAAGATGAAGTGGAAATTGTTCAAGGAACGAACAATGGTGATATTTTACCAAAATCAAGTAAGTATTTCTTTTGATTTGAAAATTAGTCAACATTAGAGAAATGATCCTGAAAACCAAAAATGTTGTCATAGTTCCCTTATATCCGATGAATCAGAATGTACCTTATATCATCACAAATCTGTAGCCTTGTGATTGTTGGATTTTTCATAGCCCTGTTATCTAACACTCTCTATCAGAACTTGATTTTTATATTTCTCTTCCATATCCATATTTTCACCTATGTTCTCCCACGAGGAAACCCATTGATGAGTTAATTTGGGCAACCGTTACGTTTCATACTTTATTTTTTATAAATATGTTTTGGTATTTCATATTATGATGTGGGTTTGAATTAAAGAAACTTTCAAGTAGAAAACCATGTATAACCCTAACAAATTTCGAGGGCGAAATTCATTTTAAGGGTTGTAGAATGTAACAACCCGATATTTTATGATAAGTATTCTTTTTAATTTATTTTATGTCATGTGTTTTATGCTACAACAATACTATCTTGTGCTATACATAAAACTGTATTAGCTTGTAGTATACACAACACTATTCTTAGATTGTGTTATACAGAATTTCAAGTTCGTTTGATAATAGTCATTCTATGCAGCATTGAGTATATATATATATATATATTCAATGAATCAATGAAAAATGGTTGGATTCTGTTATAATGAATCAACAAATGAGTCTTACACAACAGGCAACCCTGACATGGCTTGCATTACACGCAATCACGACCTTCCTCGATAGCATGTGTTGTATGCAATGCCGGGTTTAACTAAACAACGATTTATTATTAAAATATTATTAGAACTAGCTGTTATGAATAGTAATACCCAATTTTTGAAATTTTATAGATTTTATCTTTCAAAATGGACTTCATTTTTCGATTCGGAATATCAAAATTAGCCTCGGGTGAAATTTTGTTATTTTTCTGAAAACTTTCAATTTTTGATGAATAGTGAAAACACTGGGTTACTATTTAAAAACCGAATTTTTTTTAAATAATTATTTATTTTATTTAATTTCATTTTAGGAAAAAATGGATACATAATACCTATATATGTTCAAAGTAATTCATTGGAGTCATTTTATAATAATTTTCGATATATAAAAATTATATTAAACTTTTCACCATCTTTTACCCACCTCATAGGATAATTTACAAATTTTCATAAAACGTAATTTTACCACTTTTCTAAATTGAAATTCAAAAATCCTAGAGACACGGTTCGTGTTAGTAAGTAAAATTTGGTTCAATGAGATGAATATATTTTTTGATGAATAGTGACTTCTTACTTTTTTTACCACGGTTAAAAATAAATAGGGTAATTAATGGTTAAAATGATATTATTATAACCCTAACACATGTCCTAATTCTATTGGATAAGTTTAATTATAACAACAACAACCTTAGGAATAGAATATGACCATTTAGGCCCACTTGGATTAGATTAGGACATTTATTATTAATTTATTTAAAGAAGGGTTAAAATACTTAAAATCAATGTTTAATAAGTAAAAAAATTTTAATATAGGTTTATACATAAGATAAATTCGACAATAAATATTAATTGGAAAGATAAAAAGATTTCCTACAGAATTATATTTTATTTGTAATTTTTAGACATTAAATAATTTAATTTATATATGACACAATGATGATGTAGTAATTATCTTATTAATGAAATATTGACATAATTGATGTTATAAATACCCAAATAAATGTAATTTGAGACTTTTTATGAATTAAAAAAAATTTATAGGTTAATATGACATGTTAGTATTGATTTAATTAACTTTTTGGGAACTAATAATTCTGTTATGATCTTCACAAAAATCAATTACTAAATAGTGTCAAAATTGACATAAAATAGTTTTTAAAACAAATTTTATATTACTAATTGTTGTTTTATTCCTTAAAATCTACGGTTCGGCCAAATGACTTAGATAAGGTTATATATATTAATAATAATAAAATTGGGGTTCTTTTTCCTTGTTATGGTAAGTTTATTAACCATATAGTGTAAGAAAACAAAAAGACATTGTAAAAGTAAAATTATTTAACTTAAAGTTAAATCTAAATGATAAGGTTAAAATAGAACCCTAAACATGTTTAAATTCTATTGGATAAGATTATTTCTACACATCCTAACATTATCTTCTAAATAAATCAATTTTTATCTATTTAAAACCGAATATGGATTTATAATAAAATAATATTTTTAGTTTTTCCAAAGGTGCCCCTCTCCTCCCTTATAAAAGGGCACCTCCTCCCTCTCTTCCTCACACCACTTTGATCCGTCGGGATCGGCCAAACCCTGAAAATTTATCCTCTAAACGTCCCTAGAAACCTCATAGAGGTCCTGGTCTTCTTAAAATACCAATTTTAGTGCCCTAAAAGGAGGTCTCAAAGAAGCGCTTCAAAGAAGAGGCAATGTCTGTTACCAATTCTCTCAACTTTATTTCTTCTTCCACTTCTTCTTCATTAGTTGTTTCCTTATGAATTAATAACATCAGTATAACTCATATACTGAAATGTTATTATAAGTATGAAACAACCCTATTTCACCATCTATTCATCCTATGAAAAACGAAATCACCGCCCGTGCGTACGTACGGAATACCGTCTCCACGCCGTGGTGTAATCTATTTTCCACCACCACCTCACTTGGATGGGTATAATGGTGTAAATAATAACTATATATGATTATTGTAAGGTGATATTTATTCTTAAATTATACACATTCACTCCAATACAATTCCACAATCATGGGAATGATATCATCGCTCATGCGTACGTACGGACTACCGTCTCCACGACGCGATGAGATTCATTCTCCATGTTAACCTTTCATGAATTATTATATAATATATATAATAATTAATCATGAAATATATGACATAATAATGATAGTGGATTTATGTGTATGTATATGTATGTCATCTACTTAATTTCATTCATTTCAATAAGGAAAAGAAAATAGCGTTCATACGTATGTACGGCCTACCGTCTCCATGAACGGTGTATTTCATTTCATTTAATCGATATATCATATATATATGTATATAATAAAATATATATAATATGTAAATCATTTTTTACATTATGTAATTACGTAAATCTGGATATAAGTAATAATATCAAGAACAAAAAAATCCAAACACGAACGATAAATAAAACGATTTGACCCAAAACGTTGCATTAACATGGAACTTACAAAAGAACGGGTAATATAAAGTCATAAATGAACCATATATGATATCATAAAAATGAATATTATTCTTTAATAAGTCAATTAAATTATTTTAATCATTATATAGGAGTTTCAGAAACGTACGAAGCATATCAGACCTAAGGTAAGAGAAAATATCACAATTCCCATTTTTATCCGAGATTGTTTATACTTTTGTATTTACTGGGGTGTATTTTATCATCCATACCCATGTCTAATAAATATTTAATATTATTTCCATCCACCTACAATTTTTTAAATCCAATTTTACCCTTCGGGGAGTTTTTAGTAAAAGACATGAAAGGAATATTTTTTCGTTTTTCGTACAAGGTACTTTTTGACTTTTCTGAAAAAAATTGCAAGAAGAATGTTTTTTTAACTTATACGACATGAATGGATTTTTAAAACATTATTTCCAAGAAGATTCCTTTACATTTTTTCAATTTTATTTTTAATCAACTTCTTTTAGTTTAGAATTTTATGACATGTTAAGAAAGGAAAAGTGTTTTTGAAGAAGAAAGGATATTTTCCTCAACCATTCATTTCAAGTGTTTTTATCAAAACTATTTTCCATATAAAATGACATTATTTAATATGTTTATGTTTCAAGTATAATGTATCCATTATTTACATGGTTTTATTCTTCTTATGATGAAAAGATATCCATTTTTTATATGGATTATGTTATGATTCCATGATGTTTAAGAATCTCATTTTATTACATGGGTTATGCTATGATTTATGTTTTATGATGTTGTGGCACATGAAAGAATGATTTCATTATGAGATGGGTAGGACATAAATCCCCATCCAATGCATTGGGTAATGATTTATATCTCATGATATAGACATGTCTGGAACGGTAAGTTATTCTGGTTCAATGTTACCAGACTGAAACGAGGAGTGAACTCGATTCAGAAAGGAACTTTGTCCACTAAGATGGTCTTAGAAGTAATGCCTTGGCTACTATGTAAATCATAACATGTGCTGAATTGTTTCCACAATTACATGTTTTATTCCCATTATATTTTATCATGGTTGATGTTATATTACGATATATGCCTTACGTACTTCCATGATTTATGTCTTCGCTCAAGATTTTGTTGTTTAAATTTCATGTTCCAGTTTTTGCTTCCAAATGTTTATGGATTGTATTATGTTATCTACGTTTTCCATTACTGAGCATTTGAGCTCATCCATTTTATGTTTTATTTTCCCCAAGAAGTAGAGAATGGTTTTAGTTTAGGAAAAAAAATAGAGAAGATCATTATGGTAGTTGTTGATGATATTTCAACATGATTAGAATTTTATATTCCGAGTTTCCAAAGACACTAAACGATTACGGTCCTTGTGTGTCTATTTTTGTTATGTATTAAGTATTCCGGAAAAGTAATGTAATGTCCATGTACGTCAAGATTTAGGTCTCTATAGGAATTATGTAAAATCCAAATTATTTACTCCTATGAATTTATAAAATTCATAAACATGATTTTTTTTTTCATTTTATCCCTATATAAAATATTATTTGGTTACGTTAATATAATAAATTTTGTATCTAAAATATAATTAATTATTATTATGTTTATTTCATTCCAAAAATATTTATACACTTTTATCAAATGTGTAATAAAACCATCAACCATGTGTATTGTGGACTACTACCCGGAAAACTGATATTATTAATATTCACTAAACAACACCCTCAAGTGGATATAATTATTTATTAAATTTTTTACCTATTATGTTTATGATGTTATTATTATTCTTGATTTATAATATTAGATATAACATATTATATCCCTTATGGGAGAATACGATAACATCTCCTGTGTGTATACAAACTACTTCCTTGCGAGGTGATGAGATTCGTTTACTTATTATATTCAAAGAAGGAAATAACTGTAAATTTAAGGAATATATTTCATATATATAAGAAATAATTATTAAATATAAATGTTATGTATCCTTTATCTTTTTTCATTCCATTCACTGAGAAAATAAAATGAACTCTCATGCGTATAATAATCATATTGTCTCCATCAATAGTGTATTTCATTAAAGATATATGACATTTATTTATAACTATATATACACATATAATAAATATATACGATACATATTAAATTGAAAAATAATTAATATTATGTAACCTTTTAAAATATAATTGTACTAAAATTAAACAAAACATAATATACAAGAAAACAATGCAGTTTTTACCTAGAGCATGATTTTAATAAGTAATTGTTAATAAATGGGATATAAAAGGTCATAAGTGAATCATATATATGATGATATACTTAATAATGGATCTATAATAGGTTTATAATAAAATTATATTTATTATAAAGGATGGTCGGACATGTGTGAAGGAAGTCATAACAAAAGCTTAGATATATTTTTATCTCAATTTTCATTCTTTATGACATCAGTTATGTTATGGAAAAATAGTTTTCCATGAGGCACTTATTCGACCCAATTTATAGGTTATATAATTGATATAAATATACAGGTTATAATAATGTGTCATTTTATGTTATTTTTAATGGTGATTATGATTCAATTAGTACAAAAGTGGTCAAGGTAATATGTTATAATCTCATTTTTTATCATTATTTTTTATGATTATGATTATAATAAAGATTTGATACGATAAACCTATAATGAAACTCATATATTCTATTCTCCATTGTTAATTATTGTGTTATACTTGTTTACTCTAATTTTCATCCAAAATAGGATTAAATAAAAAAATGTGATGTTTTTAACATAATTAATTTTCTTTTCAATCATTGGTCATGAATCCTTTTTCATCAAAAACCATGTTTTCTAAAAAATATAATTTTTTTAGATAATTCCACAAAAAAATATTACAAATATTTTTACACATGTTTTAATTTTTACATAATCATTTGAAATGAATCTTTATGTCATATTCAATTCATTAAGTGTTTTCCTATTGCTAAAGCTGTTAAATGAAATATTTATCATAATTTTCATGGAATAAATAGAATATCCTTAAATAATAAAAAGTATGTTATTTTAATATTAAATTTTATTCTTTCACTATTAGGATTATTATAAATTATTTCCATGATATTTTTTGAATATATAGTTTTTAATTTTTTTTCTAGGAATGGGTATTTTACTCAACAAATTTTTCTAGTAGCTTTTCATTCAAAATCATTTTACATCTATTATGGAATCCATTTAAGTTTCTTAAATTCTTATACTTATTTGATCCAATCATACAATATAAATTCTTTATTCGTATATTTTATTTTTAATATCAATAATGGCCCATGAATCCCATTTCATTTCCAAGGGCTATGCTATTATGATATGTTTTATAAGTCCAATTTCTTTTTATGGGTTCTTGTATCATAAATATTTTACGATATTGGGGAATAATAATTTTTTATATTAATTATGTTATAGGTGGTACTGGTATCTCCCTCCATTGATTTTGTGTAATGTTCTATATCTAATGAAATAATATTGGGAAATAGGTCGATGGATTTTTTCTACATTGGTATATAAGCTAATGGGAATGACCCATAATGGGAAACATATTGATGGGATTAGTCAAAAATGGTAAATAGGTGATAATGCATGAACCACAACGTATTATGGTAATAGATATGTCCATTAAAATTGAAATTAAATCCATACATATTTTTGTGCCACTTTTTTTGATGTGTTCTTATGTTTCTTGTATTTTCATGATTTTTGCACTTGCATGAATCATTTTTTTGGAATTAGAATTCATTAGTCCATGACTCTAGTTTTTTATCTATGCTAGAATGGTTATGGAAATTATATTTAATTTAATGCTACAATACACTTATTCATATATGATTTTTTCATATGATAATTGAATGATATAATCTTTTTTTAAACTAAATAAGAATTTTAGGTCAATCACTATTATGATTCCATATATTGGGTTATGAAGAAAGGAATTTGTAGTGTATTGTTTGATGATTTAAATAGGTATTCATATTTATGGGAGATGTTAATGATCATTCTATAAATAAAAATTACTTTTTATATAGTTTCAAAAAACAATAAATTATTCTGGTTGTTATGAATGTGATTGATAAATGAAATGATTATTCACTAAGAAAATTAATATATTTATGCTATAATTTTTTAGGAATTTATAAATGGAATCATAGAGGGGTTTAGTAAATAATTATGATCTGTGATGATAAAACATTAGTTATGTACCTTTGGATTAGTTGAAGGATAAATCTATGTATCAGAAAATATCCCAGAATAATGGTGACAGGTAGAGAGAGTTCTTTCTAATAAATGAAACATCTAGAACAATACTATATATGGAATTCATTTTGGTAATCTTGTAACGATGGATAAAAACTTCCAAAATATTAATTTTTAATCACAATAGAATTACCTGGTATAGGAAAACATTCTTTACTACACACCTAGTTTAACACTCATTGATGATATACATAGTACATTCATAAACACTTTATTATTAATTATTAAGGATTTTAATATATTATGTGCATGAATAACCAAGAAAAAATCAAAGGATCCATGTATTTAAAAGAATGGATCCTGAATCAGACACACTATAAATTATCTTTCTTGTATATGTTCTTTCCCACTAGAATTACTATATGTCACCATATTAATTTTTGTTTCATTAATTGGCTGTAAGATGATGGATGGATAAAAAAATATAATTGTTGTTGAAAGTTAAATTATTTTCATCTTCAGAAGTCAAATTATATGGGAAATATGATGTAAGGAATTATTTCAATCTCACACAATTTTTTCATGTAATGATATGTTTTGAGATTCCAAAAAATTACTATTAGGAACAAAATTACATTGAATCCTTAATGAGATAGAATCCATAATAATTTAGAGGGTTGTCAGATCAACTGGGGGATGAGTAATAGATCATCACCCTTGAATAAATATTTTCAAATATCTACTGCTAATAACATGATAAGTTTGACATTCATATTTTTCATTTATAATATGAACTCAATTGATGGTGGAACCGTATGATGAATTAATTGAAGGTGGATTAAATTGAATCAATTTAATTGGAAAAGATTATGTTGATATTTCATAGTGCACAATTCCACTGTATTGTATGTAAAATGGTGGATAAGTAATTCAATGATCTTATATAAATAAATGATTTAAATTTTTATTCTTATGTGGGTTTAACTTCAAGGATTTCAAGGTATATATCTTATATAATAATCATTGATAAAATTAAAAATTATCATCTATTTTGTGTCTTCAAACCAAGAATCTATAAATAAATATCCATAAGACACCTTGGTAGCAATTAATAAATTTTACGACAAGCACTCAAGGGGGAAATATATGATGCAAATTACCAATATTCTAGTGGTATTGGTAAGAAATTAATTACCAATTATCAGGAAAACTGAAATAAATAACACTTTTGAAATAAATATCATCCCTATACATGATATAAATGTGTGAAGAAACCTCAATAAGAGTATATGAATTTTATTTTTAGGAGTAAAAAATTTGTATCGATGTGTCATAAATAATGTAAATGTCGAAATTTGATGAATATTTTTACTAGTAAAATGGAGGATAAGAGGGAACCAACTAATGAACCAACTCCTCACCAATTCCTTAAATAGAAGTATTTTGTGAATTATACCTACACGTGCATGAATATAATGTACTTTACCAGTTCACATAAATAAACTCTTAATCTAGTAGATATATGGAAATCTCATGAAATCATTTCATGTAACATGGGTTATGGTAATATCATGGAAAAAGTATCACATAAACCCCACTCTAGAATGGATAATTTGTTATTTTATCATATCATACACAATTATTATATTAATAAATAAATGTAAAGGGTATTGAGTTACCCAGTAGATGTTTATATGATAAGTTAGTAGTAAGAAATTCTAATTTCATGATTGTCAAATTACATGTATATAGTACATATATGATTAATGTTTTTGTGTATGAAATTCCTAAAAATCATGAAATTCAGTAATTAATTGAATTTTAAGTAATTATGTACTCATATTGTATATCTTTATTTTGATCCCCAATCAATTTATATGGAAGAGAAATCATTTTTTGTTACAAATGAACCCTTTAGAAATTATGGTTGTGATGATGGATAAGATATTCTAATTATAATTTCATCAAACGTGTGGGACATAATTCATATCTTCAAGGGATATTTGTCTCATATTTTTTGTGAATAGTATTTATATTAATTACATCTAAATTATTTAAAATTTTCAGGGGGTATTTCTTTAATTATTTCATTGTATTCTTCCAAAACCTGAAGTTATGTTCTTAATAGAACAGATACATGTAATTTCACCAATTATTTATGATTTCATTTTGAGTATCTGTAATTGATTTGAAATAATTGAATAATAAAATTCCAGTGAATCTAAATAATTGATATATATGATAGAGCATGTCACTGTGGGGTGGTTATATTCATTTTTTTTTGAAAAATGATGTATCGACTGTACATTCCATTGATAGTTAGTAGTTAAACAAGAACTTGTTCATGAATAATTATCATATATACCATATTAATGACATGCTGGATCAACAATGTGTGGATCAATAATTTTCCAAAATTTACTTTCATAAAAGATATATTGAGATGACAGTCTTAATGGAGGATATAACCAATATTAAATTCCATACAAGGTATTCATGCTACGAGTACAAAGATATGGAAATTGATATAAATAATTTTCCAATTATCATCACTTATTTAAGTAATATATTTTTTAGAAAATACGATTTTCAATTTATCATAGTATTTTTAGTTAATATTCACATATATTCAATGACCAATAAATATCATTCAGGTCACTTCATAATGAAATTGAAGTACCTTTTCAAGGATAAGATATTTGAAATATTTACAAATTAATAATTTTTGATACAAAATGATTAATATTTGGTAATATAATCTCATGTGAGGGTATATAGGTGGATCCAAAAATGACATATGCTACAGAACATTTTCTTTGATCAATAATTTTAATGAAGATATGATGTTCTCTTTGTTTTGATTTATTTAATAGATGGTGTTTTATAATTTATCACCATTATAAAAGTCACTAAAAAAGATAAATCAAAAGGGATTAAAGATCCTATAAATAGTTGAATTCACAAAAAAATTCCTGGAACTGAATAGAAAATTAGTCATAAGATGAATTCATTTATTTAACTATAGTGTTTAAAGATTTGTATTCAAGATTTATTTATACAATAAAGGATTATGATGTGTTCCATTAGAAAATATCATTGATAATGGTCATGAATCATGAAAATTGTGGGATCATGTGAAAAAATATTGAACACGTGAAATAGAGTAGGATATGATATTTTTTTCATTAAAATATATGCTACATATCCTTAGGGATCAATGTATGGTATATACATTAATCAAACTATTATAAGGTATACATTCACATAGAATTAGTTGAACATGCACTAAATAATATTATTAGATCCACCTAATGATAACTTATACTCAATAAATTACCCCCTTAGAAGGAAAACATGGTGGATGATTCTATGAGTTATAAAGATCATACTATGTTATTTATTATTGGGATAAAAAAGGTTGAATATTTCATGATTTGAAATGGATGGATCTGGATATCCATATGTAAGGGTTGAAATCATATCATTATCAAATGAGTGTACAACTATCTATGAAAGTGATGAATAATTATGTATTGATGGAATATATGTAATATAATTAGTTGGTGAGAAATATTCTTGAGTTTAACCATGATTGTGATGGAATGATATAGTTAGGGATCAGTTTCCATGTTCCATCCATACCCGATTTGACGAAGGAACTATTATAGGATGATCATATTTATTCATTATCTATTTATCCATGATGTATGAAGATGTATTGAGATATAATGGTTTATTTATTATGAGAAAACATGAAGACGTACATCAAATGCTTTATATGTCAGTGTATGGTATGATAATAAGTATGGGAAAAGAGAAAAAAATAATATATTGTGTTACAATAATTACCCAAACTAGAATGAAAATTTGAAAAAAGTAACTCTATATTTTTATAGTAAAATCCCATAATATTTATATGGAATAATTATATATGGTTGGAATTCAACCTCCTTACAAAGTCATCAATCTTATTCTCTATCAGATAATATTTTACTTTAGATCATTTGGACACGAGATACATTATAAATATCTTAAGATAAAATTATTATTCCTTAAAAATTACATAATCTTGAGTTTAATTCGTTAATATTATATTAGTTCACCTTAAGTATCTTTTTTCGGTTTAAATTTAACATTATCAGGTAATAAATTATAATTAAAAAATCGTTATAATAAATATTGGATACATCAGATTATAGTACACATTTCCCACCATATAAAATTTTTAAAACAAACCATTATCTCATTTCATCATATATCATCCTATTTATTTTACAGGACCTCTTCCATTATCTAACCCATACGTATGTCCTGTAAAAAACATTTTAAAAAATTTTGATGAGGATAAAATTATTACTATGATACATAATAAAGAATAAAAGTATTATTCTAGTTAAAAAATAAAAAACCCAAAAAACCCATTTCATGAAAAAAACCTTATATCCATAATAGGAATAATAATTTTTCTAAAAAAAATATTTTCTAACTTTTTTATAATAAATGATTTTATCAAAAAAATATTATATATAATACAAAATTAATATAGGAATATAGGGAAAATATCTCATAAAACCTTCACAGAACCCATAAAGAACCCTTACATAACCCTTACTAATAGAAAGAACGATATGTACAACTAATAAAAGAATTCTTTGGCTAACATAATCAATACAAAATGAATTGAAGTGATATTTTTTCACGGAAATTATTTAAGATATCACAGGTCCACCAGATGTTATCTTGGAACCTCCATCATTTATAATGTCACATAACAATGAGATGAATAATTATTTTCATTAATTTAGAACTGTTATAAATGCTTAATCAAATCAAATACATAAATTAAAATACAAGTATCATAAAATGTCCAACTGTTAGTAAAAAATAGGCTTTTCGTGGGAAATATTAGATTCAATAAAAAAATACGCAATGAAGGAAAATAAGTATTTTCATTTCAGAAAACATTTAATATTTAAAAGGAAGATATAAATCAATTAAAATCCATGGGGATAGGAAATTTAATTCCCATTATACATAAAAAATTAAACATTTCACTTTCCATTTAAAAAAATGTTCCAATCTAATAAAATGACTCCTTTCAATAACATTTGAATAAGGTAATATTAGGAAAAAACATTTTAAACCTCATATGATGAAATTAATTTTTAAATTTTAATTTATAAACATGGAAATTTTAGGGAAATTATTTTTTAAGTTCAAATTTATTATATGATATATATAGAAGACAAGTCTTTAATCACTATGAAAATATTTAAGCCATAATCAATTGAAAGAATGAAATTAAGAAATTAAATACTATGATAATAAATAAATTAATGAAATAATATATTGAAATTTTATGTATATACACATTATAAAAGAACAATGTCTCATAACATCTATAAAGCCACAATGATTAGAATTTGAGAGAACTCCATTTTCTTGAGTCTGACATGTCATGTGTATCTCTATCTTCCAGAATAAATGTAGTTAGTTATTTAATTTATTGATAAAATTTTATTGGTTCATTATTTTTGTTATTTCACTTAAATCATGTTATATATTATTACATAATTAGTTAAATTTAAGTTATTTGTTTTAACCATAGAAATATTATATTGAAAAAAGGAATTTTTTAGGTTTATTGTGGCTAAAGGGGTCATTACCAAAACACATCGAAAATAATAATAATGAAATAATGATCATATTTTTTACTTCAATTATATATCTATAAAAAATATTGAAATATTGTTACAAAAAAATTATCAAAAATTATGATCATTGGGATGATAGGTTGTATGTAAGCAAGAGTAGTGTTTCCATTTTAAACTAGCAATATGAAATAAAATGAAATTAACATTGATCATCATAAAATGATAAAAATATCCTAAATTATATATATATTTTAATAATATATACAAATATATTTTAATCGTGGGAAAAGTTGATAGAAAAATGAATCGCATCGCATCGAGGAGGTGGTAGTCCACACATACAGGAATAACAGTGTTATTTTCTCAGTGAGTTAAATGGTAATAATATTTATATATAATAATAAATATTTCATTTATATCATAAATTATATATATATATATATATATCACATATATTTATTATCATTACAATTACTACTATGAATTTAAAACATTCATGAATATTGAATCACATCACTTCGTGAGGCAGTAGTCCATTGTACAGATGACTGAAATTATCATATCCATTAAGAATATAAATTTAAAATGTTATATATGATAAAATAAACCTAAAGGTAAAATTATGTTAGATATATAATATATAAATATTTTATTCTTCTGTATATACAACATTGATAGGTGGTAATGGAGAAATAAAGACATCATTTCACGAGGTTATAGTCTACCATAAACATGAATGAGGATTCCATAACCCATTTTAATGATGTATGAGTGGTTTTGGAAGTAAAATAAACATAAAATACCTAATAATATGGAATATAGTCTTGTTATTATATCCTAATGGTATAATAAAAAATTAATGGGGTGGAGGAAGTAAGAAAAAAATACTTCTAATAGATGGTAGCTCTTATGCGTGTATCTATATTTTGTTTGAAAAAAATTTACTCATTGGTTTATTTTACAAAATATATCTGGATACTATACAGAATAGTATGTTGAGTTGTTAATGGGATATTATACTCCAAAAAATATTTTTTTTATGATGTGAAAATCGGGGAGTGGTGGCGGCCTTTTATAAGTGAGGTGGGTGGAAAAATGTTAATTTTATGAATGAGTGGTTTCCACCCATGCATATTCATTTCACACATACCAAATAATTTTCTATTTTAGATAAAAGATGGTATTATGTATTAATATGGTTATTAACTAGGTTTTGGACATATGTTAAGTCATTTTGACATATTATAATTTACATTCAACCACTAAGTAAACTTGTTTTTACATTAATCACCATAATTGAATTTAATTTTTTTCATAAATCAATTTGATAATAATATTTGTTTACCAAATTATTCATTAAAAATGAATTTAATTATAAATTCAACTAATAAATGTTGAAAATATAATATTAATATTATTCATATTGATGTGGTGAGACAACTGATTTTTTAGAAGAGTTTTTTTAGAAAAACATTATTCAATATTATCCTTATGTATTAAAATCAACATTGTATGAAAAAAAATATATTTAGTGATATATATTCAATAATATTAATTTAAGACTTTACCCATTATGTGCTATTTTAATTAATTAAAATGGAGGGAAAACATTTAATTTAAAATAGATTTTTGAAAAATACATTTTTAAACCAAAAAACAAACATAAACTAAAAACCAATATACAGTTTATTCAATATACAAAAATAGATTAAATATATATATAAAATATGTAGTTTATTCAAAAAAAAATTCTAAACATATTAGGAATCTTAAATTAATTAATTTATTTAAAAGAGAATAATTTTTATAAAACATCTATATTTTTATATTTTTAGTGAAAAAGAAAAATTTTCTATGTTTAAGAAAATTTATCACTTTGAAAGAAAAATATGATTATTATAAAAAAATATTCAATTTATAAAATTAAAATTATAAAATTTATAGACTATTCATTTTAATAATTCCTTACAAGAAAAGTGATTAGTTAAAATAATTTCTTTTTGATAAAAATTTAAAAGATATTTTAATGAATAATAAAACTCTATATTTCATATTAATAATTATGAATATGATTAATTATATCAATAGCTGAAATTTTATATCCTTCCCCAGTTTTTAAATTTTTTCACAAAAGTTTAATTCAATTGTTAATCAATTTGGGATATCATTCACTCATTGAATGTCATGAATCCTTTGTTGCCTCTTCAACCGTATGGTTTTCAATAAATGTTTAAACTCCTAGACTACCTTATTATAAAACACATATATTATACATTGAAAAGTAAGAACTAGTTGTTACTCATATGAAATAATCCCTTCCTAATGAACTACTTCAGGCAAGAAAACATGACCTTAATTTGGTATACATTTCACAAACATTGAAACATGGAATAAGTTTTTTACCAATGATAAAATCATAATAAGAAAACATAGTAGCCAACTAATGAAGTTGTAAATTTGATTTTATATTGTATAAGGAACTATTTACACATCTTTCCCTTCTTACCAAAATATATTATAATTTTTGATACATATTCAATTAGAAGGACATAATAACCAACCTAGAAAGAATGATCTTTCCTCCTAATATGAACATATCATTTCTTTTTATTAGATGATTTCCTCAGGTGTCACTAAATAAATTACAAATTATATATAATTTAATCAACAAAATCTTGTCACATCTACCATCATTCTTCTAAATAATCCCAAATTGATTTTGTATGGATGAAATTTCCATACAATGTCTCAAATGTTTTCATCAATACTTTAGAATAAAAACTATTGTTATAAGAAAACGTAACCAATGAAAGGTTGTGAACCTAATATCAATGATAGTCAATTATAAATAATGAATCACAACATCAATGTTCTGAAAAAAATTCCACAATTCCCTTCGGATTGATGATTAAGAGTTCCACTAAAATATAAATCATTACCCAATGGATTCTAATGTCCTTTATAAAAGATAGATATGAACATGAGATCACAGTCTAACACAATGGAGTGAGGCCCTCTATATAATATGTATTTCTCCATTATATATATTCCTTAAATTATATCAAAACACAATATATCTCTAATTCTATTGAATTTCCCATATTTAGTTAATTCGACAAAAATAACCCTAATCCCATTATTACCTTTTATATTATTTGGAAACCCCAAAGTGAAATCCATTGATATATTCTCCTATTTCCACTTCGATATTGTAAAATTATTAAGAATCCTCATTGGTAATTTTATATATTCATTAAACTATAGAAAATTTAAACACTTCATCATAAATATAAAAATATTTATCTTTATTTCATCCCTCCAATAAACATTAGAATGTATTTATACATCGTAGTGCTTCGAAGATGAATGGAATGAAAAGAAAAATATGATTAAGTTAGAAAATAATTCCTCCCTTTAGAATGACGAGTCACAAAAAGTGATATTCCTAATTAAAAAACGTTTTCTTCATAAACAATAAAATTTGAAAAATGTACCCTTATTAAAGTATTTTAAAATATTCTATAATGATTCCCCTTCCTTTTGATCTCTTTTAGTTCATTATCATTATTTTTATTATACTAAAGAGTGAAAAAATAGGGGATGTCCCCACATAAACAAATTATATTCCAAAATTCATCAAAATATTTCAATAAGTATATGTTCCCAATGAAAATTAGTTAATTATGCATTACATTTTCCACTCTAATGATCAACCGTGTTGTTTTATTTTGACAAATGGTAATAAATCACGCATCCATAATCCATTATTTGTTCCTGTAATATTATATTCCTCATGTTAAATTATTCTATAGTGAATATATAATTCATTGTTTTTTGATTAGTATATATTTAACTCTATACACAAAAAAAAAGCGATTCTCTAAAAATATTAAAGAAAACCCCACATAAACAGACTCTAAATCATGTGTTGTGTAGTTTAACACATGAGGTTACAAATAACATGATGTAACATTATATGTAATTATATAATAATATTTTTCATTACCTGTTAATATTTATTATTAATATATTAATTTTATTTTAAATGAGACACTATGTGTGATAACATACTCGACCCTCATCAACGAGTTTCTCTGAAATCTTATGTTACCCACAAGACTGAGTTATACCGAAAATTATTACAATATTAATTTTTTTAAAATGGTAGTTATGTCATAGACATTGTATTAGAGGGAATGAAAAAATACTATATTTTTATTAAACACATTTTTTAAATGTTTTAACATTTATAAATTCAAATTTAAACATAAAAAACTCTAGTATTTTTTAAAAGGTAGTTTAACCTCCTTTTGATGGTGAACCTATTTTAAATCGTTTTTTTGGAAAATTTATATGTTTTATTTGACATAATATACTTTTTCTTTAGAAAGGGGTCATAAATATTTACATTGGTCCAATTTTTGGTATTTTTCTTATAAAATTCATAATTTAATGTATAGTGAAATAATATTTCATTGTAATTCAAAACTATATTTTCATCAACATTATTTATATAAATAATTTATTATTTTAATTTGTTTTAAAGATTAATATAATAAATGTATAAATATTTAATCCGATGTTTGTTATTGGATGAAATTTCAGATTTAAATTGGACATAAACTCATGTTAATATTTTTATAGCTTTTTTCTTAAAAACTTGTTTTTCGGTTTTGATAATGAGAATTAATTATAAATAATTTTCTACAAATTTTTTGTTTTTAATTTGGAAAATCAGATTATAAATTTTAAATCATAAGGTCCAAAGTATGTAAATAGGTACCTTATTTGACATAATGAATAGTAACATCATTAAATATTTTATTTACAATGGTTAAAGAGTAAATCAAGTCAAAAGGGTAACAAATAATATTATAATAATATAAAACATCTATAACAAATGTTCTAAAACTGTTGGATAAGATATTTCTGACAATGATCATCCTTGAGTGGAATTTATCACCCTATGGTGCCACTTGGGTGTGATAATGACCTTTTGTAAATATAGAATTTAATGAAAATGAACTATAACATGAACATGTATCTTCTAAGTAAAAATTTTTTAATTTGATTTATATAAATGATCTCCTAGACTATAAATACAAATTAAAAATGAAAACTGATTTACTAAATCATGGTATTTTATTTATAATTTAGAGACATTATATAAATAAATAAAATTATGCATGAATGATGATGCATCTATTTCCATATTAATTAAATATTTAAAAATTGATATTATAAATATTAAAATAAATATAATTTGAACATTTTCATGCCAGCCATGAATTTTAATAGATAGAATTGATATTCATTTTATGATTTATTCCCTTTTTCTCAAAGGAATCGTGTTTTTAGATATTTAACAAAAATATATTTCTAAATTATGTCAAAATTGATATAAATGTGTTTTTAAAACTAATACTATATTATTTAATGATATAATAGTCCTAAATTATAATATTTCTAAAAATAACTTATATAATATTACTATTAACATTAATGACCCCCTTGTGGTTCTCCTCATATTTTATAGTTAATATAGTAACCATAGATTATGAAAATACAAGAAGTCATGGTAAGAGTTAATGTTTTGAACTAAGTGTTAAAACTAAAAGATATGATTAATTTGGTAATCTAAAAATACTTAAACCAAATTTATTTAAAATATTTATACCCATAGAGATCTTATACTCTAAATTTATAACTATGGAACTATTTGAATTCAAATATCAATTTATAA
This sequence comes from Viscum album, assembly GCA_963277665.1. NCBI lineage: Eukaryota > Viridiplantae > Streptophyta > Magnoliopsida > Santalales > Viscaceae > Viscum > Viscum album. The sequence continues at coordinate 766,640,321 of OY728141.1, forward strand.
TAAAATAATGTTACAGTACTTTTCAAAAGTGCTTCTCCCCTCTCTTATAAAAGGCCCCCACCTGTACCCACATACTCGGACCATTCATGCCATTTCCCATATCTCAATTCTACCCAAATAATCTCTGAATATCCCATCATTACTCATAGATGACTTACCATTGGCCTAAGGCAATTCAAAAAATCCTTTTGGATAAAATCAAAATTACTTACCTGGTTCATACGTAATGTCTTCTCTAAAGATCCTTTCATTTATTTTCTTCATAAAATCCCCAAACCAATCATTATCTCATTTTTTCTAAAAAAAGTATAATGTCAGGACCTGTCCCCTAGGGCCTATGCCGTGACTACCCCATGCCCGCCTAAAACAGGCCAGGGGATGGGGACTTGCACCAAATGTGTAAATCCCTAAACTGGGAAGGCATTGCCTATAAAACTTGAAATCACACACAATAATGTTCGATATAGAAGAAAAACACTAAGTAATACTGTATAAAAAAGAGTGTTGAATGTAGAGGGGCCAGAATACAAGCCTAATAGGAATGTACAAGTACATCTGAAAAACAAGTACAACAGAAGAAGAGTAAAACATCTGCTGGGTCGTCCTCCAGGATTCATACCTGAACGCTAGGTACAAATAGCCTCTAGATCACTCCATGCCTGTCGGTCTCCTCCATGTACTTACATGTCGCATGGTCTACCTCCGGGTGCCATCCAGTCCTGGTGCACTCAGCCTCAGTCAGCGTTGTACATCGTCTGAATCCAACACAATGAGGTGCGAGCATAGCACGTGCCAGGGTGAGTATAATGATACTCTATAAGGACCCTGAGACCCTCACAGTCTCATAAAATCCAACAAGGATGAACCTCAAAGTTTGAAATCAACAGATATTCCTACATAGGTATATTCCCATACATATACCTAAGTTATCAAATAATTCATCTCAATACTGAGGTAAACACAAAAGTTACTGACTCATCTCAAACCAAGATATTTATTATTGAAACCACGACCACTAGAAAACTCCTGCTCAATCGAGTTATGTGGGCCTTCTACGTCACATAGAGGCACTTCCCACTAACCTTGGACTGCTGAGGTACTCCTACTCTCGAGAAACGTGGGTCTCCCATGCTCACACAGAGGTTCTCCCCACCATGGGTCTTCCATGCTCACACAGAGGCGCACCCTCTCTTAGTATACTGATGTACTCCTCCTATCGAGTACCGTGGGTCTACCGCGACACCAAGGGGCTCTCTACTGCAGTTCTACTATTACATCAAGGCGCTCCCCACTGGGCTAGTCAAAACACTCCTATTTGAATCAGTCAGCAGTCGTCCGGTCTCAGCCAGCTTCTAGGTCTCTTCACTATGCATACTCATCTCTGGGAGGATCTGCTCCACGAGATACTATTCGATTCTTAAAATATCACGAAGTACCATGTAGAAGTTTCTCAAAGGTCTGCCACATCATAGGGGTCTTAGCGCAATAGACTATGGGTCAATAAAATGTCAGGTCTGTGAGTTATTAGCCTTTCAGTCTAGAGGGCCTAGTTGGATTCATGTACGACCCAACCTGAATGTACCTCAACCTTATCCTAAACTCTAGAGTGTTATACTCAAAGGGACCATCATGCTCCAAGAATACCAGCACCGCTGACGGTTTTTCAAATGGTCGTCCAGTGCCAAAAATATATGGGAAAGGAATGCAAAGGGTCAGAATGGGCCTGGGTCCAGTCCAACCTGATCAAACTGACCCGGTCCTACCAAGTCTTGGTCGACGTGGTCAGACCTGTTGGGTCTGGCCGAGCCCATTAAGCGGGCTGGCCTCTTAGGTTCGGCCCGACCCACTAGGCCCTACCCAGCAGGCAGTGTGGGCCATTCAGCCTGGGCTTAGGGTTGGTTGAGCCAGGACTACTACGAGAGTGCGGCCCGACGCCGCTCATCCCAGAGGGCATCGTCGGGCCGGTTCGGCCAAGGGGCTATGAGAAGGGTTGTGGGTCCTCTCGGGAGGTAGGTGCGGGCAAAGCACCGATTCTATCCGGTGGTGACCGGGCAGGCCAGCAGGTGGCCGGGAGGCAGCCGGGCAAGCCGATAGGCTACGGGGAGGGCCTGTGGGTGGCCGAGTAGGCGAGTAGGCGGCCGAGTAGGGCACCAGGCAGGCCGGTGGGTGGACGGGCAGGCCATCACGCGGCCGGGCAGGGTGCTAGGAGGGTCAGCAGGCAGTTGAGGAGGGTGCGAGGCCGGCCGGTGGGTGGCCGAGAGGGGCAGTAGGGAAGACGGCAGGCGGCAGGGCAGGGCACGGCCAGGCGGGCCAACGGCCAGGAGCTGGGTGTCATGGGCCGGCAGCGGTGCAACCGGGGTGGCTTAGCCAGAGGGTTGTGGTTCAGCCCGGAGCACCAGAGCGTTGCGGGGGTGGCACAGTTTGAAGAGGTTGCGTGTACCGCAGCCTTTGTCATCACCGCCTTCATCGTTCCATCAACTCATCACCTTGACGAAGATCATCAGAAATAATAACGTCAGAGGGTTGGTCTATGTTGGTTTGCCCCGCACCCTCCACGTTTTGGGTGGTATCAATTAGCTCTTCCAAAAGTAAGAAGGTGAACAATAACTCACCCGAAAACAATTCCTTTCCAACTATTGAATTAGTTTCAAGGAAAGAATCAACATGTAAAAACCCCCTAACTTTGATCTTTTTTCGTCGTTCTTTGATGGAGTTGCAGAAAGTAGATGAAGAAGATCATTGTTCGTCGTGTCTACTGCACGCTTCCAATCCTGAGTTGTGTCGGCTCGTTGTAGACGATGCAGAGGGTAGGTCAGTTGAAGACATCCCACTTTTTTATAAGTTCTAAGGAAGAAGTCTAAGAAGGTCTGAGTTCTTCATTCTTCACTGGGAGAGTTCTTCCCCCTTCTCCCATGTTTCCACCAATATGCCAAAGAAAATGATAATAGATAGGTTTATCTATTATTTCATTGGCACAAAATTCAAAATAAAATGGTGAATTAAATTAATTGTCCCCACCTAATTAATGTTGGGGATTGAGACAAGATAATTAGGGGAGTTAGCACAATAAAGAAATGATGGTGTAGAGAAACTCTCCCTCATTAATGAGCGGAGTTGAGTGGTTTTCCACTCCCTCCATTAATAGTGGATTCTATCCCTGTGTAGTCCCCACACCATAACCTCTCGCGGGATGTTAGATTTAGTTGGGCCCCACCACCATAACCTCTCATGGGAGGTTATGGAGTGGTGGTCCCACCTCTAACTTCCATGATGTGATTTTAACCAACAAACACCCACATGGCGGCTCAAATAAAAAAATAAAGTGAAGCTCACATTATTTATTATTTTTCATGAAAACCCAAAAATTAACTTTTATTCTCGACCCACTACCATTCAAGAGAAAGTCTCCTTAAGAGAATACCAGCGTTTTGAGTTTAACAGTGTCCTCAGATTTCAATTCCGATCACAATTTGAAATGTTATAAAAATATTCTCACACGTTTACTGAACACACTCGAACAAAACATCCGAAATTGATTCCAGACACACCAGGCCTCAAAATCATGCGCCGTCAATTTTCACGGACTCGTAAAATACCCATGTATTTAAGAAAAAATTTCCATGGAATTTACAGGTCTTTAAATTCTCCCCACCTCAGGGATTTACGTCCCCGTAAGCTACAACTCGAACTATGGGAACATGTTGGGGTACTAAGAACGCATCCGAGCCTCCCGCTCCCATGTTCTCTCCTGGAGGTTTCCGTGCTTCCAACGAACATATACCAGAGGCATCGAACGTCCACATAGGACCTTCTCTAGTTGATACTCAATATCTACTAGAACCTCCATGAATTTCACCCCATCATCGATGTCGAGATCTCTATAGTCGATGAATTTAGAAGGGTCGTGCACGTATCTCCTCAACTAAGATACGTGGAAGACGTCATGAACCCAGTGAAACTAAGGTGGAGAGTTAAGAGGTATGACTCCTCTCATACACTAAAATGGACCTGGAATGGTCTGATGAATCTCATAGATAACTTACTGCCTCAGCCAAATCTCCATAGACCACATCGAGTTGAGACCCCTAGAAAGACGTGGTCACCATCATCAAACTCCAGAGGTCTCCTTCTCTAATCGACATACGACTTCTGCCTGCTCTATGCAGTCTTCATCTTCTTCTGGATGATCTGCACCTTCTCCATGGTAGCCCGTACCATCTCTGGTCCCACGAGTGATAACTCCCCTGGGTCAGTCCAGCACAAAGGTGATCTACAATGTCGCCCATAAAACTCCTCCAATGTTGTCATCCAAATGGTGGAGTGATAGCTGTTGTTGCATGAAAACTCCAACAATGGTAAATGGTCCTCCCAACTACAAAAAAATGCAAGGATATATTTACAGATCATTTACTCAATAGTCTGATTGGTCCTCTCAGTCTAACCATCAGTCTGAGGATGGAAGGCGGTGCTCAGACAAAGCAACGTCACAAAAGCCTCTTGAAACCCATTCTATTTATGGGAAGTAAACTGTGTGTCACGATCGGAGAAAATAGATGAAGTTAATCCATATAGTCTCACAATATCTTTCACGTAGAGGTGTCCCGATCTCTCTAATGAATCCTTCTATCTAATCTGTAGGAAGTGGGCTGACGTGGTGAGTCGATCAACGATAACCCAAATCAAGTCATGACCCCTGGATTTATGTGGATGTCCTATCACGAAGTCCAAGGATATCCCATCCCACTTCCACTCTTGGACCTCGAAAGGATGAACCAAGCCTGCAGGTACCTGGTGCTCTGCCTTCACTTGCTCAAAAGAAAGGCATGGAAAGACAATCTCTGCTACTACCTTCTTCATACCAAGCCACTAGTGCGGTCATTGAAGGTCCCGGTACATCTTCACCACTCATGGATGAACCTCTAAAGGGGATGTGTGGAACTCCATCAACACTTCCTCCAAAAGTGACATTGTTACCATAGTGCGTCCTATGAAGAGAATGTCATGCTCTTTACCTTCATAAAATCCATCGGGTGCCTACCCTCTGGATATCTGAGCACATCGTGTCTCGCAGTCAGCCTCTCTACATTGTGCCTCCCTCAGTTGCTGAAAAAGTGGAGGAGTGACTGTAAGAGACTGTAGAAAGGCTGGTCTATCTCTATCCAGAAATGATATATGTAAGGCATCCAGCTGCTCTGTCACCTCGCCTAGTAGCTGTATTCCAGATCTCCTGCTGTGTGCATCTGCAACAATGATCCCCTTTCCCAGAGTACAGACTATCTCGAAGTCAAAGTCCTGGAGGTTCTCAATCCATCACTGTTGTCTCAGGTTTAGGTCCTTCTGAGAGAAGATATACATGAGACACTTGTGATCAGACTACACTGTAAAATGTTCACCCATCAGATAGTGTCACCACATATTCAAAGAGAAGACAACTACTGATAACTCTAGTTCATGGGTAGCATAGTTCTGCTCGTGTTGCCTCAGCTACCAAGAACCATACGTGATCACTACTCACTCTTACATTAGTACACACATGAGTCTAGTCCTCGATACATTGTAGTAGACTACATACCCTATGCCTTCCTCTGGAAGCCTCAAGATGGGGGCACTAGTCAGCCTCTACCTCAACCACTAAATGCTCTGCAAGTATCTCTCCAACCACACGATTGGTAGCCCCTTCTTTGTCAAGGATGATAGTGGTGTTGAAACTCTAGAGAGGTCTAGAATGAACCTATGATTGTATCCAACCAACCCTAGGAAACACTTTACCTTTGTCACACTCATGGGTGGATCCCAAGAATGTAATTCCACAATATTTGCTAGATCCACTATAAATTCAGGCACTGAGATGATGTTTCTCAAAAAGTGAACCTCTGTGATCCAGAACTAGCACTTCAAGAGCATACCATAATGCCGGTTCTCTCAGAGTGTGTCCAGTACTACCTGAAAATGGTAGGCATGCTCTTCCACAGTAGTCGAGTAGATCAAAATTTCTTTGATGAAGACAACGAAAAAGCGGTCGAGGTATGGCTGGAAGATCCTATTCATGATTCCCATGAACACTTCCAGATCATTGGTTATGCTGAATAGAATAACCAAGAACTCATAGTGTCATACCGACATATAAAGGTTTTCTTATGAAAATCCTCAACTCAAACTCTGAGCTGGTGATAGCCTGATTTGAGTTTTATTTTCAAGAACCACCACGCCCCCTTCAGCTGATCAATGAGGTCATCAATCCTCGTGAGTGGGTACTTCTTCTTCACAGTCACTTGGTATAGGCGACGGTAGTCGACACAAAGCCTCAAGCTCTCATTCTCCTTCATGGAAAATATAATCGGGGCTGCCTAGGGAGAAACACTCGACCAGATGAATCCATTATCCTCAAAGTCCTCTACCTGTACCCGCAGCTCACGAAGCTCCATGGGAGCCATATAATATGCTGGTGAATATATCAGTGTTGTCCCAAGGTACATGTAAATGTAGAATTCCACCTCTCTACAAGGAGGATGTCCTGGAACATTGTTAGAGAAAACATATGTGTACTGGTCCACCACTATTGGATAGCTCGGACTCCCCACATCAACTTCTCTGAGGGTAAGGCAGACCAACTGATGAGTAATCAGTTGCACTCTCCTCCTAGTATGTTCATCCTGCACTGTAAAGGCTCCCTTCTCATAGGTGAAGGTGAACCTGGTCCCATCCATGTGGACACACCGCACTTTGCACCAAATACAATCGATTTGAGCATGGACATTATATAACTAGTTGATACCCAAGATGACATCAAAAGGCTCCGATGCCGGTATGAGGAGATCCCAACCAAAGATCTCACCTCCTATATTAATATCACACTTCCAACACCAGTGTGTAATCATCTAGTCTTCTCCCGTAGGAGTCTCTAGCCATAAGGATTGAGCCAATTGCTCCGTTAGAATATCTGAGATCCGAATGAGGGTAGTGGAAATGAAAGAGTTACTGGAACCTATGTCTATAAGAACCGTAGCTATGGAGGAGTAGATATAGATCGTAAATCTATTCATATCCAGAGTGTCATGATCGTAGGCTTTAGCTACCTAGAGATGGGCTCTTCCCTGTCCACCTTCTCCCTGTGGTCAGGGTGGATCTCCTGGTGGTGGTGGCGGAAACACTTCGAAACATCGCCCACTGTCCGCTGCACAACCAGCTTCGATGCCATGTCTGCCTGCTCCCAACTAAACACCATGATCAAATCTCGGCCTCTGCATGGGTGGTCCTTTGATCATCTACTGATCATCCAAATGATGAGTCAAACTATCACGAGACATGTGACCCTACTCGTAGCATGAGTAGCTCCTCCCACTCCTGGCATGTATGTCTTGGCTCCGGGTGCCCCACACAACAGATTTGGAGTCATGTGATCGTCCACCTGTAGGTCTAGTCCTCTTGGACCTCTGTGACATCTTTCTACTGACAGTTGTAGAAAAATCCTCTTCATGTAGACTAGTGGTGGGTCTCGCAGTTGGAGACTGCCCATCAAGGAAACTCTCTACTAAGAGAGATCTCTCCAACACCCCTACCTACGTCGAGATGCTGAGGGAGATCATCACAGCCCTGATCTCTCGCATGAGCACCTACTCGATGGTCTGGGCCCTGAATAATGGGTCATGCAGCATATTGGGGGAGTAGCATGAGAGGTCGGTGAACCTCGATGAGTATTGTGCCACCGTCATGCTACTCTACTGCAGATGAAGTAGCTCCTAAATCTGCACTGCACGTAAGGTGGCAGGGACAAACTCCACCCAAAATTGGCACTCAATGTCCGACCATAGAATCTTCATCTCATTGTAAACCTGGAACATCATGTTCCACCATCTGCCCACTTATTCCTTTAGACGGCTGGAAGCATGGATTACCATGAGTTCGGATGGTGTCCCTACCAGTCAAAAAACTCTCACCATAGCTTCCAGAAAATCCTGATCCACCTGTATATCTGTCTTTCCCCTAAACATGAGTGGCCTCTGGCACTGGAACTCATGCAACGCGCTCAATCGGCATGAATCATCTACTACTGGGGATGGTGGAATCGGTGGCCCAATAGGTAGTGGTCCCGCTTGTGCCTCCACTACGATAAGGCCCTACACCGATGCCCCATCGCTCATTGGGCTATTTGCGCGTAATACTCTTGGGACTCTAGCTGGTCATCACTGAGGAGGCATTTAGAAAGAAACAGATGTGACACAATCAAATATTACACCAGGTGAGCGGACCTAGTTGAGCTGACTTTAAGAAAACTTTTGAAAGCACAGACGTAATCAGTGTTTTCATGCACTGAGTCGGAAATCAGAAGTCAGGGTCCTGATGTATGGATACGTCGTACACCCCACCAACACTGGACTCTCTAATCTAAAAACCACACTCAATACCCATAACACTATTGATTAACATAAAAGATCATAGTCTTATGTTCTGTGGTAGAATCGACCCCTTTGATACCAATTTGTCACGACCCGTCACCCAAGGCATGTGCCGTGACTATCCCAGGCCCGCCGTCCATAGGCCAGGGGCTGTTGGCTACCGCCAAAGGCGTAAATCCCTAAACTGGGAAGGAATTTCCTTTAAAACATGAAAACACTGACAGTAGAGTATGATCTGGAAGCAAAACACTATGTAAAACTATATACAAAAGAGTGTTGAAAGTATAGGGGCTAGAATACAAGCCCAATAGGAAAGTACAAGTACAACGGAAAAACAAGTACAAAAGAAGAAGAGTAAAACATGTGCAGGGTCATCCTTCGGGATGCGTACATGATGGGTAGGTACAGATAGCCTCCACAACACTCCACACATGTCGATCTCCTCAGTGTATCGACACGTCGTATGGTCTACCTCCGGGTACCGTCCAGTCCTGTTGCACTAGGCCTGGGTCAACGTTGTCCATCATCTGTATCTAACATAACGAGGTGTCAGAAAATTTTGTGTAGGGGTGAGTATAATTATATTCAATAGGGACTTCGATACCCTCAAGGTCTCAAAAAACCAACAAGGATAAAACTCAATGTAAGAAATCAAAAGATAACCCTACTTAGGTATATGGAAATACATATACCAATGTTATCAATTAATCCAACTCAATCCTGAGTTAAACACAAAATTTAGTGAAACAACTCACACTAGGATTTTTTTATCAAATCCACAGCTTCTAGAGAACTCCTGCTCAATCGAGTTCAATGGGCCTACCGCATCACACATAGATGCTTCCCACTAACCATGGACTGATGAGGTACTTCTTCGGTGGATTACTGTGGGTCTGTCGCACTCACATAGAGGCGCTCTCTACCATGGGTCTACCGTGCTCACACAGAGGTTCTCCCCCTCAATACCTGCTGAGGTACTCTTCTTGTCGAGTACAGTGGGTCAGCCACGACACCATGGTGCTCCCCACTGTGGGTCTACCGTGACACCATGGTGCTCCCCACTAGGCTAGTCAAAACACTTCGAGTCGAATTGGTCTACTGTCGTTAGGTCTCAGCCAGCTACTGGGTCTTCGAACTATGCATGCTCATCTCCAGGAGGATCCAATCCACAAGCAACTAGTCGATACTCCAACATTCATGAAGTAACACATAGAAGTATCTCAAAGGTCCTCCAGGTCATAGGGGTCTCAATGCAATAGACGTTGCCTCAATCGGACGCTCGGTCTGTGAGTTATTATACTTTTAGTTCTGAGGGCCCAGTTGGATTAATGTACGAACCAGCCTGACCATATCTCAACATTACCCCGTACTCCAGAGAGGTATACTCAAAGGGACCATCGTGATCCAAGAATACTAGCGTCGGTGATGGTTCGTCCAATGGTCATCTGGTGCCAAATATATGGCCAAGGAAAGAAAATGGTTAGTTGTGGTCTCGGGTCCGGTCCGACCCATTCAGACCTATTGGGTTCAGCCCAGCCCATTTGGCGGGCCAGCCTTTTAGGTTCGGCCCGGGCTCGGGGTCGGTTCGGCCCGGAGCTCTGTGAGGGTGCGGCCCAGCACAGCTCGTACTGGAGGGCGCGGCTGTACCACCCTGAGATTTTATGAAAAATATTCTTTTAATTTCATTAATGTCTTGTGTTGTATACTACACCAAGATTACCTTGCGCTATACACAACACCGTATTAGCTTGCAGTATACGCAACACTATTCTTGGAACATGTTACACACAATTTTGATAATAGTTATTCTACACAACATTGAGTATATATATATATATATATATATATATTCAATGTATAAATTAAATATGGTTGTATTTTGTTATTCAAAACAAAAAAGGATTCTTTCACAACACGCAACCCTGACTTGGCCTGCATGACACGCAATCACGACCTTCCTCGATAGCATGTGTTGTACGCAATACTAGGTTTTAATAAACAACGATATATTATTAGAATATTATTATGAACTAGACGTTAGGAATAGTATTAACTAAATTTTTAATTTTATAACATTATTATTCATCTTACAAATTTTCTAGAACATGGTATAAAAACAAAATAAAGTTTTCGGGTAAAATAAGTATTTTTCAAAAAATGCAGTTTTGCCGCCTTTTAATGATGCACCAACATTAAATCTAGTATTTGAAATGTTTATAAGTTCAATTTGACAAAATAAAATTCTTCTTTGGAATCAATAAATAAAAAATTACTTTGTATAAAATTTTCATATTATTCTGGTAACTTTCATATTTTGATTAATAGTAAAAACACGCTATATTTTAATTAAAAACAACTTTTTTCATCGCAATAATTTATATGGTTAAATTATAATATTGAGCGGTTTTAATGTATAAATAGAATATACTTTTACCATTTAATATAATTTATGTCATTAGCATTGATTTTACATTAAATTCGTAGGTTAAATCAATTCAATCTTTTGCAGTGTTTTAAAGAAAAACCTGTTTTCTTTCGTCAACGAGATTAATTTTAATTTAATTTCTGAAAATTTTGTGTATTGAATTTGGAAAAATGGATTCCATATTTGGAATCAGTGGGTCAAAATTATGTTAATAATCTAATTTTCATTTTTGGGAATTATGAATAGTAACTACTGTAAATTTTATTTACCATAGTTAAAGGTAAATCAGGTAATTAAGGACAAATATAATATTATAAAATTACCCCAACACATGCCAAAATTCTATTGGATGGATAAATGTAGACCCATATAACCTAAGGGTTGGATTAGATTCATTTTATGGACTTTTGACCATGAAAATAATTTAATTATTATTAAAACCAAAGAAAGTGACAACATGTCACTCTCTTAAATATTATAAGTATAATAACTGTAATTTAGTGATAAACATCATAAAAATTAGAAAATGAATAGTCTCAAGAAATCTAATAAAATTATATACATCATGATAATTTATTTATAATTTTTAGGGATTAAATAATTGTCATTAATGGTGATACAATAATGATACAGAAATTATTTATTAAGTGGAAAATAAGTAATATAGTTTTTATTAAAATAATAATACCCATTAAAAAGACTACATACCTGACAAAAACTTATTGGTAGTGTATATATACACCTTAAACATCCAATTACCTAATATATAACCTTTTTGAGCCTTATCAAAATGATTATGACACTTATATTATTTTATTTTAAATGATGCCAAAGTTGTCACCTTCATAATTTAATAAATATAACAATTTAAATATTGTGATTTTAAGATGATAAATTCTAGTAAAAGTATTATTGTGAAATCTAATAGATATATCTTCATCATAGGAATTTATTTTTAATTTTTATGCAAAAAATAAGTATATTAAATAATTATACAAAAATTTTGTAGTAATTATTTTATTAAGAGATAAACCAAATAAATGGTTTTAAAAATAATAAAATAAATATTATAAGAACTATTTAATATGATCCAATAATTTTATAGATACATATGACATTTTATGAATCTATTAAAGCTTTTAATTTGAACATATCTTATATATATAGTTTATTTAAATTCAAATAAATGAATAGTGTCAAAATTAACACTATTGTTATTTTATAAAAATAACATATTATAAAATTGTTTAAAAATCACAAATAATATTTAAAATTTAAAAATTTAAATTTATATGGTCTATAATGTTATAATGTGAACAATTATGGAAAATTAACAACAAATAAGTAATTATTTGTTATAATTTTAAATTTAGAATTTTATTACCACAAATAAACTTAAATAGATTAAATAAGGATAAATCAAAATGATAAGGATTCAAATAAGATCCAAACATGTCTAAATTTGATTGGTTGATGAGATTAAAACCCTATCTCATATAATATTATAATATGAGTCGTGTTTGGTGGTTTTTATGTGGGTTTAGATTTATTATAAATTAATATTTTTAAGAATTCCAAAGGTGCCCCTCTCCTCCCTTATAAAATGGAACCTCCTCCCTCTCTTCCACACAACACTTTGAACCTTCATGCTCTGCCAAACCCTGAACAATTATCTTATAAATATCCCTGGAAACATCTTATAGGTCCTGGTCTTCTTCAAAGACCAATCTTAGTGCCCTAAGAGAATGTCTCAAAGAGGCGCTTCAAAGAAGAGGTAATGTCCGTTACCGATTCTTTCAACTTTATTTCTTCTTCCATTTCCTCTTCTTAGGTTGTTTCATTATGAAGTAATAACATCAGTATCACTCATATACTGATATGTTATTATATGTACTAAACAAACCTATTTCACCATCTATCCATCCTACGGAAAAAGAAATCACCGCGCGTGCGTACGTACGGAATACCGTCTCCACGCCGTGGTGTAATCTATTTTCCACCACCACCTTACATGGATGGGTATAATGGTGTAAATAAAAACTATATATGATTATTATAAATTTATATTGATTCTGTAATAGTATACATACACTCCAATAAAATTCGACGATCATTGGAACGATATCATCGCTCGTGCGTACGTACGGAATACCGTCTCCACAACGTGATGAGATTCATTCTCAATTATTAACCATTAATAAATGATTATAAAGTATATATAATAAGTAATCACGAAATATATGACATAATAATACTGGATTTATGTATATATATATATATGTATGTATGTATGTCATCCAATTAATTCCATTCAATTCTATGAGGAAACGAAAACAACATTCATGCGTACATACGGCCTACCGTCTCCATGAACGGTGTATTTCTTTCCATTTATCAATATATTATATATATGTATATTATGAATATATATAAATCATGTTTTACATTCTGTATATAAGTAATCATGATCTAAGTAATCATATGAATAATTACAAGTCAAAAAAAGGACGACAAATGAAACGATTTTACCCAAAACGCTCTTTAACATGGAATTTACAAAAGAATTGGTAATATAAAGTCATAAGTGAACCATATATGATATCATAACAATTAATATGATTCTGTAATAAGTAAATAACATTATTTAAATCATTATACAGGAGGTTCGGACACTTACGAAGAAAATCGGACCTAAGGTAAGGGATAATTTTGCAAATCTCATTTTTATCCGAGATTGCATATTCGCAAGTATTTACTGGGGTTATTTATATCATCCATTTCCATGTTTTATAAAAGTCTTTTCATGTATGTTTAAATTCATTTTTACCCATTTTTGACTTTTACTACATGTTATGTAAGGAATCATTCTTTTGTTTACGTTACGAGGTACTTTTTGACTTTTCCAGCAAAAGTACAAAAAGAATGTTTTTTTAACTTATATGGCACAAACGGATTTTGACGGTTTTATAAGGCCTTATTTTCATGAATATTCCTCAAAAATATTTCGTGACTATTTTCAAAAAAATCTCTTTCTTTTAAAATTGCATGAAATTTTTTGAAAAGAAATTGATATTGAAGAAGAAAGGATATTTTCCTCAAGAATTCATTTCAAGTGTTTTATCAAAACCATTTTCCATCTAAGAAGAAATTATTTCATATGAGTATGTTTCAAGTGTAATGTCTCTATGATTTGAATGGTTTCACTTTTCTTATTATGAAATTATATCCATTTATTTTATATGGATTATGTGATGATGGGATGATGTTTATGAAACCCATTTTATTCGATGGGTTATTATGAATGATGTATGATTATTTTGTGGCAAAAGTAAGAATGATTTCATTATGAGATGGGTGGGACCTATATCTCCCTCCAATGAATTGGGTAAAGATTTATATCTCATTAGATAGACATGGCTGGAACGGCAGGTTAAACCGGTTCAGTAAAACAGGACTGAAACGAGGAGTAAACTCAATTCAGAAAGGGACTTTGTCCACTAAGATGGTCTTGACAGCAATGCCTTGGCTACTATGGAAATCATTACATGCGATTAATGGATTCCACAATTACATGTTTTATTACCATGCTATTTTATCATGATTTATGTTCCATTATGGTCTATGTCTTATGTACTTCCTTGCTTTATGTCGTTGCTCATGATTTTTAATGTTCATGTTTTTTTAAGTTCAAATGTATATGGTATGTTTTATATTATCCATGCATACCCTTAATGAGCATTTGAGCTCACCCTTTTTATGTTTTCATTTCCCAGGATATAAAGAATGGTTTTAGGGAAGAAAGAAAATGGGAAGATCATTATGGTAGATTTTGAAGATCTTTCACCACGATTATAGGATTACGTTCTATGTTTCCGAAGACACTAAACTATTACGGTCCTTGCGTGTCTATTTCTGTTATTTATTAAGTATTCTGCAAAAGTAATGTAATGTCCATGTACGTCAAGTTTCGGGTCTCTACAGTTGGTATTAGAGGAAAGGTTTAGTCAACCTTTGGAAACTAGGATGCGAAAACGTTAGTGAGATCCCTAGAGATATTTCTAAGGTATGTCTAGGGATGTCTCTAAGGATAAGTATACATATAGGATATAGTCCTATAACTATGGTAATGATCTTATAATTTAACCTAAGATGTTATATATTGAGTGTACTCCCCCTTTATTATGTTGTTTTCTCTAGCATGATTTTTTCCTCTCACACTATTCCTTTTGGGTTTTAGAAAATGGCTGGAAACAGGAAGATTCACTATAATGGAGGATATGATAGACAATGGAATGATTTTCTTCATGAGAAACCAAATGAAACGAGATCTGGAAGTCCAAACATCGTTATTATGCCTAGTCAACAATCTCATAATATGATCAATAATCTCAACTTTGGTAAGTTTCCCGACTCAGATAATAAGAGAAAGATGAAGTTTCATGATGATCATAGAGGAAAGAATGTTCAATTTCCCTCATGTAAATCATGTGGGAAGAGGCATCAGGGAGATTGTTTCAAAGGAACATGAAGATACTTTGGGTGTGTAAAAGAAGGACACAAAGCCAGTAAGTGCAAAGGAAAATATTCAGTTAACACCATGGACAAGGATAATGGTATTACTACGACATCAACAATGATTAGATGTTTTAAATTTGGAATGTACGAGCATTATGCAAACCAATGCCCTAATGGAAAATCTCATGAAGAGAATCAGCATGGCCATATGGGTAGTGTTTATGTGGATGATGATGAGGAGACTACAAATGATATATGAGCTAAAAGAAGTGTTGAAGCTTAGTCGGTCGTTTTAGAAGGTAGTGGAATGATTGTATGTTTATCAAGAGTTATGTTGTATAGTTAATGGTACTATGGAATAAATAATCGTCTAAGGATTGTTACACTATTTTTTCCCTAAAAGTATCTGAAAGTATATGTTGAATGGTACCAATAACCATGGAAGGTTATTCAGATATTTTTGTAAAGTAGATGATATGCGCATAATGAAGGAATAACAAGATAATAAGATGTTTGATTGTATTCATGAGCTCATGATTGATATAAGGACTAAGTGATATCATGGTTTGAGTATATAGAATTTTGTGGATTTTGGTATGTGGAAAGTGTTAACTTTTAACTGCATTCGTGTTTTCACTAAGGTTCCATGGGTATTCATTTTTCAAGAGAATACATGATTAAGGGCTTCGAATGTTTGGAATGTGACCAACAAGACATATCTTATGATATATGGGGATCAATGATGTTATTAAATCTCTGGTAACAGTTTTCACTATATAATGAGAGTGGACTGCAATATTATGGATAAGCCTAAAGATTGGAATGGATTATGTTGGACATAAGTTAGTATTGTTTAAGGATAGATGTATTTTCGATAATATTGATGTGATGTTATAGTAATGTAGTTTCAGAAAAAGGACAACCTCTAGGATGGGCAACATCCCATCGCGTCGGACAGGGCTGTGGGAATCGAACCCACAACCAAAGTGCGACTGGCCTTTATCACCTACCACTGGCCTACAGGAAGTCCCTAGTTAGTAAAAAGTAGTTTTATTTTATTAAGTGGTATGATATAAGAAGTATAAGTTCATTTTTGGAACCATATACGATTAATCTAACCATAAGATGGACTTATATCTTTTTCTAACCTTTTGTTTGATAGAGATGGAATGACCCATCATTCTATCACATGATCTGCTAACACATCACGAATAACAAATTCAACTTCATTTCATTATGGGATGAAGTGGAAATTTTTCAATTCACAAACAACAGTGATATTGTACCAAAATCATGCAAGTATTTATTTTAATTCATCAACTTTAGGGAAATGATCTTGAAAACCAAAAATATTGTCCTAGTTCCCTTATATCTGATTAATCAGATGGTACCTTAGATCATCACAAATCAATAGCTTTGTGATTGTTGGCTTTTTCATAGCCATGTTCTCTACCACCCTCCATCAGAACTTGATAGTTATATTTTTCTTCCATATCCATATTTTCACCTATGTTCTCCTACGTGGAAACCCCGTGATGAGTTAATTTGGGTAACTGTTACATTTCATACTTTAGTTTTTAAAAGCCATGTTTTGGTATTCCTTTTTACGATTTGGGTTTCTATTAAACAAACTTTCGATTAGTAAACCATTTATAACCCCAACGAATTTTGAGGGGAAAATTCATTTTAAGGGGGGTAGAATGTAACATCCTGAGATTTTATGAAAAATATTCTTTTAATTTCATTAATGTATTCTGTTGTATGCTACACCAAGATTACCTTGCGCTATACACAACATTGTATTAGCTTGCAGTATACTCAACACTATTCTTGGATCGTGTTACACATAATTTTGATAATAGTTATTCTACGCAACACTGAGTATATATATATATATATATTCAATGTATAAATGAAATATGGTTGAATTCTGTTATAAAAAACAATGAAGGATTATTGCACAATGCGCAACCCTGACTTGGCTTGCATTACACGCTATCGCGACCTTCCTCGATAGCGAGTGTTGTACGCAATATCGGGTTTTACTAAACAATGATATATTATTATAATATTATTATGAACTAGCCGTTATGAATAGTATTAACTAAATTTTTAATTTTATAACATTATTATTCATCTTACAAATTTTCTAGAACATGTTATAAGAACAAAATAATATTTTCGGGTAAAATAAGTATTTTTCAAAAAATGAAGTTTTGCCGTCTTTTGATGGCGCACCAACATTAAATATAGTTTTTGACATGTTCCTAAGTTCAATATGACAAAATAAAATTCTTCTTTGGAATCAAGAAATAAAAATTTACTTTGGATAAATTTTTCATATTATTATGGTAACTTTCATATTTTGATGAATAGTAAAAACACGCTATATTTTAATTAAAAACAACTTTTTTCATTGCAATAATTTACATGGTTAAATTATAATATTGAATGGTTTTAAAGTATAAATAGAATATATTTTAACAATTTAATATAATTTATGTCATTAGCATTGATTATACATTAAATTCGTTGGTTAAATCAATTCAATCTTTTGCAATGTTTTAAAGAAAACCTGTTTTCTTTTGACAATGGGATTAATTTTAATTTAATTTCTAAAACTTTTCTGTATTGAATTTGGAAAAATGGATTCCATATTTGGAATAAGTGGGTCCAAATTATGTTAATAAGATAATTTTCATTTTTGGGAATTATGAATAGTAACTACGGTAAATTTTATTTACCATAGTTAAAGGTTAATCGGGTATTTAAGTATAAATATAATACTATAAAATTACCCTAACACATGCCAAAATTCTATTTGATGTATAAAAGTAGACCCATATAACATAAGGGTTGGATTAGATTCATTTTATGGACTTTTGACCATGAAAAAATTTAATTATTATTAAAACCAAAGAAAGTGACAACATGTCACTCTCTTAAATCTTATAAGTATAATAATTTTAATTTCGTGATAAACATCATAGAATTTCGAACATGAATAGTCTATAGAAATAAAATAATATTATATACATAATAATAATTTATTTATAATTTTCAGGGATTAAATAATTGTCATTAATGGTGATACATTAATGATACAGAAATTATTAATTAAGTGGAAAATAAGTAATATAGTTTTTATTGAAGTAATAATACCCATTAAAAGGACCACAAACCTGACCATACCTTATTGGTAGTGTATCTATACACCTTAACCATCCAATTACATAATATATAACCATTTGGATCGTTATAAAAGTGATTATGACACTTATATTATTTTATTTTAAATGATGCCAAAGATGTCACCTTCAAAATTTAATAAATATAAAAATTTAAATATTGTGATTTTAAGATGATAAATTAGAGTAAAAGTATTATTGTGAAAGTTAATAGATTTATCTTCATCATAGAATTTTCGTTTTAATTTTGATGCAACAAATCAGTATATTAAATAATTATACAAAAATGTTGTAGTAATTATTTTATTAAGAGATAAACTAAATAAATAGTTTTAAAAATAATAAAATAAATATTATATGAACTATTTAATGTGATCCACTAATTTTATAGAAACATATGACCTTTTATAAATCTGTTAAATATTTTAGTTCGAACATAACTTCTATATATATTTTATTTAAATTCAAATAAATGAATAGTGTCAAAATTGACACTATTGTAATTTTATAAACATAAAATATTATAAAATTGTTTAAAAATCACAAAAATATTTAAAAATTATAAATTTAAATTTATATGGTCTATAATGTTATAAAGTTAACAATTATGGAAAATTCACAACAAATAAGTAATTATTTGTTATAATTTTAAATTTCAAATTTTATTACCACAAATAAACTTAAATAGACTAAATAAGGATAAATCAAAATGATAAGGTTTAAAATAATATCAAAACATGTCTAAATTTGATTGGTTGATGATATCACAACCCTATATAATCTAATATTTGAATATGAGTCGTTTTTGGAGGATTTTAAGTGTGGTTAGATTTATTATAAATTAATATTTTTAAGAATTCCAAAGGTGCCCCTCTCCTCCCTTATAAAAAGGCACCACCTCCCTCTCTTCCACACACCACATTGAGCCTTCATGCTCAGCCAAACCCTGCACAATTCTCTTCTACACTTCCCTAGAAACATCATAGAGGTCCTTGTCTTCTCCAAAGACCAATTTTAGTGCGCTAATAGGAGGTATCAAAGATGCACTTCAAAGAAGAGGTAATGTCTGTTACTGATTCTTTCAACTTTATTTCTTCTTCCATTTCTTCTTCTTAGGTTTTTTCATTATGAAGTAATAACATCAGTATCAGTCATATATTGATATGTTATTATATTTAAGAAACCACCCTATTTCACTATCTATCCACCCTACGGAAAAAGAAATCACCGCGCGTGCGTACGTACGGAATACTGTCTCCACGCCGTGGTGTAATCAATTTTCCACCACCACCTTACTTGGATTGCTATAATGGTGTAAATAATAACTATATATGATTATTATAAATTTATATTGATTCTGTAATAGTATACATACACTCCAATAAAATTCGACGATCATGGGAACGATATCATCGCTCGTGCGTACGTACGGAATACCGTCTCCACGAAGCGATTAGATTCATTCTCAATGATTAACCATTTATAAATGATTATAACGTATATATAAGAAGTAATCATGAAATATATGACATAATATTACTGGATTTATATATATATATATATATATATATATATATTTATGTCATCCAATTTATTCCATTCAATTCAATGAGGAAACGAAAACAACGTTCATGCGTACGTACGGCCTACCGTCTCCATGAACGGTGTATTTCTTTCCATTTATCGATCTATTATATATATTAATATTATGAGTATATATAAATCATTTTTTACATTCTGGATGTATGTAATCATGATCTATGTAATCATTTGAATAATTACAAGTCAAAACACGGATGACAAATGAAACGATTTTACCCAAAACTCTCTTTAACATGGAATTTACAAAAGAACGGGTAATATAAAGTCAGAAGTGAACCATATATGAAATCATAACAATTAATATGATTCTGTAATAAGTCAATAACATTATTTCAATCATTATATAGGAGGTTCGGACACTTACGAAGAAAATCGGACCTAAGGTAAGGGATAATTTTGCAAATCTCATTTTTATCCGAGATTGCATATTCGTAAGTATTTACGGAGGTTATTTCTATCATCCATTTCCATGTTTTATAAAACTGTTTTCATGTATGTTTAAAGTCATTTTTACCCATTTTTTACTTTTACTACATGGTATGTAAGGAATCATTCTTTTGTTTACGTTACGAGGTACTTTTTGACTTTTCCGATAAAAGTACGAAAAGAATGTTTTTTTATCTTATACGGCACGAGCCGATTTTTACGGTTTTATAAAGCCTTATTTTAATGAAGATTCCTCCAAAAGATTTCATTAATATTCTCAACAAAGTCTCATTCTTTTAAAATTGCATGACGTTTTGTGAAAAGAAATTGATTTTGAAGAAAAAAGGATATTTTTCTCAAGAATTCATTTCAAGTGATTTATCAAAACCATTTTCTATCTAAACTAAAACTATTTCATATGTGTATGTCTAAAGTGTAATGTCTATATGATTTACATGGTTTCAATTTTCTTATTATGAAATGATATCAATTTATTTTATATGAATTATGTGATTATGGGATGATGTTTATGAAACCCATTTTATTCGTTGGGTTATTATGAATGATGTATGTTTATTTTGTGGTACAAGTAAGAATGATTTCATTATGAGATGGTTGGGACCTATATCTCCCTCCAATGCATTGGGTAAAGATTTTTATCTCATGAGATAGACATGGTTGGAACAACAGGTTAAACCGGTTCAGTAAAACAGGACTGAAACGAGGAGTGAACTCGATTTAGAAAGGGACTTTGTCCACTAAGATGGTCTTGACAGCAATGCCTTGGCTACTATGAAAATCATTACATGTTCTTAATAGATGCCACAATTACATGTTTTATTCCCATGCTATTTTATCATGATTTATGTTCCATTATGGTCTATGCCCTATGTACTTCCATGTTTTATGTCGTTGCTCAAGATTTTTAATGTTCATTTTTTTAAGTTCAAATTTATATGGTATGTTTTATTTTATCCATGATTACCCTTACTGAGCATTTGAGCTCACCCTTTTTATGTTTTATTTTCCCAAGATATAAAGAAAGGTTTTAGGTAAGAAAAAAAGGGGAAGATCTTTATGGGAGATGTTGAAGATCTTTCACCACGATTAGAGGATTACATTCCAGGTTTCCAAAGACACTAAACTATTACAGTCCTTGTGTGTCTGTTTTTGTAATGTATTAAGTATTCCGAAAAAGTAATATAATGTCCATGTACGTTAGGTTTTGGGTCTCTACAGCGGCTGGGCCGGTTCTTCCAGGGTGCTATGAGGAGGGTCGTGGGTCGGCTCGGGAGGACAATGCGGCCAGCTTGCCAGTTTAGTTGGGTGGTGACCGGCCATGTCGGCAGGTGGCCGATAGGCAGCCAGGAAAGCCGACAGGTGAACCAGCGGGAGGCCGGGTGGAGCGCCAGGCAGGCTGGCAGGCAGCTGGGCAGGGCGCAGAAAGGCGGGATGGCGTTTGAGTGTTGGGTGGCACGGAACGGTTGCGGTGAGGCCGGGGGGGGGGGGGGGGGGGGGGGGGCTTGGCCGGATTCCCGTGGTTCGGCCCGAAGCACTAGAGTGCCATAGGTGCGGCGCAGTATGAAGAGGCCGTAGGTAACACAACCTTTTTCATCGCTACCTTCGTCGTTCCGTTGTGTCATCACCATGCCGAAGATCTTCAAAAACAAAAAAAGCAGAGGGTTCGGGCCATGTTGGTTTGGACCGAACCCTCTGCATTAGGGTGGCATCAATTGGATTATCAAGATGTATGAAGATGAACAACAACTCACCCCTAAACAATTCTTTTCCAATTGTTGAAGAAGATTCATGGAAAGAATAAACATATAAAAACCCCATACCATTGATTGTCATTCATCGTTCATTGACGAAGTCACAGAAATTAAATGAAGAAGATCGGTGTTCTTCACATCTGTTGCACTCTTCTAATACCTTGCTACGTCGGCTCATTGATGACGATGCAAAGGGTAGGTCTGTTGAAGACATCCCACGTCGGTAGAAGTTCCATGGAAGAAGTCGACGAAGGTCAGCGTTCTTTATTCTTCATTGGGAGAGTTCTTCCCTCTTCTCCGAAGCTTCAACCAAGATGCCAAAGACTATGATAATAGATAGGTTTATCTATTATTACATTGACACAGAATTAAAAAAAAGTGAAATAAATTTATTACCTCCACCTAATTAATATGGAGGATTGGCACAAGTTAATTTGGGGAGTCAGTACAATAATGGTTGAAGGGTGTAAAGAAACTCTCCCTCATTAATGGAGGGAGTTGAGAGGTTTTATGCTCTTTACATTAATAAGTGATTTTTCCCTCTATGGTCCCCATGACATAACCAATGGTGGGAGGATAGGTTTGGGTGGGCCCCACCACCATAACCTCTCATTGGAGGTTAAGGTGTGTTGGTCCCACCTCCAACTTCCATGAGGAAATTTTAACCGACAAACACCCACATGGCGGCTCAAATAAAAAAAATAAATTTAATCTCACTGTAATTATTATTTTCAACGGTTCAAAAGTTATAAAAAACCATTCTTACGTTTACTGAATATACCCGAAAAAAGTACAAAAATTCATTCTGGGCACACCGAGCCTTGGAATCATGCGCCATCAATTTTTGTGGACTCGTAAAATTCCATGTGTTTAAGAAAAAAATTTCCATGGCTTTTCCTGGTTATTATGTATCATAAATATACGATGATTTTTTTATTCTATTATTTTTACATACACATAGACAAAAATCAATATAATGGATAGCGTACATATTGTTTCGGTGTATTTCGATTTACTAACTAACTAAATAATGATTGTACAATTTTCTCATACCACCTCTTATGGTGTCCATTATAATGGAACTGTATTCATATATGATATATATTTTCTATATATTTTCTATATTCTTTTGTTATTTTTATTTACACCATACCATTATGCTTTCCATAATGTGAAAATATGATAATTTTAATTGAGGAAGTGTGTATTACCACCTACTCAAAGTGATATGAATCATTCATTCCATACATAGAATGTATAGATAAGAAAATTAAACAAATAATGTAACATATATTACATATATTTTATCCTATAATTTTAATATACCTACGTATCTTTTATTTTTTATTCTTTTAATATTTCAATGAAATGAATGTAGCATTCATGCATACAAACAACCTATCGTATCCAAAAACAGTGAATTTAATTTCTTGTCTACATATGTTATAGAGTATTTTAAATAAATTTATACTAGATATATCTGATATTTAACTCATTAATAATAATCTATAGATAATGGACTTATGAACACAAGGATAATTTTCATCAAAACATGTTTATTTTTTACTCTAATAGCTAACACTGACAAAATTTCCAATATTAGCACAAATAATTATATAATTTATATAACTTGTTAATAAGTGTTATATAATGAATAATAAACATTAAAAAGGTTACAAAAATTACAAATTGACTTAATATTACTATTTAAGAAATTAATGAACAAACGAAACAAGTCAGACATAAGGTAAGGGTCTTCATCACAATATTCGTTCATTGAGGTATTTCTTGATAACCTACACCTTTATTCTTTTATAAGTTTTATATACAATCACTATGACATTTAATGTATATATTTTCTCTATACTAGTGTTATTTTTTAAATCCTGGACATTAATATTTAAATTTTCAACATGGTATGAGACAAAATGAACATATGAGGTATTAATTTTCAAATATTTTTCTTTATGATATTGAATTAAATATTTATTTATATGGGTATAAAAGTAATATATAAGAAATTTATTGTTAATCTTGAATTAAATTCAATGTTTTTAAAATTAATATTTTTATATAGATCATTTTACATTCTTCACAAAATGAAAAAAGGAATGTTTTTTACATATACGACGATAATAAATTCTCTATTTCTATAACCATTATTTCTTATTTGGATTTCTCTATAAGTCATAATGTCTATTAAAATAAAAATAATTCCCTTATAACTTTATTTGGGTATCCTGTAAGTGAAAATGGTTTTTTAAATGAAAAGTGTATTTTTAAAAGATTTTTTTCAAATGGGATTAGAAGAATCTTTCAAAAAAGGGGTTTTGTGATGAACATGTTATATTCATGAAATGGTACATGATTATTATATGAAATAGGTGAGCCTGATATAGATTATACTATGATTTCATCATATTATAGCTCATGGGTGACCCTGAAAATGCATATACTAAGGTTTGAGCCACATTATAGCTCATGTGGGAGCCTGACTAAGAATCTAAGAAGGGTTGAGCCCCATTATAGATTATGGTTGAGCCCGATACAGATTATATAAAGGGTGATCCCCATTTTAGAACTCTAATATTGAATTCAACCATAAAGTTATTCCAATTAGAAGATGATTGAATGGGTTTTATGTATATTATTCTGTAGTCGACTTAATGATTTTTAATTGCATTCTAATGATTTTAGTTTTCTTCTTTGAGAAAAAAGTATGAGTGTTATTCACGTGAAAATGTATTGTGTCATCCGCTCTAACAATATTAAATGGGCTAGTTTTTAACTAGTCTAATGGTTTTTTATTATTTATATGTCCTTTACTATGCTTTTTTGTGCTCATACTATGTTTGTACATATTTTCAAAGGATTTAAGGGAAAATAGAATCAAGGATGGAATCAAGGAAATTCTATGATGATTATATATGGAAAAAAACCATGTTTCTTTTAAAAAAATTTATGTTATAGAAGATTTTTATATTATTGTAAGTGTCAAATTTGTATTTACATTATTTCTTATGTTATAGTTATGTCCAAATTCTCAAAATATCTAATCCCAAAAATAACATCATTTGTGAATTCTTCATGTGACTCAAGATTAAGAAATGATTAAGGTTGGGTTCTTATATTTGGTTCCAAATATCAATTTAGGGAAAAACAGATGTTAGGATGATGTTAATATATTTACATTAAAGAATTTTACATTATGGTAATGATTAAATGACGTAACATTTTAAGATTGTCGTGTTGCTTCATCTAAAATATGGCTATTCAGAATTGTTTTCCACTGAGAAAATAGGAAATCAATAATGGAAAGGAATTGAGAAGAAAAAAAACATTCTAATAAAAAAAATGATGTGGTGAGAATTGGAATGTAACAATTTGTTTTAGTGATAAACCAATTCATTCAGGCAATAAATTGTAGTTGTATCTATGCATAGGATCACCCCCATTAGCAATAGGAGAATATTTTAGTAGTGGAACATTTTATGGGGAATCATCCCCCATCATTCAATGGATCATCTAACCTAATTATCTCTAAAGGATAGATCAATACCTTGGTGAATATATTTGAAGTCCTGGCATGTTCATAAAGTCAAAAGGTTTCTCCTTACATCTATCATTTTGAATTTGCATCTAATCAATGGTGGTCATTAGTTAAGAATAATATAAAGAATAATGATCCGGATTCCATGAAATTTGAATCATTTTAGAATATTTTCAATAAGAAATATTTCCCTAAGGTTTTTTTTCTATACGATGGAGAATAAATTCTTGGAATTTAAAATAAGTATGATGATTCAGTTGTTGTATATGAAGCAAACATCACATGTCTAGCCATGTATATTCCAGATTTTATTCGAGACATTGACAGTAAAATAAATATATTTTACTCATGATTAAAACTAGGGAAAAAAGAGGATTTTCCTCTTGAAAATTTAAAAGATATGAAAAAAAGTGTTCATTATGATGAGATAGTTCAAAAGTAGTGTGTCGAAACTAATGTTACACAAGATGATACGAGTAAGAAATGGTCAAGGTGTGAGGAAATGGATTTAAAGCCTTCTAAAAATTTAGGTGGTAATCCTAATAAATGATCCATGTGTGGTAAAATACATTTTGGGGATTTTATGTTAGGATCTTGAAAATATTAATGGTGTTGTATTTTCGTTCACAAGGTTTATGACTGCAAAGAAAATGGACCTAAACAGTCAAATAATGAGATAATAGATAACCAATCTGATGTAATATGAATTGGATACAATGAGTTGGTAAATTATTCAAATAAGTGTCTGAAGTTAATTAGACAATGAGTTAATTAGTATGATCAGAAACAAAAAGGATTGAGAAAATATTTTGATTATATTATAGTTGATGTTGAGACATATGGTGAAGTGATGAAATCTCACAAGAGCCTGATATTTTTCAAAGTATAACTATATGTACAAGGTTTTTGAGAAAACATATCAGATTTTGTCTTATGTGATAATAAGTTATTACTAACATTTTTTGGAGATGTTTTGTGAGGTTATGTTTATGTATTGGTTTTTTAAATGAAAAATTATGCCTTTACATTAGGACTTATGTTTTATGATATTGATATCCATTATGGATTTTTTTGATCATTTATACTTAAGGATATTATTCTGGATATTCATGCATTATGAGAATATTATTAGGATGAAATTGTGTTGATAAATTAGAAATAAATCATGTAATTATGTTTCCATATTTTCTTATTCATGTAAGTACATTAATTTCTGAACACTATCTAAAGAATCTAAAAAATATATTATTTGTATATATTTCACAATGGTCTTTTGACCCATAACATAAGTTTTTATTTTTGATGGATAACCTTTCATTGACTATTTATTTATCACTCCTTATTAATCATTGATATTTATTTTTAACATCTAAGTCCATGGATTAATGTAAGGAAACCAAGAATATGATATCTCAGGTGACCTTTGTACTGTACTTTATTTATTTAAATATAGAGGTTTTTTAATCTTTTAGTAATGTGGGATTTCAATAAAGAACTTTGGTAAAGTAAAATCATAGTTACCAACCCAAAATATAAAATTGCAAGCACCCAATTTCCAAAAGTGGCGAAGGATGTAACATAAAAGATAATTATATAATAATATTTTTCTATATCAATTAATATTTATGAATTTTATATTAATTTTATTTTAAAGGGTACATAATGTGTGATAGTATACTTCACATGTGACAATGAGTTTCTCTAAAATTGTAGGTTGCACAAAATATAGAGTTATATTGAAAAATAATAAATGATTAATATTATTATTTTAATTGTTATTTAATGCATACCAGTTTTATTTGAGGGAATTAATAGAACTAAATATATTATTATTACACATCTTTTTTAAATTTTTTTATATTTATAAATCAAATTTCAATCATAAAATACTCTCATGTTTTTTAAAAGATATTTTTACTACCATTTGATGAATAGCCCTTTTTAAATCATGTTTTTTTAAATATTATAACATCTATGTGACATAATAATCTTCTTCATTAATATTAGGAAATAAAAATTTACATTGGTTTATTATTTTTGTATATTTTGAAAAAAAAACGTGTTTTAATGTATAGTGAAAAATACTACATTTTAATTCCAAACGTCATTTTCTTCTAATTTATATATATTTTTACGTTATCCTTTTAATTTTTATTAATTTTTAATTGGATTATTTTTTATTATTTAATCCAATTATGTTTAGTGGATGTAATTTCACACTAAAATTTGTCATAAAAACATGTAAATCTTTTGATTGTTTTTACTACTTAAAAAATCATTTCTAGTTTTTGACAACCCAAATTAATTGTAAATTAATTTTTTCCAATTATATGTTTTGAATTTGGAAAATTGGAATACATATTTGGAATTAGAATGTCCAAATTATGTAAATTGGTACCATTTATTTTGGGACTTTATGAATAGTATCTTCTTTAATTAACTTTATTTACTATGGTTAAAATGTAAATTATGCAAATAAGGGAAAAATAATATTATAATAATATAAAACTACCCTAATATGTGTTCTTATCCTAGTGTATGAGATATTAATTACCATGATCATCATTGGGTCGAATTGAGGACCCCATGGATCCAATTGGGAGTGGTAATGACCGTTTATAATATTTAATTTAATTAAAAGATAAATATTACATAAACGTGTATCTCCTAACTAAAACAACATTAATTTTGTTTATATAAATTATCGATTAATCTGTAATTAGTTATTTTAAATATATAAATTTTTCCTACATCATGTTATTTTATTTATAATTTTTCTAAATTGAAGAAATGGAAATATTTATGACTCAATGATGATGTAATGATTACATTATTAATGAAATATCCAAATAAATGATTTTTTTAATATTATAATAAATATAATTTGAACTTTTTGATTCCATAAAAGAATTCTATGGATAAAATTTACATTTTAGGGAAGCGTTAATTCCTTTATTTTGAAGAAATCAATTTCTTATGACTTTAACAAAAATAAATTTCTAAATTCTGTCAGAATTGACATAAATGAGTTTTTAAAACAAATACTATTTTATTAAATGATATAATTTTCCTACATATCTATGATTTTTAAATTGACATATATAATGTTAAAATTTTAATAATTGATACAATTTTTGTTCTCGTTTAATTTTATAGTAACTATAGTAACCATATTTTATGAAAATATATGAAGACAAGGTAGGAGTTAATGTTTTTAACTATGTGTTAAAACGAAAAGATAAGGTTAATATTGTGACCTAAACATTAATAACCATATTCTTTTGACAGTATTACGACCAATACGCATCTTATACTCAATATTTATCACTTCTGAAATTTTATAATTTGAAAATATATTTAAAATAAAATAATATTTCAAGACATTTCTAAAGTTCTCATCCTCCCTATTATAAATGACCACCACCTCTACCCATTTACTCACAAAACTAAATCCCCATGGATCATCCAAATTCTTTTCAAATAATCTCCCAGCATCCCGCCATTCCACCAAGATGCCTTAACTTGGGATGAAGTGAATTCGAGAAATCCTTTTGTTTAAAATCAAAAAGAGTTACTTGATTTAAAGGTAATGTATTCTATAAAACTCATTTCATTATTTTTCCTCATAAAACCCTCTGACCTAACATTATTTGATTATTTTATATCAAATCCAATATCATCAATACCCCATAAAGTTTTTATGATAAGGGTTTGAAAAAAAAAATTACAAACCCCTCCATATTATGGATGTAGAACATATTGTTTCTACGAACTGCAAACTACTACCTCACGAAACAATGATTGTTTAATATTCTCCTACCACCACTAATGGTGGTCATTAAGATAAATTTTTATATATATATGATATATATTATATTTATATTTCCTCTATATTTTAGTAATTTTTATTTACAATATACCTTTATTATTTCCATAATATGTAAATACAATAATTTCATTTGCGGAAATGTGGACTACCACCCCCTCAAAGTGATATGACTCGTTCTTTCCATACATGAAATGTATGAAGTATAGATTTAAGGAATTTATGTAATATATATAACATAGATATTATACCATAATGTTAATACAACTATGTATCTTTCTATTTTTATTACTTTAATATGAAAAAGAAATGAATGTAGCGTTCATGTGATTGTACGACCTAAAATCTCCATGAATGGTGAATTTCATTCCCTATCACCAAATATTATAGACTATTATAAATATATATATATATATATACTTGAATTATATAGTATTTAATTCATGAATACTATTTTGTATATAATGGACATATGAATACGCAGATAATTTCCATCAAATCATGTTTATTTTTTACTCAAATACAAAACATCAACAATACATCTGATAAGAAATAAAATAATTTTATACTTGTGATAAAATGGTAATAAATGATATATAATGGATAATAATAATTAAAAATGTTTTAAAGAATGTTTAAATTTACTTGAGTTTTTAATACAACAAATTAAAGAACAAATGAGGGAAGTCAGATAGAAGGTAAGGGACATCATCTCAATCTCTATTCATCGAGTCATTTCTTCATAATTTACACCTTTATTGTTTTATAAGGTGTATATACATTTAAAATGACATTTCATATCAATATTTTATCTATTATAATTTTATTTAATAAATAATTTAGATTAATATATAAATGTACAATGTGTTATGGGACACCTTGACAATTTAACGATTTAATTGTCAAATATTTCTCATCATTATATTAAATTAAATATTTATTTATATGGGAATAAAATGAATATACATAAGATTTTAAGTCAAAATATTATTTCATTCAATTTCATTAAAATAAATCTTTTAATAAAAAGCATTTTACTATCTTTACCAAATTATAAATGGAATTTTTGTAACATATACGCTGACAATGAAATCTTTATATCTATAACAGTTAATTGATATTTGGATTCCTTTATAATCTTTAATGTATTTTAAAATTAAAATAAACCAATTATTCCTTTATTTGGGTATCTTGGTATTAAAAATGGGTTCTCTAATTAAAATAGTATTTTTCTACAGATTTTTTTTATATGGGATTTGAAGAAGATTTCAAGAAATGGGTTTTGTGATGAACGTGTTTTCATTATGAAATGGTTCATGAGAATTATATGAAATGGGTGAGCCTGATATAGCTAATATGAAGGGTTGAGCCCAATTATTTCTAATAGGTGAGCCATATATAGCTTATATGAAGGTTTGAGACCCATTATTGGTCACTGGTGATCCCAACATAGCTTATACAAAGGGATAATCCCCATTTTTTCTCACATGTTATCCCAATATAGCTTATGCCAAGGGTGATTCCCATTATATATCTCCAATTTGGAATTATTTAATATATTTATTCCAATTTTAAATTATTTGAATGTTTTTTTATTAATGATTCATTAAATCTCATAAATGAGATTTAATTGAAATCTATTAGTTTTGTTGTTTTTCATTGAGTAAATTGTTTGTGTTTCATTCCTGAGAAAATGTTTTGTTTCATCTACCCAATGAACCATGAATGGGGTATTAGGTTTTAACAAGACTAATGTTTTTTCTTTATTTTATGTCCCTTACTGATCTTTTTGTTCTCATACCATCTTTTTAAATGTTTTCACAGAATTTAAATGATAATAGAGTTGATGATTGAATCTCGAAAACATTATTATGAATAAAAAATAAAAGAAAACATTATTGTTTTCAAAATATTTAAGGTTTTGATTGAAATTGATACTTTTAGAAGTGTCCACTTTGAATTTATTTTTTTATGTAATATTTATGGATTAATTCCAAAAATTCTCTAAATATAATGGAATCCTAAATGTGAATTCAGGACATAACTCACTATTTGTTAACATTTTAGGTTGGGGAATTATACATGATGAATAATAAATTACCTGGTCCGTAGGAATTAGAAAGAAACCATGTCCTTTAAATTAAGCGTCATCATAGATAACAATTTATCCATATATAGAGGATTTAGAAAAAATAAGATATTTAACCAGTATTTTTTCATATCAAAAAATCAATGATCACATTTTTCTCCCTAATTAATTTAAATCTGTTTCCTGTTATCATATTCAAGGGATATAAAACTGAGAATAGTTTTTAACAATCCTCTTGTAGTAAGATAAAATACCATGAAAACTATTATTCTATGTGATATTTATGGTAATTATACTTTATTCATCAACTTTTGTTTTATTATGATTTCAAATTAGGCCATATATATAAATAATATGACCAAAGAAATAAATATTTTTCAAAATAATCACACTATCTAAAATTCACCTTATTATAATCTAAATTTAATGTTTTTAAGACAATCCTATTGTGTTTTTCATTTTCTAAATGACATTAATAATATAAAAAAATTTCATTAATAATCACTAATAAATTCATGTCCATGAATTCATGCAAAATAATATTTATATTGTTTATATATAAATAAGGTGAATTAGATAACCAAAAAACATAACTACAAATTCAATGGTCCAATATATAGTCCATGAAACAATCTTTGGAATGTATACTCCATTAAAATTCAACTAATGGTACCCCAACCATAGAAAAACACATAAAAACACTATGATCCATAGATCTAATCAATAAAATCATTAATATGATTAAAATTATACTAGATCTTAAGTGTGCAATAATTCAAGGTTGTGTAATCAATGGAATGTATCATTGAACCATCCTTAATATTATATAATAAAGTGAATATGATAACCCCATGTTGAATTTCTATGTTTTATGAAACGTTTATCAAGTAAATAATATAATTTATTTTTCTATTTATAACATTCCACTTGATATATTTGAAAAGGGGGTTTAGAAAAGGGATTATCATCATTTACAAATCAATAGTAAATTCATCTTCTGGTTTCGGTAGATCACTAGTAAAAATATTAGAAAAAACATCAATATATTTAATTAATACTCTCAAATCACTAATTTAAACAGTTACTATACTTTAAAAAATATTATATAGGTTACATTCAATTCAATCAATTTATAATTTTTAACTTCTTGGTATGTTATGAGAGGCTTGGAATAATGGGAAACATTGTCATTGGAAAAAAAATATAAAATGGAATTATAAACTAAAAGCTAATATATAACATGAATTATATCAAACTATACTATGGATAGTCAATTAATCTTTGTAGTAAAACCATCCCATAGGTAATAGTAGTATGATTATTATAAATCCTTATAAGATTAAAAATTCAACATCTAATTTTAACTAATATTTATATATTACATTCATTATGGGATATTCCCAATTTACATGATGATTTATTTAAAATTAATGACTGTGATGATCTAATGTAAAATAGAGTATTAGAATTATTAAAATATATACATATATCTGTTTTATTTGATTTCCCATAATCAATTTTAGCTATTACAAATTACAATGATAAACCTTCACATTTCTAATCCGGAGTTTTTCAATCCTCTAAAATTAAATGTATAAATTCATTAGCATAATGAACCAACTCATTTAAATTAATTCATGTTAATGTTTAATGGCCATTAGTTACCATATTCATAGATTTTTTTGGATTCAATTCCTTGAATTAATATGAATTCTGTCCAAACCTCCAAAATTGGTGAAACATCCCTAACATCATAGGGTTATTTTTACCACACAATCCAAATGGCGGGAACATCATTTTCATACCTCTAAAATTCATTATTGTATGTTTCCCTAATGTATTCCTTCTAGATTAGGGGTTAATTATTCTATCAAAATACATATAATATTCTGAAAATTACTACCCATTAATTTAAGCATAATGAACAATATTCTAAAAGAGTTTAAATTCTCATTTGCCTAAGCCTATTTTTAAAATTTGTTTTAATTATAAGAAAAATATATTTATCCTTAAATTGGTGTATAGAATAAAATTTGGAACATACATTGAAAATATAGTTATGTTTTTCTCATATATATACCTAAAATAATCATTTTTTTTTAAAAAAAATAGTTATTGTGTTTTCATTATGAGTAGAAAACCAACAAGGTTATATTTCTCAAGTATAGGATCCTAATATGTTTTTTATTCCATGGAATCCAAATAATATTTTTCTCTTGTATTTTTCTCCAAACAACTCCATATATATGAGATGCCTTCAAAATGATATATAAAATGAGTTACAATTTGATATTATTATCATCCCATGACATCAAATATCATCTCAATAGTATTGATCCAATCTTTAGCTACAACTAGATCATATTATGAAAGTAATTATGTTGTATTTTTTCCATGAATTAATACACCATAAACATTTTCTATGTTGTATATTGGGTTCCACTATACAATTGATACCACTACCATTTATAGTCCTTGTTGATTGATTCATCACTTTAAAAAAACAACATTTTTCCATTAGAACTAATATGCAGAAATTTGTTAAGAATGTTATCTTCATCGTGGTACCTTACCACTATATCTTTCCAATTTTTTATGTTGAAAACCATAATAAACAAATATAATTTAGATAATACATGGTGTTAATATTCAATTTTAATATCATTTTTATTGATAATAAGGTGAAATACATTAGGGAAAAGTTATTAATGTCATCTAAACCTCTAATGTATGCTACACGATCAATTAATACTAGTTATATGTAAATCTAATTAATAATTAAATAATCCTATATTGATGTAAATAATATTACATTAATTCAATTTGGGTCTATTTTACTATTTAAGGGTTTACATAACTAGGTTTTAACTCATAAATAACAAAATAATAATATAAAAATTGGGCACATCTAATCGATATCTATTTTACCCACCTTATCAATCATTTAATGAAATAATCAATTATTATCATGAAAACTCTTCATGAAATTCAATATGATATCTTCAATTCCCATTCAATACATTAATCCCAGGAAAAATATTTAAAATTTTTTTATTGGAACAAAAAAAATAATTATTGATATAAAAAACTGAAGAAAATTATTCGAGGGAAAAAAATGAAAACAAATGAAAACACAATTTCTTAAATTATATCATTTTAAAAAAATGGTAAATATCATTTTTTTATTAATTTCATTTAATTTTCCATTTTAATAAATTGATTTCCCAGAAAACACATTAAAAAACATAGAAAATTAAAATTTGTAAATTGGGTTGTCATTATAGAGAGACCATATAAAACACTTATGGACACCATATAAAACCCTGTCAAATATTAATAACCATATGAAAAACATCCAATAGAATTATCTATGGAACATAATAATGAACCAATGCATTGAGGTGTAATATGGTCACAACCATGTTTTAAAAAGAATGGGCTCACCTGCTACTATATGGGCTCAGAATTATATATAATCTCCAGGAAAAACAAACATCATAAGAATTTTTTGAATTTGAAAAAATCTTTTAAACTCATATTAAAATCAAAGTAATATATAAATATATAATTTTATTTCAAATTCCAATTTTCATTATCACATAATGATTTCCATTAAAAAAATTTAAAATAAAAAAACATACCATGTCACACCCCGACCTAACGCTTATTATATTTTCTTTTATTTTAAGTCTTTCTTTGTTTTCCAGTTTGATTTGATTATAATTTAAAAGGGTTTTGTGATCTTATATGGGGGTGCGCCTATATGCGCCACTGTGTGTAGAGCCCAATCATAATTGGACGATGTGTTATAATTAAATGTGTTATTATTTGGGTGTGCGACCTTGTGCATGGCCGTGCACGTTGTCCGGACCCAATAGTAATGATATTATTATTAGTTTGGTTTGTATTATTTTGGATTTTATTATTTTATGTTTTATTGTTAGTATTAAAAATTTGTTATTATTAATTTGAAATTTGTTTTATTCTTTTATTTTTATTTTATTTTTATTCATTATTTTTTTCCTTCTATTCTGTTTTCTCTATTATTATTTTTCTCTCCCTCTGATACCATTTTGTCACGAACCAGCCCGGGTCGACCCTGAACCGGTCACCCGAGCCTGTCCGCGGCAAGTCCCGAGGGGCGTTCCCAATCCCCCCGGGATGGCAACGAGTGCCGGGCATTGAAACTTTAATCGTTGGGAACGATTTCAGCCCAAGCTAAAAACAGGATTGAAAGAATGAATATAAACTAAACAAACAAACAGACACTAAAGAAATAAACAAACCTACACCACGACATACCTCCACCTGACCTCGCGGTCACCACCCAACTACAACCAACGTCGCTCTCACACTGAGCGACTCAAGCCAGGAAAACCTGAACACAAGGAACCTGCAACTAAAAAGGTAAAAGATAGGCGTGAGTACAAAAGTACTCAGTAGGTGAGCCCCACAACAAAACCCAATGCACTGCCAGTAAATAAAGAATCTACATAATCCAGGTTTGATCTATAATGTATAAAAGTAAGTTTTCACAATGCTTTACTTCAAAATCAAACCCGAGACATTTCCCTTATTCCTTTTCGAAAGTTAGTTCCATTCCATTAGTTTTAAACTCATTCTGATAAGAAAAGTGTTACATTTTAAAATCTAACCCAAAGAGAATAAAGCATTTTCATTTGAAAACCATTTTTCCCAAAGTGTAACAGTATAGGCTGTGAAATATGACTGAAGGCAAACAAGCAGGGAAACAAGTGCATGTAAAGGTAAACAGGCAAGGGAAACCAAGTACAAGTAAAAATAAACCAGAAGTTATCAGCAATAACCATAGGCACACACACACACTCACACACTCACACACACACACACATACT
Organism: Viscum album; assembly: GCA_963277665.1. Taxonomy (NCBI): domain Eukaryota; kingdom Viridiplantae; phylum Streptophyta; class Magnoliopsida; order Santalales; family Viscaceae; genus Viscum; species Viscum album. Next base: position 766,676,984 of record OY728141.1, read on the forward strand.
CACACATGCACACACTCACACCCAAGTGGTCCCCCGTATGCCGACGGAAGGCACCACGCCAAAGATGGTAGAGAACTATGGGTAAATCCCCTAAGGTTCATCTAGCTCGCGTGGGACCCTAGAACCTCGTGTCTCGGTGAAACGTGGCATAGAAGGCCACGACCCTCAGAAAACGTGGCTTAGAAGGCCACGACCCTCAGAACACGTGGCTTATAAGGCCACGACCCTCAGATATCATATGTTTAGTTAGTGTTGCAATCGTCAATCCAGCTATGTGAAACAGGGACGACACCCATCCGGCTCACTAGCGCACTAGTTCTAGTCCGCCCACCTAGATACCCAGGGTTTCCCCGTGTGCTCAAACAAGCTTCACATTCACATAGTATATTTCTTCCTCATATCACAGGCCAAACAAGATATCGAACACAAAAGTCACCATTTCCACACCCAAACAATATTTCAAAACTCACGCACGTCAAAAATACCTTTCTGAAAATATAATTGTCATTACCTAATCATTTCGCAAAAACCCCTTTTTGGAAACTCACACACAAGAACATGAACAACTTTCACAACATAGAAAACATTATTTTTAATAACACAACAAGGGAAAACATCTTTCGTCAACCAAGAACCACACGTAAAGTTTCCAAAAACAATTTCAAAGGGTCACACGACGTTTTCTCTAATCAAGGTTATAAGAAAACACCATTTCCATAAACAGTACATTTACTAATTTACACATGCCAAAAACATTTCAAAACCCAATTCAACAAGTCTTTAGTTACTCAGGAAGAACCATTTAGCGACATTACTATCAAATCCCACAATTGAAACCAAGAAAACACTTTTAATGAAATGCTAGAATTAAACAGTTTGCATTCTCAGCAAATCACCACACTATAAAAACTACTTAATATTATCTTTTATTAAATTGTGGGAGACTCTGTTTTCAAAGTTCGCTTGGCGGAGCAACCCCTTGATTCTGCTCCACCCGACCTCAACCATGCAAATTGGATAACTTGAGTAGTGGGTCGCTTGACGAGCCTTATTGGAGATCTCGAGTGACCCTGGTGATCCCTACATTAGGAGTCGGGGTGTTCCATGTTGTAGTTCTGTTTTGAGGTGAATTCCTAGTTGTTGGTCATTTTGCTTGGTGATTCTGGTTTTGAGAAATTGGAGTTTCAGGACATGGGATTTTGAATGCTCGGTCATTAGGTGATTGAGGTTTTGTTTTATGGGTCTTCGTGGTATCGTTTGGAGCCCTTAGTTGACCTAGTATTTTGGGACTTTCTGGGGGCAGAAAGTGTCATGGTGGGGAGAATTGTCACACCCTGACCTGACGCTTACTATATTTTCTTTTATTTTAAGTCTTTCTTTGTTTTGAAGTTTGAGTTGATTCTAATTTAAAAGGGTTTTGTGATCTTATACGGGGGTGCGCCTATACGCGCCACTGTGTGTAGAGCCCAATCATAATTGGACGATGTGTTATAATTAAATGTGTTATTATTTGGGTGTGCGACCTTGTTCATGGTCGTGCACATTGTCCGGACCCAATAGTAATGATATTATTATTAGTTTGGTTTGTATTATTTTGGATTTTATTATTTTATGTTTTATTTTTAGTATTAAAAATTTGTTATTATTAATTTGAAATTTGTTTTATTCTTTTATTTTTATTTTATTTTTATTCATTATTTTTTTCCTTCTATTCTGTTTTCTCTATTATTATTTTTCTCTCCCTCTGATACCATTTTGTCACGAACCAGCCCGGGTCGACCCTGAACCGGTCACCCGAGCCGGTCCGCGGCAAGTCCTGAGGGGCGTTCCCGATCCCCCCGGGATGGAAACGAGTGCCGGGCATTGAAACTTTAATCGTTGGGAACGATTTCAGCCCAAGATAAAAACAGGATCGAAAGAATGAATATAAAATAAACAAACAAACAGACACTAAAGACATAAACAAACCTACACCACGACATACCTCCACGTGACCTCGCGGTCACCACCCAACTACAACCAACATCGCTCTCACACTGAGCGACTCAAGCCAGGAAAACCTGAACACAAGGAAACTGCAACTGAAAAGGTAAAAGATAGGTGTGATCACAAAAGTACTCAGTAGGTGAGCCCCACAACAAAACCCAATGCACTGCCAGTAAATAAAGAATCTACATAATCCAGGTTTGAGCTATAATGTATAAAAGTAAGTTTTCACAATGCTTTACTTGAAAATCAAACACGAGACATTTCCTTTATTCCTTTTCGAAAGTTAGTTCCATTCCATTAGTTTTAAACTCATTCTGATAAGCAAAGTGTTACATTTTCAAATCTAACCCAAAGAGAATAAAGCAATTTCATTTGAAAACCATTTTTCCCAAAGTCTAACAGTATAGGCTATGAAATATGACTGAAGGCAAACAAGCAGGGAAACAAGTGCATGTAAAGGTAAACAGGCAAGGGAAACCAAGTACAAGTAAAAATAAACCAGAAGTTATCAGCAATAACCATGGGCACACACACAAACTCACACACTCACACTCACACACACACACATAGTCACACACACACACACTCACACCTAAGTGGTCCCCCGTATGCCGACGGAAGGCACCATGCCAAAGATGGTAGAGCACTATGGGTAAATTCCCTAAGGTTCATCTAGCTCGCGTGGGACCCTAGAACCTCGTGTCTCGGTGAAACGTGGCTTAGAAGGCCACGACCCTCAGAAAACGTGGCTTAGAAGGCCACGACCCTCAGAACACGTGGCTTAGAAGGCCACGACCCTCAGATATCATATGTTTAGTTAGTGTTGCAATCGTCAATCCAGCTAAGTGAAACAGGGACGACACCCATCCGGCTCCCTAGCGCACTAGTTCTAGTCCGCCCACCTAGATACCCAGGGTTTCCCCGTGTGCTCAAACAAGCTTCATATTCACATAGTATATTTCTTCCTCATATCGCAGGCCAAACAAGATATCGCACACAAAAGTCACCATTTCCACACCCAAACAATATTTCAAAACTCACGCACGTCAAAAATACCTTTCTGAAAATATAATTGTCATTACCTAATCATTTCGCAAAAATCCCTTTTTGGAAACTCTCACACAAGAACATGAACAACTTTCACAACATAGAAAACATTATTTTTAATAACACAACAAGGGAAAACATCTTTCGTCAACCAAGAACCACACGTAAAGTTTCCAAAAACAATTTCAAAGGGTCACACGACGTTTTCTCTAATCAAGGTTATAAGAAAACACCATTTCCATAAACAGTACATTTACTAATTTACACATGCCAAAAACATTTCAAAACCCAATTCAACATGTCTTTCGTTACTCAGGAAGAACCATTTAGCGACATTACTATGAAATCCCACAATTGAAACCAAGAAAACACTTTTAATGAAATGCTAGAATTAAACAGTTTGCATTCTCAGCAAATCACCACACTATAAAAACTACTTAATATTATCTTTTATTAAATTTCAGTAAATTTAAAAAAAATAATATTAAGTAGTTTTTATAGTGTGGTGATTTGCTGAGAATGCAAACTGTTTAATTCTAGCATTTCATTAAAAGTGTTTTCTTGGTTTCAATTGTGGGATTTCATAGTAATGTCGCTAAATGGTTCTTCCTGAGTAACGAAAGACATGTTGAATTGGGTTTTGAAATGTTTTTGGCATGTGTAAATTAGTAAATGTACTGTTTATGGAAATGGTGTTTTCTTATAACCTTGATTAGAGAAAACATCGTGTGACCCTTTGAAATTGTTTTTGGAAACTTTACGTGTGGTTCTTGGTTGACGAAAGATGTTTTCCCTTGTTGTGTTATTAAAAATAATGTTTTCTATGTTGTGAAAGTTGTTCATGTTCTTGTGTGATAGTTTCCAAAAAGGGGTTTTTGCGAAATGATTAGGTAATGACAATTATATTTTCAGAAAGGTATTTTTGACGTGCGTGAGTTTTGAAATATTGTTTGGGTGTGGAAATGGTGACTTTTGTGTGCGATATCTTGTTTGGCCTGCGATATGAGGAAGAAATAAACTATGTGAATGTGAAGCTTGTTTGAGCACACGGGGAAACCCTGGGTATCTAGGTGGGCGGACTAGAACTAGTGCGCTAGTGAGCCGGATGGGTGTCGTCCCTGTTTCACTTAGCTGGATTGACGATTGCAACACTAACTAAACATATGATATCTGAGGGTCGTGGCCTTCTAAGCCACGTGTTCTGAGGGTCGTGGCCTTCTAAGCCACGTTTTCTGAGGGTCGTGCCCTTCTAAGCCACGTTTCACCGAGACACGAGGTTCTAGGGTCCCACGCGAGCTAGATGAACCTTAGGGGATTTACCCATAGTGCTCTACCATCTTTGGCGTGGTGCCTTCCGTCGGCATACGGGGGACCACTTGGGTGTGAGTGTATGCGTGTGTGAGTATGTGTGTGTGTGTGTGAGTGTGTGAGTGTGTGTGTGTGTCCATGGTTATTGCTGATAACTTCTGGTTTATTTTTACTTGTACTTGGTTTCCCTTGCCTGTTTACCTTTACATGCACTTGTTTCCCTGCTTGTTTGCCTTCAGTCATATTTCACAGCCTATACTGTTAGACTTTGGGAAAAATGGTTTTCAAATGAAAATGCTTTATTCTCTTTGGGTTAGATTTGAAAATGTAACACTTTGCTTATCAGAATGAGTTTAAAACTAATGGAATGGAACTAACTTTCGAAAAGGAATTAGGGAAATGTCTCGTGTTTGATTTTCAAGTAAAGCATTGTGAAAACTTACTTTTATACATTATAGCTCAAACCTGGATTATGTAGATTCTTTATTTACTGGCAGTGCATTGGGTTTTGTTGTGGGGCTCACCTACTGAGTACTTTTGTGCTCACGCCTATCTTTTACCTTTTCAGTTGCAGGTTCCTTGTGTTCAGGTTTTCCTGGCTTGAGTCGCTCAGTGTGAGAGCGACGTTGGTTGTAGTTGGGTGGTGACCGCGAGGTCACGTGGAGGTATGTCGTGGTGTAGGTTTTTTTATGTCTTTAGTGTCTGTTTGTTTGTTTAGTTTATATTCATTCTTTCGATCCTGTTTTTAGCTTGGGCTGAAATCGTTCCCAACGATTAAAGTTTCAATGCCCGACACTCGTTTCCATCCTGGGGGGATCGGGAACGCCCCTCGGGACTTGCCGCGGACCGGCTCGGGTGACCGGTTCAGGGTCGACCCGGGCTGGTTCGTGACATACCAAATATATATAAATAAGGTTATAGTTTATGGAGTCATGTTATTAAGAATAAGATTCTCACAAAACAAATTATATTGAAGGTGATAGGAAAAAAAATCAACATTCATTAAAATAATAACCATCAATTTGTCTCTTTTTTGGATGATATGATAAAACAATATTCCATTTGAAAACATTTAAAATATGGTGAAAGTTCCATAAAATGAAATTTATGTCTATTATTTTACAATATATAATATTTCAATAATAAATTAAAAATATAGACACAAATGAGAAATATCATTTGAAGGCACACTAACAAAAGGTACTTGTTTACATGGAACATCTATTATCTTAAGGGAATTATTTAAATCATAAATTAAATGAAATTAAAAATTTTAAAATATCAATTACCTTGGTAATAGATAGATTCATGATATAGCATGTCATATTTGATAGTATATACACCATATAAAAGAATAGTGGTTCATAACATCTTTACATGCCTCAATAAAAATAAATTGAGATGAAGTCCCTTACCTTGAGTCTAATATGTCTAAAGAGTCTTCATCATCCCTAATAATAAACTTATGTTAATTATTTAATATATTGATAAAATTTTCATGATTACTAATATTTTTTTCTATGTAATAAACATGTTATATATTGTAACATTTTAAATAAAATAAATGTTTGATATTTTGATATATGTGTAGATTTGCTGTCAAAATGAAATTGGTAGGATGACTATATGCAAAGTGATCATTACATAAACATATCTAAAATAATATTCATGTAACAATTATAATATTTTTATATAAAATAAAATAAAAAAATCATGAAATATGAGTATGAAAAATAAACTCACGTTACTTTTATGGAGATAGTAGGTCTTTTGTATGTATGATTAGCTTATATATTTTTCAACAAAAACTTTTGGAATAATTTAAGATAGAAAGTAGGTCTTATGTATGCATGAGTGACATATCTATTATTCAAAAATAAATTTTCGAATAATTTAAGTTACATTTATCATTATATAATTACAATAATATCATAAATAACATATTTCATAATTATATATATATACATATATCATTCTTGTCATGTGGTGATGGAAAAATGGATCACATCGCAATGATGAAGTGGTAGTACACACATGCCCAAATGAAAAATTCATTTTTAAGGAGTAAGTTAAAGATAATGGGATATATTATATATATTTAATGATAAATATTTAATTAATTTAATAAATATATATTTAATATAATATATGTTATTTCTTTTTCCCTTCTTACATTATATGTAATATTTTTGTGAAATATGAATCACATCACCTTGTGAGGCGATGGTATTCCCCACACACAAAAAACATCATCATATCTCATCTGAAATTCAATGAGAATATATCTACATTAAAAAAACATATAATATAAATTTAGTTTCTAAATATGAAATATTTTTTTATATCCATCATTATAAATGACCATGATAGGTATTGATGGAAAAATGAATGACATCATTTCCTGGGAATGTAGTCTTACATAAATAAGAATGATGATTTTTTAAACAGTTTGATGGTTGAGTGTGAGTGTTATTAGTTCATAGAAATATCATAACAAAATCATAGTATACATATTATACTTAGGATTTTATATCATCATGGTATTATAGTAATTTAATGGTTTGGGGGAAGAATAAAATAAAACATTGTTTTGATGAACATTACATATTCCTCATGTATCTTCTTTTTCTTTCTAGTAAAGGCCTTTCGTTGTTGTATTTTTATAGAAATTAAGGATTATGTGATAAAAATAGGTATTTTGAGAAGTATTTCTATAGTTATTGGATGAAAAAATTATGTATTAATGTGTTGAGAGATGGGAATATGGGTAGGCCTCTTACAAGTGAGGAGAGTGGAAAACAAGTAATTTTGTTATAATAGTAGATTATTTCTATGTTAATTTTATATCCCTATGGAATAATAATTTTAAATTATTGATATAATAACTAATATTTTATATTTATGTCCTTAAAATGAATATGGTACAAGTTTTAGGACATTTTCAAACTATATATTTTATGTTTAACAACTATATAATCCTATTTTTGGCTTCATCAGTTGAAAACAATTTTAATATTTTCATTAACCACTTTGGTAGAAAATCGCACTACCCATATAAGGAATTAAAAAATATTATGAATAAAAATATTCAATAATTTTTTTCATATGATAATAAAAAAAATGTTAAAATTTGAAATTTATTATTTATCTCACAGACTCAGAGAGACAATTTGTTTTTATTAGTGTATTTAAAAAATGATTTATTATATATTAAATATATTCATAATAATATTAATTTTTTAAAATAAATTAATATTTACTGATATATATTATATAAATTTTATTTAAAAATTCCCCTAATACTATGTCATTTAATTATATAAATTGAATAACATTATGCATTTTAAAATAGTTTTTAAACAATATTATTTTAAAACAAAATAAATTATACTAAAAAAATATATTTTTATTTAAATGCAATAAAATTGATTAAATATAAAAAAATAATAATTTCATTATATTAAAAATATATATATTGGGACATTGATATTAGATAATTTATTAAAATCAAATAAAATTTTATAATAGCCTCTATTTTTTCACGATTCAATGGAAAATCCAAATTTTTTATAAAAACACAAAATTTCCCACAAATTAAATTTTTATATGATGATTTAAAAATATATAACAATTTAATTTAATTAATATTCTACAATTTTTAAATTCTTCTATTATAAAGAACTTTATAAGAATTGTGTTTAATTAAAAAAATATGACTGTTAATTATTTTGTATCATTAGAACAAATACAACTATCAAATTCATTTTAAGAATTTTTAAAATGAATTAATAAATGATTACATTGTTTCCCACATAATGATTAATGGAGTACCACATTACATTTATTTTTATTGGGGTTTGAGGTTTACCATCAAGATATTGTGAATTCTTTGCAAGCTATTGGAATATGGTGGAGTTTCAACACAGATTATCATCCCAATAACAATGGTTAGTCTGAGAGAAAAATTAAAAAAATAGAAGAAATATTATGATCTTTTCATCTGGATTTCGTTCGTGGTCATGATAAAAAACATCCATTAGTTGAATTTTCAGACCACGAATAACATTCACTTGATTTTTCAAATAACCCCTTATAAAATCTAGGAATAGAATGAACTATACAGATCCAATAAATTTGAAATTATTTTTAAATGTAATATTATTTGGACATGAGTTGTTATAATAAATTTTTGAAAAGGTTAGTGTAGAGACCCGAAGCTTGATGTACATGGACATTACATTACTTTTGCTGAATACTTAATACATAACAAAAAAGACACACAAGGACCGTAATAGTTTAGTGTCTTTGGAAACTTGGAACGTAATCTTCTAATTGTGGTGAAAGATCTTCAACATCTCCCATAAAGATCTTCCACTTTTTGTTTCCTGACCTAAAAAAATTCTTTTGATCCTGGGGGATAATAAAACATAAAAAGGGTGATCTCAAATGCTCAGTAAGGGTAAGCAAGGATAAAATAAAACATACCATATACACTGGATCTAAAAAACATGATCATAATGTTTAAACATTAAAATCTTGAGAAACAACATAAAACATGGAAGTACATAAGGCATAGATCATAATGGAACATAAACCATGATAAAATAGCATGGGAATAAAACATGTAATTGTGGCATCCATTAAACACATGTAATGATTTCCATAGTAGCCAAGGCATTGCTGCCAAGACCATCTTAGTGGACAAAGTTCCTTTCTGAATTGAGTTCACTCCTCGTTTCAGTCCTGTTTTACTGAACCGGTATAACCTACCATTCCATACATGTCTATCTCATGAGATATAAAATCTTTACCCAATGCATTGGTGGGAGATATAGGTCCCACCCATCTCATAATGAAATCATTCTTACTTGTGCCACAAAATAAACATACATCATTCATAATAACCCAACGAATAAAATGGGTTTCATAAACATCATCCCATCATCAAATAATCCATATAAAAGAAATGGATATCATTTCATAATAAGAAAAGTGAAACCATGTATATTATAGAGACATTACACTTGAAACATACACATATTAACTAATTTCATCTTAGATGGAAAATGGTTTTGATAAAACACTTGAAATTAATTCTTGTGGAAAATATCCTTTCTTCTTCAAAATCAATTTATTTTCACAAAATGTCATGCAATATTAAAAGAAAGAGATTTTGTTGAAAATAGTCATGAAATATTTTGGAAGAAGCTTCATGAAAATAAGTCTTTATAAAACCGTAAAAATCCGTTTATGCCGTATAAGTTAGAAAAAACATTCTTTTCATACTTTTGTTGGAAAAGTCAAAAAGTACCTCGTAACGTAAACAAAAGAATGATTCCTTACATACCATGTAGTAAAAGTAAAAAATGGGTAAAAATGACTTTAAAAATAAATGAATACACTTTTATAAAACATGGATATGGATGATATAAATAACCCCAGTAAATACTTTCAAATAAGCAATCTCGGATAAAAATGAGATTTGGAAAATTATCCCTTACCTTAGGTCCGATTTTCTTCGTAGATGTCAGAACCTCCTGTATAATGATTTAAATAATGTTATTGAATTATTAAAGAATCATATTAATTGTTATGATATCATATATAGTTCACTTATGACTTTATATTACCCGTTCTTTTGTAAATTCCATGTTAAAGAGTGTTTTGGATAAAATCGTTTCATTTTTCGTTCGTGTTTTGACTTGTAATTATTCATATGATTACTTAGATCATTGTTACATAATTCCAGAATATAAAACATGATTTATATATAATATATATTCAGAATATACATATATATAATAGATCTATAAATGGAAAGAAATACACCGTTCATGGAGACGGTAGGCCGTACGTACGCATGAACGCTGTTTTCGTTTCCTTATTGAGTTGAATGGAATTAAGTAGATGACATACATATATACATAAATCCAGTAGATTTATAATTTTATATATTTCATTATTATTACATATATATACTTTATAATCATTCTTAAATGGTTAACATGGAGAATTAATCTCATCGTGTCGTGGAGACGGTAGTCCGTACGTACGCACGAGCGATGATATCGTTTCCATAATTATTGAATTGAATTGGAGTGGATGATACAATATATCAGAATCAGTATCACATTATAATAATTATGTATAGTTATTCTTTACACCATTATACCCATCCATGTAAGGTGTTGGTGGAAAAACAGATTACACCACGACGTGGAGACGGTATTCTGTACGTACCCACGCGCGGTGATTTTGTTTTCCGCAGGATGGATAGATGGTGAAATGGGGTTGTTTCATATTTATAATAACAAATCAGTATATTATTGATTCTTATGTTATTATATTATAATGAAACAACTAAAGAAGAAGAAGTTGAAGAAGAAATAATCTTGAAAGAATCAGGAGAAGAAATTACCTCTTCTTCGACACGCCTCTTTGAAACCTCCTCTTAGGGCACTAAGATTGGTCTTTAAAGTAGACCAGAACCTATAGGATGTTTCTAGAGAAGTGGAGAAGATAATTTTTCAGGGGTTTTCCGATCTTGAAGGCTCAAATTGGTGTGTGGAGGAGAGGTAGGAGTTGCCCTTTTATAAGGGAGGAGAGGGGCACCTTTGGAATTCTTAAAAATATTAATATATAATAAATCTAACCCCACTTAAAAACCACCAAAAATGACTCATATTAGAATATTAGATGAGATAGGGTTGTAATATCATCATCCAATAAAATTTAGACATGTTTGGATCTTATTTTAAACCTTATCATTTTGATTTATCCTTATTTAATCTATTCAAGTTTATTTGTGGTAATAAAATTCTAAATTTTAAATTATAACAAATAATTACTTATTTTTTGTTAAATTTCCATAATTTTTTACTTTATAACATTATAGACCACATAAATTTAGATTTATAATTTTTAAATATATTTGTGATTTTTAAACAATTTTATAATATGTTATTTTTATAAAATAACAATAGTGTCAATTTTGACACTATTCATTTATTTGAATTTAAATAAAATATATACAGAAGATATGTTAGAAATAAAATCTTTAATAGATTCATAAAATGTCATATGTATCTATAAAATTAGTTTATCACATTAAATAGTTCATATAATACTTATTTTATTATTTGTAAAACCATTTATTTGGTTTATCTCTTAATAAAATAATTACTACATCATTTTTGTATAATTATTTAATATACTTATTTGTTGCATAAAAATTTTAAAATAAACTCCTATGATGAAGATAAATCTATTACCTTTCACAATAATACTTTTACTCAAATTTATCATCTTAAAAGCACAATATTTATATTGTTATATTTATTAAATTATGAAGGTGACAACTTTGGCATCATTTAAAATAAAATAATATAAGTGTCATAATCACTTTTATAAGGATCAAAACGGTTATATATTAGGTAATTGGATGATTAAGGTGTATATATACACTACCAATACGTTTTGGTTAGGTTTTTGGGCCTTTTAATGGGTATTATTATTTCAATAAAAACTATATTACTTATTTTCCACTTAATAAATAATTTCTGTATCATTAATGTATCACCATTAATGAAAATTATTTAATCCCTAAAAGTTCTAAATAAATTATCATGATGTAGATAATTTAATTATATTTCTGGAGACTATTCATGTTCTATGTTTTATGATGTTTATCACTAAATAAAAATTATTATACTTATAAGATTTAAGAGAGTGACATGTTGTCACTTTCTTTGGTTTTAATAATAATTAAATTATTTTGGTGGTCAAAATTCCATAAAACGAATCAAATACGACCCTTAGTTGATATGGGTTTACTTTTATCCATCCAATAGAATTTTGTCATGTGTTAGGGTAATTTTATAATATTATATATACCCTTAATTACCCGATTTACCTTTAACTGTGGTAAATAAAATTTACCGTAGTTACTATTCATAATTCCCAAAAATAAAAAGTAGCCTATTAACATAATATGGACCCACTGATTCCAAATATGGAATCCATTTTTTCAAATTCAATACACAAAAGTTTCAGAAATTAAATTAAAATTAATCCCGTTGTCGAATGAAAACGGGTTTTTGTTTAAAACATTGCAAAATATTCAATTGATTTAACCTACGAATTCATTTTAAAATCAATGATAATGACATACATTATATTAAATGGTAAAAATTTATTCTATTTATACTTTAAAACCATTCAATATAATAATTTAACCATATAAATTATTGTGATGAAAAAAGTTGTTTTTAATTAAAATATAGCTTGTTTTTACTATTCATCAAAATATAAAAGTTACCAGAATAATATGAAAAATTTATCCAAAGTAAATTTTTAATTCATGATTCGAAAGAAGAATTATATTTTGTAAAATTGAACTTATAAACATGTCAAAAAGTAGATTTAAAGTGGGTGTGCTATCAAAATGTGGCAAAACTGCATTTTTTTAAAAATACTTATTTTACCAGAAAAATTTATATTGTTCTTATACCATGTTTTAGAAAATGTGTAAGAAGAATAATAATGTTATATGATTCAATATTTAGTTAATACTATTTATAACAGCTGGTTCATAATAATATTATAATAATATATCGTTGTTTAGTAAAACCCGGTATTGCATACAACACACGCTATCGAGGAAGGTTGTGATTGCGTGTAATGCAAGCCAAGTCAGGGTTGCGTGCTATGCAAGACTCTTTAGTTGTTTCATATAACATTATCCAACCATATTTCATTTATACATTGAATATATATATATATATATACTCAATGTTGCGTAGAATAACTATTATCAAAATTGTGTGTAACACGATCCAAAAATAGTGTTGCGTATACTGCAAGCTAACACGGTGTTGCATATAGAACAATGTAATCTTGGTGTAGCATACAACACAAGAAATTAATGAAATAAAAAGAATATTTTTCATAAAATCTTGGGGTGTTACATTCTACCCCCCTTAAAATGAATTTCCCCCTCGAAATTCGTCGGGGTTATAAATGGTTTTCTATTCGAAAGTTTCTTTAATAGAAACCTACATCGTAAAAAGGAATACCAAAACCAATCTTTAAAAAAAAGTATGAAACGTAACGGTTACCCAAATAAACTAATCATTGGGTTTCCACATAGGTGAAAATATGGATATGGAAGAGAAATCTAACCATCATGTTCTGATGGAGAGTGGTAGAGAACATGGCTATGGAAAAACTAGCAATCACAATTCCATAAATTTGTGACAATCTAAGGTACCATCTGATTCATTAGATATAAGAGCACTAGGACAACATTTTTGGTTTTCAAGATCATTTCCCTAAAGTTGATGAAATTGGAATTAGAAGAAATACTTTCATGATTTTGGTATAGTCTCACCATTTGTTATTCTTTGGACAATTTCCACTTCATCTCTTAAATAAATGAAGTTGAATTTGTCATTCGTGATGTGTTAGAAGATCATGTGATAGAATGATGGGTCATTCCATCTGTCTCAAACAAAAGGTTAGAAAAGTTTTCAAAAAATACATAAGTCTATCTATATTTTGATTAATCATATATTGTTCCTAAAATGGACTTATACTTCATATATCATACTTCTTAATATAATAAAACTAGTTTCTACTAAACAGGGACTTCCTATAGGCCAGTTGAAAGAGATAAAGGCCAGTCGCACTTCGGTTGTGGGTTCGATTCGCACAGCCTTGTCCGACGCGATGGGCTGTCGCCTGTCCTGCAGGTTGTCCTTTTTCTAAAGCTATATTACTATAACATCCCATCAACAATATGAAAAAAAAGTTTTATCATTAAACAATACTAGATTATGTCCAACATAATCCATTCCAATCATTAGGCTTATCTAAATACTTCGGTCCAATCTCATAGTATAAAGAAATTGATCATGTGAATGCCATCATTTATCCCCCATATATCATAAGATATATCTTGTGGGTCAAATTAAAAACATGTAAATACCTTAATCATGTATATTCTTGAAGAATGAATATCCATTTAACCTTAGTGAAAACATGAATGTAGTTAAAAGTTAACACTTTCCACATACCAAAATCCTCAAACTTTTATATACTCAAACCATGATATCACTTAGTCCTTATATAAATCATGAGCTCATGAATACAATCAAACATCTCATTATCTTCTTATTCCTTCATTATGCGCATATCATCTACTTTACAAAAATATCTGAATAACATTCCATGGTTACTGGTACCATTCAACATATACTTTCAAATACTTTTATGATAAACAATAGTGTGACAATCCTTAGATGATTATTTATTCAATAGTACCATTAACTATACAACATTACTCTCGATAAACAAACAATCATTCCACTACCTTCTAAAACAACTAACTAAGCTTCAACACTTCTTTTAGCTCATATATCATTTGTAGTCTCCTCATCATCATCTACATAAATACTACCCATATGACCACGCTGATTCTCTTCTTGAGATTTTCTATTAGGGAATTGGTATGCATAATGCCCATACATTCCACATTTAAAACATCTAATCATTGTTGTTGTCGTAGCAATACCATTATCCTTGTCCATGGTGTTAACTGAACCTTTTCCTTTGCACTTGGCTTTGTGTTCTTCTTTTCCGCACCCAAATCATCTTCCAGTTCCTTTGAAACAATCTCCCTGATGCCTCTTCCAACATGATTTACATGAGGGAAATTGAACTTTCTTTCCTCTATGATCATCATGAAACTCCATCTTTATCTTATTATCTGAGTCGGGAAACATACCAAAGTTGAGATTATTGATCATATTATGAGAATTCTGATTAGGCATAATAACGATGCTTGGACTTCCAGATCCCATTTCATTTGGTTTCTCATGAAGAAAATCATTCCATTGTCCTTCATATCCTCCATTATCATGAATCATCTTATTTCCAACCATTTTCTAAAACTCAAAAAGAATAGTGTGAGAGGAAAAAATCATGAAAGGGAAAACAACATAGTAAAGGGGGAGCACCCTCAATATCTAACATCTTAGGTTAAATTCTAAGATCGTTACCGTAGTTCTAGGACTATATCCTATACATATTCTTATCCTTAGGTACATACCTAGACATACCTTAGAAATATCTCTAGGGATCTCACTAATGTTTTCGCATCCTAGTTTCCAAAGGATGACTAAACCTTTCCTCTGATACCAACTGTAGAGACCTGAAGCTTGATATACATGGACATTACATTACTTTTGCGGAATACTTAATATATAACAAAAACAGACAAACAAGGACCGTAATAGTTTAGTGTCTTTGGAAACTTGGAACGTAATCTTCTAATCGTGGTGAAAGATCTTCAACATCTCTCATAAAGATCTTCCAATTTTTGTTTCCTGACCTAAAAACTTTCTTTTGATCCTGGGGGAAAATAAAACATAAAAAGGGTGAGCTAAAATGCTCAGTAAGTGTAAGCATGGATAAAATAAAACATACCATATACACTGGAACTAAAAAAACATGAACATAATGTTTAAACATTAAAATCTTGAGCAACAACATAAAACATGGAAGTACATAAGGCATAGATCATAATGGAAAATAAACAATGATAAAATAACAAGGGAATAGAACATGTAACTGTGGCATCCATTAAGCACATGTAATGATTTCAATAGTAGCCAAGGCATTGCTGCCAAGACCATCTTAGTGGACAAAGTCCCTTTCTGAATCGAGTTCGCTCCTCGTTTCAGTCCTGTTTTACTGAACCGGTATAACCTACCGTTCCATCCATGTCTATCTCATGAGATATAAAATCATTACCCAATTCATTGGAGGGAGATATAGGTCCCACCCATCTAATAATGAAATCATTCTTACTTGTGCCACAAAATAAACATACATCATTCATAATAACCCAACGAATAAAATGGGTTTCATAAACATCATCCCATCATCACATAATCCATATAAAAGAAATGGATATAATTTCATAATAAGAAAAGTGAAACCATGTAAATCATAGAGACATTACACTTGAAACATACACATATGAAATAATTTCATCTTAGATGGAAAATGGTTTTGATAAAACACTTGAAATGAATTCTTGAGGAAAATATCCTTTCTTCTTCAAAATCAATTTATTTTCACAAAATCTCATGAAATTTTAAAAGAAAGATATTTTGTTGAAAATAGTCATGAAATCTTTTTGAGGAAGCTTCATGAAAATAAGGCTTTATAAAACTGTAAAAATCCGTTCATGCCGTATAAGTTAAAAAAACATTCTTTTCTAACTTTTGCCGGAAAAGTCAAAAAGTACCTCGTAACCTAAACAAAAAAATGATTCCTTACATACCATGTAGTAAAATTCAAAAATGGGTAAAAATGACTTTAAACATACATGAAAACACTTTTATAAAACTTGGACATGGATGATAGAAATAACCCCAGTAAATACTTACGAATAAGCAATCTCGGATAAAAATGAGATTTGAAAAATTATCCTATACCTTAGGTCCAATTTTCTTCGTAAGTGTCTGAACCTCCTGTATAATGATTTAAATATTTTTATTGATTTATTATAGAATCATATTAATTGTTATGATATTATATATGGTTCACTTATGACTTTATATTACCCGTTCTTTTGTAAATTCCATGTTAAAGAGTGTTTTGGGTAAAATCATTTCATTTGTTGTCCGTGTTTTGACTTGTAATTATTCATATGATTACTTAGATCACGATTACATAATTCTAGAATATAAAATATGATTTATATATAATATATATTCAGAATATATATATATATATAAAAGATCGATAAATGGAATGAAATACACCGTTCATGGAGACAGTAGGCCGTACATACGCATGAACGCTGTTTTCGTTTCCTTATTGAGTTGAATGGAATTAAGTAGATGAAATAAATATATACATAAATACAGTATCTTTATAATGTCATATATTTCATTATTATTGCTTATATATACTTTATAATCATTCTTAAATGGTTAACATGAAGAATGAATCTCATCGCGTTGTGGAGATGGTAGTCTTTACGTAAGCACGAACGATGATATCGTTTCCATAATTATTGAATTGAATTTGAGTGGATGATACAATATATCAGAATCAGTATGAAGTTATAATAACTATGTATAGTTATTATTTACACCATTATACCCATCCATGTAAGGTGTTGGTGGAAAAACAGATTACACAACGACGTGGAGACGATATTCCGTACGTACGCACGCGCGGTGATTTTGTTTTCCGTAGGATGGATGGAAGGTGAAATGGGGTTGTTCCATATTTATAATGACAAATCAGTATATTATTGATAGTGATGTTATTACATTATAATGAAACAACTAAAGAATAATAAGTTGAAGAAGAAAGAAGCTTGAAAGAATCGGGAGAAGAAATTACCTCTTCTTTGATACACCTCTTTGAGACCTCCTCTTAGGGCACTATGATTGGTCTTTATGGTAGACTATAACCTCTAGGATGTTTCTAGGGAAGTGTAGAAGATAATTTGGCAGGGGTTGGCCGATCTTGAAGGCTCAAATTCGTGTGTGGAGGAGAGGGAGGAGGTGCCCTTTTATAAAGGAGGAGAGGGGCACCTATGGTATTCTTAAAAATATTATTTTATAATAAATATAACCCCACATAAAAACCACAAAAAATGACTCATATTAGAAGATTAGATGAAATAGGGTTGTAATATCATCAAAAAATAAAATTTAGTCATGTTTGTATCTTATTTTAAAATTTATCATTTTGATTTATCCTTATTTAATCTATTTAAGTTTATTTGTGGTAATAAAATTCTAAATTTTAAATTATAACAAATAATTACTTATTTGTTGTGAATTTTCCATAATTGTTTACTTTATAACATTATAGACCATATAAATTTAAATTTATAATTTTTAAATATTTTTGTGATTATTAAACAATTTTATAATATGTTATTTTTATAAAATAACAATAGTGTCAATTTTGTCAGTATTTATTTATTTGAATTTAAATAAAATATATACAGAAGAAATGTTTGAAATAAAAGCATTAATAGATTTTTAAAAGGTCATATGTATATATAAAATTAGTTTATCACATTAAATAGTTCATATAATATTAATTTTATTATTTGTAAAACCATTTATTTGGTTTATCTCTTAATAAAATAATTACTACAACATTTTTGTATAATTATTTAATATACTGATTTGTTGCATAAAAATTTAAAATAAAATCCTATAATGAAGATAAATCTATTAAATTTCACCATAATACTTTTAATCGAATTGATCATCCTAAAATCACAATATTTATATTTTTATATTTATTAAATTATGAAGGTGAAAACTTTGGCATCATTTAAAATAAAATAATATAACTGTCATAATCACTTTTATAAGGATCCAAACGGTTATATATTAGGTCATAGAATGATTAAGGTTGATATATACACTACCAATATGTTTTGGTCAGGTTTGTGGGCCTTTTAATGGGTATTATTATTTCAATAAAAACTATCTTACTTATTTTCCACTTAATAAATAATTTCAGTATCATTAATGTATCACCATTAATTAAAATTATTTAATCCATAAAAGTTCTAAATAAATTATCATGATGTATATAATTTAATTAGATTTCTGGAGACTATTCATGTTCGATGTTTTATGATGTTTATCACTAAATTAAAATTATTATACTTATAAGATTTAAGAGAGTGACTTGTTGTCACTTTCTTTGGTTTTAATAATAATTAAATTATTTTCATGGTGAAAAGTTCATAAAATGAATATAATCTAACTCTTAATTGATATGGGTTTACTTTTATCCATCCAATATAATTTTGGCATGTGTTAGGGTAATTTTATAATATTATATTTACCCTTAATTACCCGATTTACCTTTAACTATGGTAAATAAAATTTACCGTAGTTACTATTCATAATTCCCAAAAATAAAAAGTTGCCTATTAAAATAATTTGGACTCACTTATTCCAAATATGGAATCCATTTTTTCAAATTCAATACACAAAAGTTGAAGAAATTAAATTAAAATTAATCCCGTTGTCGAATGAAAACGGGTTTTTGTTTAAAACATTGCAAAATATTGAATTGATTTAACCTACGAATTCAATGTAAAATCAATGTTAATGACATACATTATATTAAATGGTAAAAATATATTCTATTTATACTTTATAAACATTTAATATTATAATTTAACCATATAAATTATTGCGATGAAAAAAGTTGTTTTTAATTAAAATATAGCATGTTTTTACTATTCATCAAAATATGCAAGTTACCAGAATAATATGAAAAATTTATCCAAAGTAAATTTTTATTTCATGATTCCAAAGAAGAAATTTATTTTGTCAAATTTAACTTATAAACATCTCAAAAACTAGATTTAATGTGGGTGCGCCATCAAAAGGCGGCAAAACTGCATTTTTTTAAAAATACTTATTTTACCCGAAAAATTTATTTTGTTCTTATACCATGTTTTAGAAAATGTGTAAGACGAATAATAACGTTATAAGATTCAAAATTTAGTTAATACTATTCATAACGTCTAGTTCATAATAATATTATAATAATGTATCGTTGTTTAGTAAAACCCGATATTGCGTACAACACACGCTATCGAGGAAGGTCGTGATTGCGTGTAATGCAAGCCAAGTCAGGGTTGCGTGCTGTGCAAGAATCCTTCATTATTTCGTATAACATAATCCATCCATATTTCATTTATACATTGAATATATATATATATATATATTCAATGTTGCGTAGAATAACTATTATCAAAGTTATGTGTAACACGATCCAAGAATAGTGTTGCGTATACTGCAAGCTAATACAGTGTTGAATATAGCGCAAGGTAATCTTGGTGTAGTATACAACACAAGACATTAATGAAATTAAAATAATATTTTTCATAAAATCTCGGGGTGTTACATTCTACCCCCCTTAAAATGAATTTCGCCCTCAAAATTCGTCAGGGTTATAAATGGTTTACTATTCGAAAGTTTCTTTAATAGAAACCCACATCGTAAAAAGGAATACCAAAACCAATCTTTAAAAACAAATGTATGAAACGTAACTGTTACCCAAATAAACTAATCACTGGGTTTCCACATAGGTGAAAATATGGATATGGAAGAGAAATCTAACCATCATGTTATGATGGAGAGTGGTAGAGAACATGGCTATGGAAAAGCCAGAAATCACAAAGCCAGAAATTTGTGACGATATAAGGTATCATCTGATTTATCAGATATAAGAGCACTAGGACAAAATTTTTGGTTTTCAAGATCATTTCCCTAAAGTTGATGAAATTGGAATTAGAAGAAATACTTTCGTGATTTTGGTATAGTCTCACCATTTGTCGTTCTTTGGACAATTTCCACATCATCTCTTAAATAAATGAAGTTGAATTTGTCATTCGTGATGTGTTAGCAGATCATGTGATAGAATGATGGGTCATTCCATCTGTCTCAAACAAAAGGTTAGAAAAGTTATCAAAAAATACATAAGTCCATCTATAGTGAGATTAATCATATATGGTTCCTAAAATGGACTTATACTTCATATATCAAACTTCTTAATATAATAAAACTAGTTTCTACTAAACAGGGACTTCCTGTAGGCTAGTGGTAGGCGATAAAGGCCAGTTGCACTTCGGTTGTGGGTTTGATTCCCACAGCCTTGTCCGACGCGATGGGCTGTTGCCCGTCCTATAGGTTTTCCTTTTTTTAAAGCTATATTACTATAACATCCCATCAACAATATCAAAAAAATTTTTTATCATTAAACAATACTAGCTTAGGTCCAACATAATCCATTCCAATCATTAGGCTTATCTAAATACTTCGGTCCAATCTCATAGTATAAAGAAAATGATCATGTGAATGCCATCATTTATCCCCCATATATCATAAGATATATCTTGTTGGTCAAATTACAAACATGTGAATACCTTAATCATGTATATTCTTGAAGAATGAATATCCATTTAACCTTAGTGAAAACATGAATGTAGTTAAAAGTTAACACTTTCCACATACCAAAATCCTCAAACTTTTATATACTCAAACCATGATATCACTTAGTACTTATATAAATCATGAGCTCATGAATACAATCAAACATCTCATTATCTTCTTATTCCTTCATTATGCGCATATCATCTACTTTACAAAAATATCTGAATAACATTCCATGGTTACTGGTACCATTCAACATATACTTTCAAATACTTTTATGATAAACAATAGTGTGACAATCCTTAGATGATTCTTTATTCAATAGTACAATTAACTATACAACATTACTCTCAATAAACAAACAATCATTCCACTACCTTTTAAAACAACTGACTAAGCTTCAACACTTCTTTTAGCTCATATATCATTTGTAGTCTCCTCATCATCATCCACATAAATACTACCCATATGACCATGCTTATTCTATTCATGAGATTTTCCATTATGGCATTGGTTTGCATAATGCCCGGACATTCCACATTTAAAACATATAATCATTGTTGATGTCGTAGCAATACCATTATCCTTTTCCATGGTGTTAACTGAACCTTTTCCAATGCACTTACTGGCTTTGTGTCCTTTTTTTCCACACCCAAAGCATCTTCCAGTTCTTTTGAAACAATCTCCCTAATGCCTCTTCCCACATGATTTACATGAGGGAAATTGAACTTTCTTTCCTCTATGATCATCATGAAACTCTATCTTTCTCTTATTATCTGAGTCAGGAAACTTACCAAAGTTGAGATTATTGATCATAATATGATATTGCTGATTAGGCATAATAACGATGATTGGACTTCCAGATCCCATTTTATTTTGTTTCTCATGAAGAAAATCATTCCATTGTCTGTCATATCCTCCATTATCATGAATCTTAATGTTTCCAGCCATTTTCTAAAACCCAAAAAGAATAGTGTGAGAGGAAAAAATCATGCAAGGGAAAAAACATAGTAAAGGGGGAGCACCCTCAATATCTAACATCATAGGTTAAATTCTATGATCGTTACCGTAGTTCTATGACTATATCCTATACATATTCTTATCCTTAGGTACATCTCTAGACATACCTTAGAAATATCTCTAGGGATCTCACTAACATTTTCGCATCCTAGTTTCCAAAGGTTGACTAAACCATTCCTCTGATACCAACTGTAGAGACCATAATCTTGATATATATGGACATTACATTACTTTTGCAGAATACTTAATACATAACAAAAATAGACACACAAGGACCGTAATAGTTTATTGTCTTTGGAAACTTGGAACGTAATCTTTTAATCATGGTGAAAGATCTTCAACATCTCTCATAAAGATCTTCCACTTTTTGTTTCCTGACCTAAAAACTTTCTTTTGATCCTAGGGGAAAATAAAACATAAAAAGGGTGACCTCAAATGCTCAGTAAGTTTAAGAATGGATAAAATAAAACATACCATATACACTGGAACTAAAAAAACATGATCATAATGTTTAAACATTAAAATCTTGAGAAACGACATAAAACATGGAAGTACATAAGGCATAGATCATAATGGAACATAAACCATGATAAAATAGCATGGGAATAAAACATGTAATTGTGGCATCCATTAAGCACATGTAATGATTTCAATAGTAACCAAGGCATTGCTGCCAAGACCATCTTAGTGGACAAAGTCCCTTTCTGAATCGAGTTCACTCCTCGTTTTAGTCCTGTTTTACTGAACCGGTATAACCTACCGTTCCAGCCATGTCTATCTCATGAGATATAAAATCTTTACCCAATTCATTGGAGGAAGATATAGTTCCCACCCATCTCATAATGAAATCATTCTTACTTGTGCTACAAAATAAACATACATCATTCATAATAACCCAACAAATAAAATGGGTGTCATAAACATCATCCCATCATCACATAATCCAAATAAAAGAAATGGATATCATTTCATAATAAGAAAAGTGAAACCATGTAAATCATAGAGACATTACACTTGAAACATACACATATGAAATAATTTCATCTTAGATGGAAAATGGTTTTGATAAAACACTTGAAATGAATTCTTGAGGAAAATATCCTTTCCTCTTCAAAATCAATTTACTTTCACAAAATGTCATGCAATTTTAAAAGAAGGAGATTTTTTTGAAAATAGTCATGAAATCGTTTGGAGGAAGCTTCATGAAAATAAGGCTTTATAAAACTGTAAAAATCCGTTCGTGCCATATAAGTTAAAAAAACATTCTTTTCGTACTTTTGCCGGAAAAGTCAAAAAGTACCTCGTAACGTAAACAAAAGAATGATTCCTTATATACCAAGTAGTAAAAGTCAAAAATGGGTAAAAAAGACATTAAACATACATGAAAACACGTTTATAAAACATGTACATGGATGATATAAATAACCCCAATAAATACTTACGAATAAGCAATCTCGGATAAAATTGAGATTTGCAAAATTATCCTATACCTTAGGTCCGATTTTCTTCGTAAGTGTCCAAACCTCCTGTATAATGATTTAAATAATGTTATTGACTTATTACAGAATCATATTAATTGTTATGATATCATATATGGTTCACTTATGACTTTATATTACCCATTCTTTTGTAAATTCCATGTTAAAGAGTGTTTTGGGTAAAATCGTTTCATTTGTCGTCCGTGTTTTGACTTGTAATTATTCATATGATTACTTATATCACGATTACATAATTCCAGAATATAAAACATGATTTATATATAATATATATTCAGAATATACATATATATAATAGATTGATAAATGGAAAGAAATACACCGTTCATAGAGACGGTAGGCCGTACGTACGCATGAACGCTGTTTTCATTTCCTTATTGAGTTGAATGGAATTAAGTAGATGACATACATATATACATAAATCCAGTAGCTTTATAATGTCATATATTTCATTATTATTGCTTATATATACTTTATAATCATTCTTAAATAGTTAACATGGAGAATTAATCTCATCGTGTCGTGGAGACAGTAGTCCGTACGTACGCACGAGCGATGATATCGTTTCCATAATTATTGAATTGAATTGGAGAGGATGATACAATATATCATAATCAGTATGACGTTATAATAACTATGTATAGTTTTCGTTACACCATTATACCCATCCATGTAAGGTGTTGGTGGAAAAACAGATTACACCACGGCGTGGAGACGGTATTCCGTACGTACGCACGCGCGGTGATTTTGTTTTCCGTAGGATGGATAGAAGGTGAAATGGGGTTGTTTAATATTTATAATAAAAAATCAGTATATTATTGATACTGATGTTATTACATTATAATTAAACAACTAAATAATAAGAAGCTGAAGAAGAAAGAAGCTTGGAAGAATCGGGAGAAGAAATTACCTCTTCTTCGATACGCCGCTTTAAAACCTCCTCTTAGGGCACTAAGATTGGTCTTTAAAGTAGACCAGAACCTCTATGATGTTTCTAGGGAAGTGGAGAAGATACTTTGGCAGGGCTTTGCCGAGCATGAAGGCACAAATTAGTTTGTGGAGGAGAGGGAGGAGGTGACCTTTTATAAGGGAGGAGAGGGCCACCTTTGGAATTCTTAAAAATATTAATTTTTAATAAATCTAACCCCACTTAAAAACCTCCAAAAATGACTCATATTCGAATATTAAATGATATAGGGTTGTAATCGCTTCAGAAAATAAAATTTAGACATGTTTGGATCTTATTTTAAACCTTATCATTTTGATTTAACCTTATTTATTCAATTTTAGTTTATTTGTGGTAATAAAATTCTAAATTTAAATTTATAACAAATAATTACTTATTTGTTGTGAATTTTCCATAATTGTTTACTTTATAACATTATAGACCATATAAATTTAAATTTATAATTTTTAAATATTTTTGTGATTATTAAGCAATTTTATAATATGTTATTTTTATGAAATAACAATAGCGTCAATTTTGACACTATTCATTTATTTGAATTTAAATAAATTATATACAGAATATATGTTCGAAATAAAAGCTTTAATAGATTTATAAAAGGTAATATGTATCTATAAAATTAGTGGATCACATTAAATAGTTCATATAATATTTATTTTATTATTTGTAAAACCATTTATTTTCTTTGTCTCTTAATAAAATAATTACTACAACATTTTTGAATAATTATTTAATATACTGATTTATTGCATTAAAATTTTAAAATAAAATCCTATGATGATGATAAATCTATTAAATTTCACAATAATACTTTTACTCGAATTTATCATCTTAAAATCACAATATTTATATTGTTATATTTATTAAATTTAGAAGGTGACAACTTTGGTATCATTTAAAATAATATAATATAAGTGTCATAATCACTTTTATAAGGTTCCAAACGGTTATATATTTGGTAATAGGATTATTAAGTTGTATATATACACTAACAATAGGTTTTTGTCAGGTTTTTGGGCCTTTTAATGGGTGTTATTATTTCAATAAAAACTATATTACTTATTTTCCACTTAATAAATAATTTATGTATCATTAATGTATCACCATTAATGAAAATTATATAATCCCTAAAAGTTATAAATAAATTATCATGATGTAGATAATTTAATTAGCTTTATGGAGACTATTCATGTTCGAATTTTTATGATGTTTATCACTAAATTAAAATTATTATACTTATAAGATTTAAGAGAGTGACATGTTGTCACTGTCATTGGTTTTAAAAATAATTAAATTATTTTCATGGTCGTAAGTCCATAAAATTAATCTAATCCAACCCTTATTTGATATGGGTTTACTTTTATCCATCCAATATAATTTTTTCATGTGTTAGGGTAATTTTATAATATTATATTTACCATTAATTACCTGATTTACCTTTAACTATGGTAAATAAAATTTACCGTAGTTACTATTCATAATTCCCAAAAATAAAAAGTATCCTATTAACATAATTTGGACCCATTGATTCCAAATATGGAATCCATTTTTTCAAATTCAATACACATAAGTTTCAGAAATTAAATTAAAATTAATCCCATTGTCGAATGAAAACGGGTTTTGTTTAAAACATTGCAAAATGTTGAATTGATTTAACCTATGAATTCAATGTAAAATCAATGCTAATGGCATACATTGTATTAAATGGTAAAAATATATTCTATTTATACTTTAAAACAATTCAATATTATAATTTAACCATATAAATTATTGCGATGAAAAAAGTTGTTTTTAATTAAGATATAGCGTGTTTTTACTATTAATCAAATTATGAAAGTTACCAGAATAATATGAAAAAATTATCCAAAGTAAATTTTTATTTCATGATTCCAAAGAAAAATTTTATTTTTGTCATATTGATCTTATAAACATGTCAAAAACTAGATTTAAAGTGGGTGCACCATCAAAAGGCGGAAAAACTGCATTTTTTGAAAAGTACTTATTTTACCCGAAAAATTTATTTTGTTCTTATACCATGTTTTAGAAAATCTGTAAGACGAATAATAATGTTATAAGATTAAAAATTTATTTAATACTATTCATAACGGCTAGTTCATAATAATATTATAATAATATATCGTTGTTTAGTAAAACCCGGTATTGCGTACAACACACGCTATCAAGGAAGGTCGCGATTGCGTGTAATGCAAGCCAAGTCAGGGTTGCGTGCTGTGCACGAATCCTTCGTCGTTTTTTATAACATAATCCAACCATATTTCATTTATACATTGAATATATATATATATATACTCAATGTTGCGTAGAATAACTATTATCAAAATTGTGTGTAAAACGATCCAAGAATAGTGTTACGTATACTACAAGCTAATACGGTGTTGCGTATAGCGCAAGGTAATCTTGGTGTAGCATACAACACAACACATTAATGAAATTAAAAGAATATTTATCATAAAATCTTAGGGTGTTACAGTTAGAGTCATTTAGAAATACATAAGGGAAGTAAAATGTCAGTAATTTTTTTTGTTTATATTAATTGATATGATATGGAATTTGTAATTAGTGATAATGTGTGTCTAAGAATTTATCCAAGGAAAAAGGTAATGAGATTTGGAATGAAGATACGACTAATACATATGTATATTCGTCCTCATTAAATTCATGATCATATAATGATGGTATCCTATTAGTTGGTTCTTCCACCATTCATATATCAAGTCCACAATGTGTTCTATAAATGTCTATTGAGGACGTAAAAACCAGAACCTTCATGTCAGTTCAGCTACTATGTTATATAACTGGAAAATGATAATTCATATAAAGAAAATCAAAAGAAGAATATGGACTACAGATTGAAAATTTTATAAAACAATAAAAATCACAAGGTTAATATTTTTTTGGATAACACACTTTCTTGAGTTTGTTATGTGGGTATCTAATGATGTTTTAACATCTTAACCTGAATTCTGCATACTAGTTCCCTAAGCTGGTTGGTCACATGACATATGGAGCACATCCATGTATGATAGAGGATGAATACTAGCAGTGGGGGACTAATATATATATATATATATATAAATATAACATGTGGATACTTTATCTCTTTAACAAAGAAACAAAATTGTAAAAATTGAATTCTTAAAATCCAATTTAACACCATAACCAATATAGAACAATATCACATGGAAAACAAAATAGGAAAAAAATACAAACAAATGAACTATATATTTCATGCCATATATGTGTGAAGTTAAAATTAAAATCACAAAAATAAAGTCATTCACAACTCCGAGGGTTGTCTCGACCTCACATCAAGGCCTTTCATCTATGCTCCATCTAAAACTCAACAATCTATCATAGGGGTTTTCCCATGTCATGTATTTCATACATGAAATCTAAATGGGATTCGATCAGGACGCTCGATTAGAGTGTGATTAAAACTAAATAGGATACCACCAATAGAGTCTAAAATAATTTCAAATATATAGAAGTGTATGAAAATTTAAATATAATAAATGAAAAGTGTTAAGACATACAATGTCCTCAATTTATTTATATATTAATTAACCACACAAATCTTAGCGATGACCCTTAAACCCTAGCACACAAGAACTAATTCAACCCATTACATAATATGAACCATACCACCCTAGGGAAATCAAAATTAATTATATCAGTATATTAATTATTTATTTAATTCCAATTTCATATATATGTTAGTGGGATCCATTGTCCAATTCCAATATCCTGGGCCCATAACATCATGTGTAACACCCCATGGGTATTCAGATCATCAATACATATCCCAAAACTTAATGTTCTTATGGGTGGTTGGATTAGTAGTAATTATCCCACATTCATTATCACATATAGTTATTTATATAATAATTCCCTAGACCACACTCATTATAACATAAGTGTATTTTGATAATTCTTATTTCTCATACACTCATTTTCACATGTATCACAATATATATATATATATAGGTTAACAATAATTAACATTATTATCATACATTCACATATATCAAAATTATCACATTTATCAAGGTTAATCATCTTTTACCATCTTGTCAATTATTCACATCCTAGTGAACCATCACTGTTATCAATTTAATCAAGGTTATTTATATCAACCTCCGGTAATAATATGTTCTTTTCCATATTAATATTTTTATCATAATTTAAACATATAAACCATTATCTATTCAAGGTTAACAAATAACTCCATTAATTCACATTTTTAATAAATTCATAATCACATGAATCATGAAATTTCACAATCCCATTAATTGACTAGTCTCATAAAACCATTTACTTGTTTATTATTAAAATTTAAAAATGTAGTTTTACAATGTGGGAAATTGAAATTTCACATGTATAGACACACAATTATTATCAAGAATTTAGTAATTTGAAATTACACCACCTACCATGAGATTTTTGATGGACCATCAGTAATCCAAAGTTCTCAAATTGAAGTGGAAAGATCAAAATATCAGTAGAGAAAAAGATTTATGATTAAACCCTGTGATCAATATCAAATAGAATAACAAAAATCATAACATACATCTAAACCAACAACAAAGTTGATACCATCCAATGAAAATATAGGTGGAAATGGGAGTGAAAAAATGGGAAAGAAGACACCTACCAAAGGATGGATAATCCATCGAATAGTATATTGATTCGTCAATAATAGAGTTCAAGGTAGCATTGAATCAAACTAATATCTTTTAAAACCAATGAAAAATAGTTAGGATGAAATAGATAATTTAAATATAATAATAAGGGTTTAGAGATTTAAAATAATATTTTTGATGAATTGATAGCCACATGCACAATTTCATATGCTATAATTCATAGTTATCTGAACTATGTGCCTCATATAAGGGGTTCGTAGTTTCTACTCAGAAGGTGTATAGTTTGATAAACAATTCACTAACCATTCAAATATCCTCTATTTTGGTTTGATGTTTATGGGGATGGTGGCCATATGATTTGGAAAAATTGATTACCAACTATTAAATACCCATTTCCTTCCAAAATGAACCAATTTTATTAGAAACATCCCCAATGTAAAACCAAAATATGATATTACAATACAAGGGTAAAATATTACATGAAAAGATTATTAAGAAACCTCGAGATAGAGTCATGATTTTATAATCACCCCCCATATAACAACTTGTCCTTGAAAAATAGTCCCAAACATCTATATGATTACGAGGAAAAAATATCATGCTACTAAGATCATATATTTGTCACTCTCACCCATGATTCCTTATAATCATCTCATGGATTCAACTATACTTGAACTATATTCAAAATTTTCCCCCACAAAACATACTTTTATAAATATACAACATGTATCAAATTCCCTTCAATGGACTCATCATTATCAATTTCAACATCTTCAACTTAGTTTATAGGGGAAGGTTTGGAGGTCATACCTCTAAAAAAGAGACACATGAAATACACAATTTATAGAACTATAAAACTGTGGAAGATCCAATTGGTATGCCACTTTAATGATCCTCTGAATTATGCCAAGAAGTAAAACAAACCCGGGAACCAACATGACATGTCTATGAATTCGACTATGACCCTACCTAGGAGACGCCAAAAGGACAACACAATCAACCACTATAAACAAATAGTGAATCGACCTCAATAAAAATATTACTAATATATTCTCTATGTGATATCCATAAATTTATTATGATTTGGACATTCTCCCCAGTCTTTTTCATGATAATTTATTCAAAAATAAATAACTCGACTTCTTCTATATAGAATATCGATGATCTTTATGGCCTACGAAAAAATTCAACATATAGTTCCATATGAATATTCACCAGATAATATCAATTATTGGATAACTCAATGATAACTAACTCTTTCTGATAATAGCCCCCAATTTTTAGTACAAATACTGATAACATACCATCCAAAACATTTAGGTCAGGTTTCTAACTTCCTTATATTTTTGGTTTGAAAGATGTATTTTGAAATACATATCTACTATGTACTTTGTACAATCATTACCATAAATTCAATCTAAAATATTATCTGTGGTTTGAAACAATATTCTATTTCAACCCAGGTAGATGTAATATCTTCTAAACCTCTAAGTCTCCTAGCTTATCTATTGTAAAAATATCTCTAATATGTAATTAATCTATTACTTTCATTAATCTGTCCATAATAAACTGAATATCATAATTCTTCTAAACAATCCTCAAATGATCCATAATTAAGTCTATGGTAACTTCATTCAACATACATTCTATAATGGGAAAAAACTATAGTAAACCACAATGTCATTGGTTCTCGGCCTTCACCTATTGAATGGGGTAGCCTAATGTCCCAAACCCTACAATCTCCCTTTTTATTATTGACCACCAATACTATCAAAGAACGACCTAATACATTTTTTACAAAACAATATGAACCACACACTTAGAGTAATGAAACATCTATATCATATCCTTGAACATACATGTAGGAATAACCAAAAAATTAGGACATATGTGATATGATCCTCATATATGATCCAATATGATTTTGACTCCCAACCTTTAAGTATTTTACTCTAGGATAGACATTAATGATCCCAAAACTGCCTCTCCATATTTCATCTCAGAACTATGAACTACACTTAATATGATACATGGGTCATCATCTCATAGACCACATAGAATACAACATGAAACTCAAATAGAAATTTAATAATCTCCCAATCAAGGCTAAAGATTAAAACCACCTAAGAATGTGTTCCCAAAACAAATAATTATCAATATTCTTTCCCTTAATAGTTTTATATAGTAGATCAAAATCAAATAACTTCATACGAGCAACCCATATAAACTACTAGAGATTCAATTCAAGATGTTAAAAGTTATAATATAAAATCTAGTGTTCAATATATGCTATAAAATTCTCTCCCAATAGATAATTTCACTAATAATTAAAGGGAAAACTACATTAGCTAACTCAAGGATATGTCTTGGGTGATTATTTTCAGGTTTCCTCAACATCCATGAAGAATATTCCACAACATGTTCCTTTGACATCAACACTGCTCCAAGACCTACCTCAGACACATTACATAACATTCAATATTCCTCACCTGGATCTTGTAAGATCAAAATTATAAATGTAGTCAAACTCTTCTTCAACTCCTGAAAATAATTTTCACATGATCATGACCATTCAAATATATATGCATTCTTC
This sequence comes from Viscum album, assembly GCA_963277665.1. Lineage (NCBI taxonomy): Eukaryota > Viridiplantae > Streptophyta > Magnoliopsida > Santalales > Viscaceae > Viscum > Viscum album. The sequence goes on from OY728141.1 coordinate 766,709,059, forward strand.
TTCAAGCCTAGAAGTGGTGGATACAATAAGGAATATTTGTGTATAAACCATCGATAATAACTTCTTATGAAAAAAAGAATCTTATTTTAAAAATATTCCTATGATACAATAAAAAAAAACTACATGCCACTTTTATAGGTCCACTGACACATCTTCCTCAGGGATGATGTGACCCAAAAAATGTAACTATTGTACCCATAATTAATACTTATATTGAATGGAATATAATTGTTTCTCTATCAGTGTACTATGTATGATGTAACTATGTTGGGAATGATCATTATGGGTATTGAATTAAACCATGATGTAACCCCTAAAAATCACACTGTATTTAATGTGTGGTTTTATATTAAGTTAATCAATTTCATAAACAAATAAGGATAATTTTTCTACCCAAACAACATCTCAATGAACTCATGATAGTCATAAATACTTTATGAAGGTTCCAGGCGCAGTGGAAGCACGTGGGTGGATGTGCCCACTTGGATTTTTGTCATTAATAATGATCAATCTGGGATCAATACGATGATAAACTCTAGTCTCCATGGATCGAATAATAGAAGTATACAAAGGAGATTTTTTGTCCCGGAACCACATTTTTACAAGTTGATTATAATTAATTTAATTTATTATAAAGAAGTACCTTTTGGGTGTTCTTTCTTCGTTGATGTTCTCTGATCATGTTCCGATGTGATTCGTCATTATGTCATAGAAGCCAAGTGTAGACTTCCTCTAGCGGTGATACACACGTGCACCTCATATCTCTGGATGTAGTCAAAGGAGTCTCAGGGTTCTAGCATGGGGAAACCTTTTCTTGTGTTGTCCGCCTCAGATCGTCTTGATCTGATGGAAGTGGATCTCTCTCGGTATTGAGAGTGTTCTTGGAGGAATATGTTCTTTTGGCCTTGAAATAATTCTCCAGAATTGTTGTGCACAATGATTATCTTGTGTAGGAAATGAGTTGGGGTTGTGAGGATATTTATAATCGAGTTTGAGGTTGTAGGGTTATGACAATAAATAAACACGTTACACATTTCATTTATTTCATTAACTCTTATTAAAAACCCCCATGTTGAATAATTAATTCCTTTACATGTGCTCATGCTGATTATAATAAATATCATTTCATAAAATAATATTATATCCTCAAAATCCGGACTGGAAAAACTACACGACTTGTAATAATAAAGTCACAGCATGAACTTGTTGTTCATTGAAAAATACACAGCGTGTATAATAAATGTACACGGTGTGTATATCATGTTTTCATTTATTCATTTACTTTTCAAAATGAAAACTACACGGCATGTAATAATTAATACACAACGTGTACTTGTTTTCATTTTATTCTTCCTACAACATTAAAATGATCTAGGATTCCTTGAATAATTATTAAACAATATACGGGAATAATATTTATTCTACTTGAGATACTTGAATACAATTAGTGTGTGACCCTCTAGGCCCCTTTCGCGTTGGCATTAGGCATGCATGCCTAAATTCTAAGATTACTGTCTAAGAACGGGTCAAGGAACCCAAGAGAAAGAAGTTGATGCTGCATTGACGTAACACCTCATATGAACTCTTACTGTGTAATTTAACCCCTTTTTCTCGATATCTCATCAAGTAGGTTTAATGGTAGTTTCATAAACCTATATTCTTGATCCGTCATTCTTTGACTACGTGAAATAAACTCGTCCTTTAAACCATGGCCATGGAATTTAATGCGACATTTCTATTTCAATCAAAGGGTTGAGATATCAACTTCTATAAATGGAAGGCGTAAATCATTCCTTGAATTATCCATTAACAACATGTCACTCATGACACACCCAATGTACCCTAATTCCATCCAATTGTCTACATGACAGTTTTCGTCAGTAAATCTAGGTGTGTGAGTCATGACATGAGTTAATGATAATCTTCCAGTCTAAGGACCATTACACATGCTCATAGATAGTAATTTATGATGACACCAAGACATTTGGAATTACTACTGGTGGGTCTGTTCTCATAATCTCCCATCATAGAGATTACCAAGTGTGAACTCCCTGAGAATGAGTCTCTTCTTCTTACGAGTACTCGCACATGACAGTATGTATTCTATGTGTCCTATCATAGTATGTCATCCAACTGTAGAACATTATTTAAGAATATTTTTATAGCATTTCATGGTTCTCATCATAGCGGGGATCTGTCATGACCTTATTAATGCAACAAATATTTTAGGAAATTATTATATTATAGTCATGCAGAACAATGAAAAATATATAATAACATAACATTCATGTAATAATAGTACAAAACAGTTGGTTCTCAAAACACCAACCCTTACAAAATCCCACTTGGACTAGAGCCAACTGCCTATGAATTTTAGTCCACTAGACCTCACATGATGATCATGTTTCTACTGAGTCAAAGCTTTAGTCAATGGGTCCTCCACGTTGTCTTCGGTGGAAATAATGCTCACTACAACTTCACCTCTTTGAGAAAAATCCCTCAAGAGATGATACTATCGAAGTATATTCTTTGTCCACTGATGTGACCTTGGGTATTTTTCAAGTGCCACCGCTGCAGTATTATCACAATATAGTGTGATAGGAACTTTACTGCTTGGTACTACATCCAGCTCTTGGATGAAGCTTCACATCCGTACTGCTTCTTTAGCTGCCTCAGAAGATGCGATATACTCAGACTCCGCTATAGAATCTACCACCACACTTTTCTTTGAGCTCTTCCAGCTCACTACACCTCCATTCAAACTGAATATGTATCCAGTCTGCGACTTCAAGTCATCTTGATTAGTCTGGAAACTAGCATCTACATGTCCTCTGATGACTACTTTCTCATCTCCTCCATAAACCAGGAACATATCCTTTGTACGCCTCAGATACTTATGGATAGTCATGACTTCCATCCAATAGAGGTCTCCTGGATCAGCTTGATATCTTCTTACCGCACTTAATGCATAAGAAACATCTAGCCTCGTACATAGCATATCATACATGACTGACCCAATCGCGGATGCGTAAGGGATCCTTGCCATTCTTTTTCTTTCCTCATGTGTATGAGGAAACATTTTCTTGGAAAGATGAATTCCATGTGACACTGGCAACAATTCCCTCTTGGATAGTTCCATACTGAACATCTTCAGTATCTTGTCAATGTTTGTACTTTGACTCAGGCCTAGAATTCTCTTGGATCTATCACGATGGATCACGATCCCAGGAATATATGATGCCTCTCCCAAGTCTTTCATGGAAAAGAATTTATGCAACCATGCCTTAACTGACTGTAAGACAGGTACATTGTTTCCAATTAGTAATCTATCATCAACATATACAATTAAGAAAACGACTGCACTTTAACTAAACCTTTTGTAGACACAAGGCTCACATTTGTTCTTAACAAAGCCAAATTCTGTTATAGCTTCATCAAAACGAATGTTCCATGACCTTGATGCTTTCTTTAATCCATAAATGGATTTCTACAACTTGTATACCTTGATGGCATCCTTTGGAGTCACAAACCCTTCAGGATGTGTCATATATACATCTTCCTAGAGGTTCCCGTTAAGGAATGTTTTTTTGACATCCATTTTCCAAATTTCAATGTCCTGGAAAGTAGCAATGGCCAATAGGATTCTAATGGATTTTAGAATCGCAACCGATGAAAAAGTTTCATCATAGTCAATTCATTGACGCTGTCTAAAACCTATTGCAACTAGTCGTGCCTTATAGGTGGTGACTTTCCCCTCCATGTCCAGTTTCTTCTTGAATACCCATTTATTACCAATAGGCTTTACATCAACTGGAGGATCTACCAAAATCTACACTTGGTTTTGAAACATGGAATCCATTTTATAATTCATGGATTCTTACCACTTGGAAATGTATATGCCTTCAACTGCTTCCTTGTAGGTAAGAGGATCATCATTGTCAACCAATAATGAGTCACCATCCTTGGTGACAAGAAACTCATATCGTTCTGGTTCTCTTACCTCTTTCATGCTCCTACGCGGTTCTTGTGTCTCTGGAACAGATTGTTCTTCCACGGGGCTTTGTAGAGTATGTTATTGTATGAACTTCTGTGCATCTTGAGCCTCAACTTCATCGAAATCTATCTCGCTCCCAATATCTCTTTTGGATATGTTCTCCCTCTCAAGGAATATGGAATGTTTGGCCACTGTAACCAATTTTTCTAAGGGGTTATATAGGTAATATCCCCTTGTTTCCTTGGGATATCCTATAAAGATACACTTTGTGCCTCAAGGCATGAGCTTGTTAACTGAAGAGGCCTTAAAAAATGCTTCTCTACCCCACACATGTAAATTCGATAACATGTCTTTGCGTCCACTCCATAACTCATATGGAATACCATTAATCATTTTAGTTGGTACTTGGTTTAGTATGTGTGCTGCTGTTTGTAATGAATATCCCCAAAAGGATAATGGAAGACTCACATGACTCATCATTGATTTCACCATGTCCAACAGGGTATGGTTCCTTGTTTCACTTACACCATTCCACTGGGGCGTGTATGGAGGAGTGAGTTGAGATAAAATTTCAAACTCCCATAAGAAATCAATTAAGTCCTGATTAAGATATTCTCCTCCTCTGTCTGAGCGGAGTTTCTTAATCGTCTTACCAAGCTGGTTCTCAACTTCATTATTGTATTATTTGAACCGATCAAAAGAATCTGACTTATAACTCATTAAATAGATATATCCACATCTACTAAAATTATCAGTAAAAGTTATGATGTACGAGAACCCACCCCTTACATCAACGGGAAATGGTCCACACACATCTGTGTGAACTCATTCTAGAAGCTAGTTAGCCCTTTCACCTTTCCCACTACATGGGGCTTTGGTTATTTTTCCTTGTAGACATGCATGAAATATACCAAGTGGTTTTAGTTCGAATGAATCTAAATACCCATCTTGATGCAATTTTGTCAAACGCTTCTCATTGACATGACCTAGCAGGTGATGCCATAGTAGGGTGTGGTATGAGTCATGTGAATTTAATTTGTCATCGATTTCCATTACTTGGTTTGTGTAGTATAACACATAAAGGACGTTATATAAATGTGCCCTACAAAAATGAATGTTATCTTTATAAAAGTAGAAACATTCATTTCCAAACATGAATATGAATCCATCAGTATCTAATTAGGATAATTAAATAATGTTTTTGGTTAGAGAGGGTACATAATAAAATCCTTTCAAAACCAAGACCATCCCAGTAGGCAATGTGAGATCGTAGTCTCTGATAGCTACATCAGCAAGTCTAGCTCCATTGGCTGCTCGTAGATCCACCTCACCTCGGTCAATCTTTCTAAATATACATGGTTCATGTATTTGGATACAGATGTGAGAACCACAAGCAGTATATAATACACAATTAGTTTAAATAGATAGATTGCATTCGATAACAAATACACCTGAATCTTCCCCTTGCTTCCTTGGTTGGGTGCAGTTTTTCTTCCAGTGGCCCTTTAGGCCACATGCGAAACAAACAACATCCTTTCCTTTGCCACCCCTTTGATCTTCCTTTTCTTGGAAGGCCTTGAAAAAGATTTGGGCTTAAAGGTCTTTGCATTCCCTTTCCTTTTATTCACCATAAGTACAAAATGTTTTTCACTCTTTATGTCATTATCCACTTTGCGAATAAGAATAAGATGATCAAACAGATATTTCTCAATGTTGTTCATGTTGAAGTTCACAACAAAGTTTGAGAAGCTCTGGGGGAGTGATGCAAGAATGAGGTTGGTACCCAGTTCTTCGGGGAGTTTAAACCCTAGATCCTCCAAGCACTCAATATATCCAATGAGCTTGAATACATGAGGCCCATCTAGGGCACCCTCTCCAAGCTTGCTTTGAAATAGAACCTTGGAGATCTCAAACCTTTCCTATCTTGTTCTCTCCTGGTATAGACCACGGAGGTGCTCAAGAATGATGTAGGAATCTATGTCTCCATGATACTTCATGAGCTCACTAGACATATATGACAACATCAAACATTGAACGTTGAGAGCGTCGTTTAAAAGTTGATCATAGACCCAGAAATCTTCATCACTCGCCCCTGGGGCAGAAGAATCAGGAAGTGAGGACTCTAGCACGTAATACATTCGTTCATGGAATAAGACAACCCAAAGTCCCCTAAACCATTTGTGAAAGATACTGTCAGTGAGAATATTGTCTTTGTCCAGAATTGATCACAGAGAAAATGTGGTTGATGAATTTGTCATCTTGATTCTACAATTTCAATGATCATATTTATTAGTACTTTCTTGATTACATTTTATGAGAAATAATAAATTTATTAAGTCTCCCACTATTTTATCAAGTCTTAATGGCCCTCACCATTTAACTTGGAATGTCCAGTTGCTTTGACATTCTAGTGGCAAGGATCCATATTCCCCTTCGCATAACCCCAACAAGGGTTGCTCAAGCTATTTGAAGGTATTTAGGTAGGCAGGTCATTGCCAACTGTGAGCTTACAGTTCCTTGATCTGTTGAGTGGACTCCCCAATCCTGAAATCCTCACTTGGATTTTCTCAACTCTTGCCTCCTATATTACATCAAGCCTAGCAAGGGTTTCTTCTCTTGATGTAATATGCTTAAGTCAACCTGAAACCTTTCAGAAGGGTTTTCTTTATAAAAGTAAGTGCCCCAACAACGGTTGGTCAAACACATAGTTTTATTGAGCCTTGCCCATAATCAAGTAAAGGAAGGCTTGGTCTGACTTAATATGGTATTTGAGGGATTTTATTCTTTATGCATAGTTTTGAATTATCACATGATTGTTAATATTAAGTGATTCTTGCTTAAGTGATTTACCATGTTCTGATAATGTTTACACATAGTCCGGTTTCTATTTTATTCCATCTTTTCATGATTATTCATTTTATTAGCTATGTGATCGCGGAAAAACATACATAATAAATAAACCATGCTATTTAGACAGAAATAAAACAAGATGGCATGATCATGAGCTTCTATTGGTTAGCTTATCTAGTGGTTTTGACAAGCTAACCTTGACCTAGGGAAAACACCTTGAACCTAATAGTTTGTGTTTTGAAGCTCCCACCTGTCCACCTTTGTATCTTCTTGGGTTGTTTTTTCCTCAACTTCGGATTTCGAACCATCTCTTTTGTCTTGGGAGATCCTCCATTACATGGGGTTTACATTGAATAAACCATGGGCACGCAGGCCCATCATTTTATTGGAAGAAGGATCCCAGGCCAACAAATTTAAATTAAAAAATTTAAATGAAACCATTCAATAATAAAAAGGGTATTTGTTCTATCTCATGATTATACATAGCATGCAACGACATTTAAGCATATTTAGAATTCAAATTCTTTTAATCGTTCTATTATTTAAGGTAAGTCTCACTTGAAATTAATTAATTATGATCTTATAATTAATCAATTATTTATCTTAAATTCCGTTATGAATTTCTTTGAGATTCTTCTCATACATATTCCTTGTACTGGTCTTTGTACCTTTGGAGGAAACATGGTGAAATTTCTTGAAATTACACAGTGTGTAGTTTATATTTACACGGCGTGTATTTCTTTTCACCCTTTATCCAAAGTACACGCATGGCTCTTAGGCATGTTTTTTGTACTTCAGAAATTTTGGAGTACACAACATGTAGATGAATCATACACTACGTGTACATCATTGTTACGCGGTTACCGTCCTAGAGATCCTTTGTACGCATTATGTAACATATTCTTGTACACGGTTTCACCTGCGACGGAACGGACTACACGGCGTGTTGCTCCAACATACAAGCCTTGTATTCCGGTTCCACGTGCCATTAAATTCAGGTCAAAACGGCGTGATTAATACTTAGGCATATTCAATTAACACGTCGTGGTTTGGAAGACCAGCGACGATTCATTGATCCTAAGTACACGGCGTGTAGTTTTAATTACACGCTGTTTAATCCCGTATTGTACAGACAGAAATAGCGGCTCCTCCGGATGGGTTCCTCATTTTTATTTTAATCAAAAATTAAAATTAAGAATTTGTTTCTGTGATATGAATCTAGAAACAAAAGGGGAATAATAGTTATCATTTATTCAAATTAATAGAATGATATATTTCGAATTGAATCAAATATAAATGCATAAATTAAAAATGAAAATTAAATAACTATATTCAACATTGTAACCTGGCTCTGTAACCATTTGAAGGTTTCGGGCACAACAGAAGTGCATGGGTGGATGTGCCCACTTGGCTTTTTTCATTAATAATGATCAATACAAGATCAATATGACTATAAATGCCAGTCTCCACGGATCGAATCACAGAAATATAAAAATAATAAGGTTTGTCCCGGAACCACAAACAAGAATCGTTACAAGTTTATTATAATTAATTTAATTGATTATAAAGAAGTACCTTTTGGGTGTTCATTATTCATTGATGTTCTTTGATCACGATCCGATGTGATTCGTCGTTGCGTCGTAGAAGCGAAGTGTAGACTTCCCCTAGCGGTGATCCACACGTGCACCACATATCTCTAGACGTCGCCAAAGGAGTCTCTAGGTGCTAGCATTGAGAAACCTTTTCTTGTGTTTTCTGCCTTTTATCGTCTTGATCCGATGGAAGAGGATCTCTCTCAGTCTTGAGGGCATTCATGGAGGAAGAGGTTCTTTTGGCCATGAAACAATTCTCCAGAATTGTTGTGCACAATGATTCTCTTGTGTAGGACATGAGTTGGGGTTGTGAGGATATTTATAATCGAGTTTGATGTTGTAGAGTTATGACAATAAATATGCGTGCTACGAGATTCATTTATTTCATTAACTCTTATTGAAAACCCACATGTTGAATAATTAATTCCTTGACATGCACTCACGCTGATTATAATAAATATCCTTTAATAAAACAATATTATATCCTTAAAATTCGGACTGGAAAAAATGCACGGCATGTACATTAAATGTACACAGCGTGTATATCTTGTTTTCATTTATTCATTTCCTTTTCAAAATAAAAACAACACGACGTGTAATAATTAATACACTATGTGTACTTGTTTTCATTTTATTCTTCCTACAAAATTAAAACGATCTAGGCTTCGTTGAATAATTATTAAACCACGTACAAGAATAATCTTTATTCTACTTGAGATACATGAATACACTTTGTGTGTGAACCTCTAGGCCCCTTTCTCGCTGGCATTTGGCAGGCTTGACTAAAGTCAAAGATTACTGTCTAGAAACGGGTCAAGAAACCCAAGAGAAAGAAGTTGACGCCGCATTGACGTATCACCTCATACGAACGCTTACTGTGAAATTTAATCCCTTTGTCCCGATATATCATCAAGCAGGTTTCATGGCAGTGTCATAAACCTATATGCTTGATCTTTCATTCTCTGACTACCTAAAATAAACTCGTCGTTTACACCACGACCATGAAATTTAATGCTATAGTTCTATTTCAATCAAAGGGTCAAGATATCAACATCCATAAATGGAAGGGACAAATCCTTCCTTGACTTATCCATTAACAACATGTCACTCCTAACACACCCAACGTGCCCTACTTCTCATCAATTGTCTACGTGACGGTTCTCGTTAGTGAATCTAAGTGCGCGAGTCATGACATGAGTTAATGATAATCTTCTAGTCTAAGGACCATTACACACGCTTGTAGATATTAATGTTCGATGACACCAAGACATGTTGAATTACCACTAGCGGGTCTGTTCTCATAATCTCATATCTTAGATATTACCAAGTGTGAACTCCATGAGAGAGAGTCTCGTCTTCTTACGAGTACTCGTACATGATGGTCTGTATACTCTGTGTCCTATCATAGTATATCATCCAACCATAGAACATTATTTAAGAATATTGTTATAGCATTTCAAGGTTCTCATCATAGAGGGAATCTTCCATGACCTTATTAATGCAACAAATATTCAAGGACATTATTATATTACAGTCATGAAGAAAAACAAACAATATATAATAAGTTAAAATTTATGTAATCAAAGTACAAAAAATTTGGTTCTCAAGACACCAACCCTTAAACTTTAGAAAGTTGAACATTGTAGATTAGAAGTTCAAAATCTTATCTGATTATGCCGCAATATCAATTAAGCATTGAAGAAAACACAATATCTGCTCAGTTTGCCAATTTGATTGTCGATAAATAAGTACATATACTAGTTCTTCCCTGTCATCTATTTCAATGATTCTTTATCAAAACATAATCACATGTTCATGTAATCCTTATATTCAATGAACCCTAGGGAACCCCATGAAGGAATACTCATTTTGATAGATTTTTGATCCATCAACTCATCCAGCCGAGTCTTTACATATTGATGCTCTATTAGAGAAATTCTATATGGTAGAATCGACATTTGAACATCTACATGAATGATATAAATTTTATACGAGACATTCCGGATTGTAAAATCATAAGGATTTCCTCAAGAAATACATCTTGGAACTGGTCCACTATCGGTGTAATTACATCCTCACGAAACAACCACCATCAAGAATTTGATATGAAGCAATGATGGATTCCTCCCACTATTGAGGATGAACATGCCCTACATTTCCTTCATGTATACCAAATCTCCATAGTGTATCTAATTATCACCCTCAAGAGATTTAAAGGTAACTCTTCTATGGAAACAATAATTATGGGATCGTTAATTTTATTACTAGTACAAACTAAGAATAAAATTGAAGACTATCAGGTCATGGATATAATGATCCCATATAAAATAATATTTCACATCCCCATGAGAAAACCTATAGCATAAGTAGATATGTTTTTATTATACATCCAATAATATTTCCATCATTATAACCCCTCTCTAATTCTCCACCATCAGAATAAACCAATTAAAATGTTGTGTGTATATAAAATAATAATAGGTATTAAATTGAGGAACTAACAAGCATTGAATATAAATAAATAGTACATATAACGGTTTATGGTCCAACCTCTCTATCCACAAGTGTAGGCTAAACTACAAGTAAATTTTCTAACCCACTCATCAGTACTACAATCCATGTTCATTGAGCATTATAACTATGATGATATGGGAGCACCTTCCCATAAGTACAACATCCACAACCTTTACCACCATGGAAAAAAAAACTCCAACATCCAGAGTGATTGGATGTAGAATACTCCCTCTAGCACTCTGATTATTCATTTATCATCCATCATTATCCATATGTTGTGGGTTCCTAGGGAACCGTTGAAGATGTCAGATCATGTAACATGATCAGAACTCTACCAGTTGTTGAGGGAAATGTTTATAAAGGTTACCTGTCCAATATCACTGGTCTAACATCACTCAAGTAATGTCATGTTTAAATAATCCATACACTCAGATAATATTCATTCAATTTATTGGGTCAAATTTATAATAGATATTATTCCTATCTATAAAATACATACCTCAGGGTAATCGAACAGAATCTATACGTCCTCACTTTGATTCATCATCCAGTATTCCGGAAAAAATAGAGCCTAACTCACCACCATGGATGACTGATTCTGCATAATGGCGAGTCCATTGGAAAATATTTCATATTTAATACAATATTGATTAATAATTATTGTAGCTTCATCATCCCTTAAAAACACTATAAAAATAACTAATTTTTTATGTCTACCCACATAGTCCATAATAAACATATTCCCATCAGTCAATCTTATAAAATCTAGTTCCCTATCCTGCCAAATATTCATAGGGTAAATGTTCTACCTGAACATATCATAATGGTAATTACACTCTATATTATCCATCTTTGTATTTAAATTATATATTTTTTCGTAATGATTTGATTTCACATATAACATATAAGTATCTAGATCGATTCTTTCCCAACATGAGCATATAAGTGGTAAATTATCATCTTCATAGACTCAATCCAAAACCCATCTACCTCAGGTCCACCCTCTCTTACGAATTTTGGAGGGTGATAAAACTATAAATCCAATTTCATGTCAGACATGATTCAAAAAGACACCATGGTACTCTTTCTATGAAATTCGTAAAGGGAGAAACATTCTACCCAAAATTACTCTCAAACTCTTTCACCTGAAACTATTATATCCTCTTCTTCCAGTACTGGAGGATCATTTTTTTCCATGCCCCCATGTTATCCTATCAACGTGAATTTTAATGGAAGAATATATATACAATTTCAAATACACATCTTAAGACATAGAACTCATTATTAAAAAACATTAAACACTGAATATTCACATCATACTATTAAAAATTAACCTGTATCTCGTCACATTGAAAAACAATGGAATTATACGGAACCCCAGCCATCCATCACATTGACCATTACTAACATAGGGTTAGTCATATTCATAATTAATTATTTCAATGAGATACCCATTTATAAATCCTAGTTAACAATAATATCATAATTGTTTTAAAATTGAATATTAGAATCCAATTTCATATAAATTGAACATGTAATGAAAACCAGTGATATATAAAAACTCACCCCAAAACCATATATATCGGTAAAATTCCTAGGATTTTTCATTTCATAATAATTCCAAAGTGAGTAGAATTATTAATCAATTATCAACTTCCATACAATATCCCACCACTAATAAAATATCAATAAAATCTTATCATGACACAGCATGTTCATCAACCTTTATGAAATAACATCAAAATGTATCAACAAACATAAATAACCCCAATCACTCCATGGGTATTTGAATTTACCCTGTAAATGGGTTAGCTTCTCCCATGCAAGTGCTATTGACCAAAGCCCAACATATCCTTGTATCCCATCTATATTTCACATATAGTAGAAAAAAATTATATACAATTAAACATCTACTAATATAACTTTTTAACATCCCAAACATGTGGACACATATTCTTGACCCAAGCTAGATGGTCACAAAACCTCAGGTGATTATTAACGTATTCCAGAGGCTTCCGAGTATCCACGAGGATCTAATATATATGTAACATTGTGGGACTATTCCAAATTTATTAAGAATCAAAATAGTGGAATGATAATAATCAAAATTTGATGTAATACCGTTAAAATTATATATCATAATCACAGTATAAACAAAATTGAAAAAATATCAAATCTAAAAAGGTCAATATATAATTCCATATATAAGCCATCATTAAAATTAAAACCCAAAAATTAAGACACTCGAACCCCTAATAGTGTCTTGAAATAATGTATGGTTCCCTTATTTAGGATTCAAAAAAATAGAATACATATAAAAGATTTTTCTTTCCTTTATACAATCCTATAAACATGATGTATATTTGAGTACCAATCAGGAAGCCTGAGTAGGGTTTGAGTATGACCTAATAGGCCCACACCAAAGGATTATAAAACTAAATAAATTATATTACAACATATATAGTCATAATAAGAATAATATACAAGTGATAATGTAACATCCCAAGTAAGTAATGAATAGTAGATATAGTTATCTATGTCTATTTATGAAATAGATAGTGTTTTAGAGGCTTAAAATGAGAATAAATCAAACCTAAAGCATGAAATACTCTAATATTTTTTAAAAGATTGTTTTACCATCTTTTGATGGAGAACCATTCTTAAATCTATCTTTTGAAAATTTTATAATATTTATTTGTCAAAATAAACTTATTCTATATGATTGGGACATTGAAATTTACTTTGGATAAATTTCTGGTATTTTTCTGATAATGTTTATTTTTTTTAATGAATTGTGAAAAATGTTGTATTTTAATTCAAAACCTATTTTTAATCTAATTTATTTATCTGATTAGATTATCTTTTGAATTGTTTTTAAAGTGAAATTAGAATATATTTTTACCATTTAATCCAATAGTGGTCGTTGGAATTAATTTCACTTTGAAATTGGACTTAAACTAGTGTCAATATTTTGATATATATTGTTTCATAAAAACACGCTATATGTTCTGACCGCAGGAATTAGTTATTAAATTAATTATTGTAACATATATGTTTTGAATTTTTTAAAATAGACATCATTTTTTAATTCGGAATATCAAATATAGCTTAGGGTGAAGATTTGGTATTTTTCTGAAAAACATTAACTTTTGATGAATAGTGAAACCACTAAGTGGTACTTAAAAAACTGATTTTTCATTTAAATGAAATTTTCCCACCTCTGTGTTTTGAATTTCAAAAATCCAACATACATGGTTGTCATTAGGAAGTAAAATGTGGTTTAATGGGATTAAAATAATTTTTTGGTGAATAGTAACTTTTTTGTTTTTAATTGCGATTAGAGGTAATTAGTGTAGTTTAAGGTAAAAATAATGTTTTAATAATATGAAATGACCTTGAAACAAGTCCTAACCTTATTGGATGTGTCATGGCCGACCAAGAAAACCCATGGGTAGATTTTTGGGACCCCATGGAGCCACTTGGGTAAGATAATGACATTAATGCCTTTTATTTAAAGTAAACGTAAAAATGACACAAACATGTATTGTTTTACTAAAACAATTTTTACATGGGATTATTCAAGTCAGATTTTTGACTATTAATAGTAATTGGAAAGATAAAAATATTTCCTACATCATAGTATTTTTTGTATAATTTTTAGACATTAAATAAATTAAATTATTTATGACATCATGATGATGTAGTGATTACCTCATTATTTAATGATTTAAATAAAATGAAAATATAATGTAAAATATAAGACATAAACATGTCAAAAACCAATTTAATGAGTATATTTAGAACCCTTATCACCTTATCCTCAAAATACATCAATGTGGGACCTTTAAAATCTGAAAATCATTTGAAAATAAAGTAACATTTTATACCTTTCCAAGAGTGCCCCTCCTCTCCTCTTATAAAAGGCCACCACCTCTTCCTCCTTACCCACACCTCTCAAACCTTTGGATCGGCCAATATCTGATCATTTTGTCTCTCCACATCCCTATCCTCGTCCTAGAAGCCTTACCTTAGGAAGGAAGCTCTTCAAGGAACCCTTTTGGCTCAAACCAAAGGGAGTTACCCGATTTTAAGGTAATGTCTTCACTTGTGTTCTTTTGTTTTATTTTGCTTCTCCAATCCCCTAAACTATTTTTATTAATTTATTTTATAACAAATACAGTATCTTAAATATACTAGGATGTTTTTATGAGAATTATTTTAGCTACACTTACACACACCTACATCTAATGGTTAAAGAACATATTATTTCTGTGGATTGTGAATTTCTGCCTCACGAAATGATGATTGTTCATTAATCTTTTAACACCTTCAAAGGTGGACATTAAGATGTCAATATATTTATATATGATATATAATATGTTTCTGTTTTCTTTAAGCTTCTGTATTTTTCATTTATGGCATACCTTTATGGTTTCCATTATGGGTAAACACAATATCTTCATTTTAGGATGTGCGGACTACCGCCCCCTCAAAGTGATTTGATTCATTAATACCATATGTGGTACGTATAAAGGATATATTTAATGATATTATATATGATACCACACTGAAATTATAATACTATTATTTTTCATTATGTTTTAATTCCATTAAATATGAAGTAGAAATGTAAGTACTGTTCATACGTACGTACGGCTTACCGTCTGCATGAACGATGCATTTCATTTCATACCTCTAATTTTTATGTAATATTATAAACGAATTTATATAATGGATATATATGATATATATGATATCTACATAATGAATATAATTATCGATATAATGTATATTTTACCCCATGAACAAACTTGTAATTATAAAGAGTTTATTTTTGACTCAAGTACTAATGATCAACAAAACGACCATTATTAACTTAAATAATTACATAGTGTTCATGACATGGTAATAAGTGATATAAAAGGAATAATGAACTTGAAAAAGGTTCTTTAGAAAGTATAAATTAACTCACGTTTATTATTAATGAGGTTAAAGAACGGTCGAGTCAAGTCGGACACGAGATAAGGGAACTTCTTAACCCAATTTCCATTCTTTGGGTTAATCTTCTAATTTCAAATTATGTCATGATATTATTCTGTCCTATCTTGTTTTTGTACTTTATTTATGTGTACTTATAGTTAATACACATAATATATATATTATATTTAAAAAATGATCTTTGTAAGGGACTTCGTCTTAATCTCCTTTCATTGAGGTAGATTTTGTTTTATACACAACATTCTTTTATACGGTGTATAAACCCCTTTAACTTTTACGTTTATTCAAAAAGAATATTTTTTATACAAAGAGTTTACTAAATGCAAAAAAGGTAATGTTTTTTTTTGACAACGACATCTCTGCCACTATGACCATTATTTCAGATTCGACTTCCACTACAAGCCGTAACTTTTTTTAAATTAATAATAAATACCATGTTTTACTTTTATTTTATGTTTGTATGGAAAATGGTTTTCATAATGTTTTTATATCAATGTGTTTTATTGTTATCTTGTGATTGAAAAGTGGAAATGTTATGTTTATTTTATGCATGTTTTATGTGATACGATTATGTTATGGTTTTGGGTATTATTATGAAGACGGGTGGTTTCTAGATAAACTAAGGGTGGGTGAGCCCGATATAGCTCTCCAATGCATTGGGCAACGCGAAGGAGTTAAACGTTATGAATTATCCAAAGGGATTTAGGGAATATACTGTGATGGGTATTCCAAACGTAACTAAGAGGGTTACTCCTTACGTAAGAATGTTATGAATGCCTCAAGATACCTTTATGTCTTATGATTTCTATGATTTATTCATGATTTTATGAGGTATGTTAACATGATTATGTTTTATGGGTAAAGTATGATTTTATTCTTATGTATATATGAACTCATGTTTCCTTTCCATATTTTTATAACCCTTACTGAGCTTTTTCTGCTCATCCCATGTTTTTGAAATGTTTTTCACAGGTCAAAGGAATGGCACATGATATGATGATAGTGTCAAGGAAGTGTCAAGAATGAATCCATGTTTTATTTTAAATATGTTTCCGTTGATGGAAAAAAATGAATACTATCTTTTATGTAACCACTTTGTTTAAATGTGGAATTTAATGCAAGTTTTATGATCTAATTCTCTAAAACACTAATCCTGAAACGATCCTCATTGTGTAATCTTGTAAACACTCACGATTAAGTAAGGATTAAGGTTGAGGCCTTATAGTTGGTATTAGAGGTCAGTTTAGACAACATTAGGCATTAGAATTATATTAAATGATTATCCAAAAATATTTTTATGGGCAAATTGAAATGATATATCATTTGAAGATTACTATGTTGCTTCATCTAAGACATGTTTGTTCAGAATGGTTTTCTGCAGAGGAAACAGGGATGTAGTGCTAGGAAGGAATATAGAAGGAAATGACCATTCAAATCAGCATCTTAAGATGGTCGGAATTGGAACTAAACAGTTTGTTGCTGTAATGGCGCAGTTGAGTCAAGCGATAAATGGTGGTGATATCCATGCACGAGATCATCCAGATCAACCGCAGAGGAACATGTCAGTGGTGGAACATTTCATGAGGCAACAACCCCCATCATTCAGAGGATCATCTGACCCTGTTCTTGCTGAAGAGTGGATTAAAGCACTGGAGAAGATTTTTGATGTCATGGGGTGTTCAAACAATCAAAAGGTTAGTATTTCTATTTACCATTTGGAGGGTGAAGCAGATCAGTGGTGGTCGATGGTTAAAAATATCAGGGACGCTGATGAGATTGATGCTCTCGATTGGGAAGAATTCAAAGGTATGTTTCTGGAGAAGTATTTTCCTAAGGATTTTGGGCTTAGGATGGAGAAACAATTCTTGGAATTGAGGCATGATTAAGACTAAGTGGCTGCCTATGAAGAAAGGTTCACTCAATTGGCAAGGTATACTCCAAATTTTATCTGAGACCTTGATAGTAAAATCAATCATTTTTACTCAGTATTAAATCCAAAATATTGACGAGCATTAACTTCTCGTGAGTTCAAATGTTATGAAAATCTTGTTCGATGTGCTGAGAAGGTGGAAATGGAGTTTTCAGATGATCAAGTGTTCTATAAAAACCAACAAAATAAGAGACTGAGGTGGAAGGATAAAGGGAAGAATTTTTCAAAAATGTGTGATGATAAGAAAACTAAGTTTCCATTTTGTGATAAATGTGGTAAAAGACATGTTGGGGAATGTCTTCTGAATTCTCAAAAGTGCTACTGATGTGGTAATATGGGACATAATTCTTGTGATTGCCCTGAAAAAGATCAGGGTGATGGGAATTCCAAATTTGATTTACAGTTAGTGAAATGTTTTAAGTGCAATGAGATGGGTCACTATGCACACAAGTGTCTGACAAAGAGCTCGAGTGATGGGAAGCAGTTAGACTACAAGCAGAAAGTGGTGGTGAAATCCTTTACAACAACTTTAGTAGAAGTCGGGCCATCAAATGAAGTTGTATCAGGTACTTTGTATTTTTTTTCAGATTATGCCAGTGTGTTGTTTGATTCGAGGTCTACACATTCTTTCATCTCTGAAAACATTTCTAGTAAAATGGGAATACCTTCTCAAGAAATGACTCCTAAACTTGTTGTAAAAAAAACTAGGGGAAATGTTGAGGCAAAAATAATTTATAAGAATCTTCTTATCCTTATCCGTGGAAAGAACCTACTTACAAACCTTATTGTTTTACCTCTAGTAGAGTTTGATGTTATCATGGGTATGGATTGGCTCTCTATTTACCATGCTAAGATTGACTGTAGAGCTAAAGAAGTTTCTTTTCAGAAAGACTTTCAATTTGTGTAAAAAAAAGAACCCTTACTGTTGATAAAATATCAAGGGGCCGAGAAACTTTTAAAAGATTGAAATGAATGTTACCTTTCATATATCGTTGAAAATAAGGGAACTATTCAGATTATTGATGTGCTAGTGGTAAATGAGTATCCTGATGTTTTTTCTGAGGAGTTTCCTAGAATAATACCAGATCGGAAAGTTGAGTTTACTGTTGACTTAGTTCCTGATGCTAAGCCAATTTCAAAACCCCCTTATCGAATGGCTCAAACTGAAAATTTAGAGTTGAAGGAGAAATTGAAAGATTTATTAGATAATGGGTTCATTCGACCTAGCACATCACCATGGAGTGATCCTATTATATTTGTTAAAAAAATGGTTCAATGAGACTTTGAATTGATTATAGAGACTTTAATAACAGCACTGTTAAGAACAAGTATCCTTTTCCTCATATCGATGATTTGTTTGATCAGCTCTAGGGAGCTTAGTATTTTTCAAAGATTCACATGAGATCGGGGTACCATCTGTTGAATGTAAAATAAGCAGATGTTCCAAAGACCACGTTTCGAACTAGATGTGGCCATTATGAATTTGTAGTAATGCATTTTGGACAAACCAATGCACCTACTGTATTCATGGACTTAATGAATATAATTTTCCATGAGTTCTTGGATATGTTTGTGGTGGTTTTCGTTGATGATATTTTGGTGTTTTCTAAAATTAAACAGGAGAATGAAATACATTTAGGGGTTATTTTTCAAACCTTGAAAGAAAAAAAATTGTATGGGAAATTTAGCAAGTGTGAGTTTTGGTTGCAACAAATTTCCTTCCTTTTTCACATTGTTTCAAAATATGGGATAACTGTTGATCCTGAAAAAACAAATGTTATTGAAGAATGGTCAAGACCCACAAATGTAACCGAGATCCGTAGTTTTCTGTGTTTTGCAGGTTACTACCAAAGGTTTGTTGAAAATTTTTCACTGTTTTCTAGTCCAATGACTAAGCTAACTTGGAAGGGTGTTATGTTTATCTGGAAAAAAGAATGTGATGATTATTTTTAGGAACTAAAAAGAAGATTGTTGAATGCTCCAATTTTGGTACTACCTTCCAGGAATGGTGAGTTTGTTATCTACAGTGATGCTTCATTGAAAGGACTTGGTTGAGTTCTAATGCAGAATGATCAGGTAATTTTATATGCTTCATGTCAGTTGAAAACTCATGAGGTAAATTACCCTACACATGATTTGGAATTAGCTGCTCTTATTTTCGCTTTAAAATTTTGGCAGCATCATTTGTATAGAGTAAAGTGTGAAATATATACCGATCACAAAATATTAATGTATATATTCACATAGAAATAATTGAACATGAGACAGAGGAGATGGATAGAATTAATCAAGGATTATGATTGTACAATATATTACCATCCAAGAAAAGCAAATAAAGTGGCTGATGCTTTGAGTCGAAAAAGTAATGATTCATTAACAATGTTTTGTTTGGAACATGATCATTTGGTTAAAGATTTGATGAAATTTGGTCTAAAATTTGTTAGTGTTGGATGTCCTATTTTGTTTCAGTTATAAGTGAAAACTTCTCTATAAGATAGAATTAAGCAAGCACAGAAGCAAGACAGTGAGTTGCAGAAAAAGGTAGAGCTGGTTCATGAGGGTATGTTGCCTGAATTCAACA
Organism: Viscum album; assembly: GCA_963277665.1. Classification (NCBI taxonomy): domain Eukaryota; kingdom Viridiplantae; phylum Streptophyta; class Magnoliopsida; order Santalales; family Viscaceae; genus Viscum; species Viscum album. Next base: position 766,729,518 of record OY728141.1, read on the forward strand.
TTGATAATGATTGTGTTTTGAGATTTGGGAAGAGATTGTGTGTGCATGTTAAGCTCATAGTTCTCCATTTTCAGTTCATCCTGGCAGTACTAAGATGTACAAAGATCTGCGGGAGTATTACTGGTGGGATGGAATGAAAAGAGATATTGCTATTTTTACTGTGAAGTGTTTGACTTGTCAACAGTTAAAAGAAAACTGGTAGTTAACAAAAGGTATGCTTCATCCTTTACCAGTACCAAAGTGGAAATACAAGAATATATCCATGTAGTTCGTTGTGGTATTGCCGAAGACACCTCGAGGTAATAATGCAATCTGGGTTATTGTTGATCGCTTGACTAAATCTGGTCATTTCCTTTCAATTCGAGATAATTTTTCCCTAGATCAACTTTCTCATTTGTATCTTAAAGAGATAGTCAGGTTACATGGAGTTCCCCTCTCCATTGTATCTGATCATGATCCCAGGTTTACTTATAACTTTTGGAAAGGCCTTCAGATGTCGTTGGGTACTAAATTAAATTTTAGTACAACTTTTCATCCTCAATTAGATGGTCAATCAAAATGGAAAATTCAGACTTTGGAAGATATGTTACATGCTTGTTCGATGGATTATCAGGGATGTTGGAACCAACATCTTTCTTTGGTTGAATTTTTATATAATAACAGTTTTCATTCCAGTATACATATGGCACCATTTGAGGCATTATATGGGAAGCGGTGTCGAACTCCAGCTTTTTGGGATGAAGTGGGTGAAAGAAAGCTTATGGGACCAAAATTGGTAGAAGAGATGGAAGAAAAAGTTCTGTTGATTCAGAAACACATGAGAACAGCTCAGAGCAGGCAGAAGAGTAATACGGACAACAGGAGGAAGGATATCTCTTTTGAGGTAGGTGATCATGTTTTTCTCAATGTTTAACCATGGAAAAGTGTGATGTGACTTGGTAAGAAAGGAGAGCTGAGTCCAAGGTTCACTGGACCATATGAAATTCTGGAGAGAGTTGGGTCAGTTGCTTACTGAGTGGCTTTACCTCCGATTTTATCTCAGGTACACAATGTTTTTCATGTGGCGATGTTGAGAAAGTATATGCCAGATCCATCTCATGTTTTGAGCCTAGAGGTAGTTCAGTTGGAAGAGAATATCTCTTATAAAGAACAACCAGTCCAGATTCTTGACCGAAGGGAGAAAGTGTTTCGAAATAAGGTAATTCACCAGGTAAACGTTTTGTGGAAAAACCATTTGGTTGAAGAGGCAACGTGGGAATCTGAAAATGCTATGAGGGATAAATACCCCAACTTATTCGATAAGTAAATAAATTACGGGGATGCAATTTTATAAAGGGGGGATGGATGTAACATCCCAAGTAAGTAATGAATAATATATTTCGTTATCTATGTATATTTATGAATTAGATAGTTTTTAGAGTCACAAAATGAGAATAAATCCAACCTAAAGCACGAAATACTCTAATATTTTTTAAAATATTGTTTTACAACATTTTGATGGCGAACTATTTTTAAATATATCTTTTGAAAATTTTATAAACTATATTTGTCAAAATAAAATTATTCTTTATGATTGGAACATTGAAATTTACTTTTGATAGATTTCTATTATTTTTCTGATAATATTCATTTTTAATGAATAGTGAAAATGTTGTATTTTAATTCAAAACCACTTTTTAATCTAGTTTATTTATATGATTATATTATCTTTTGAATTTGTTTTAAAGTGAAATTAGAATATTTTTTTACCATTTAATCCAATATCGGTCATTGGAATTAATTTCACTTTGAAATTGGACTTAAACTAGTCTCAATATTTTGGTATATATTGTTTTATAAAAACACGCTATTTGTTCTGACAGCAGGAATTGATTATTAAATTAATTATTGTAACTTATATGTTTTAAATTTTGTAAAATATACATAATTTTAGAATTCGGAATATCAAATATAGCTTGGGGTAATGTTTTGGTATTTTTCTGAAAAACATCAATTTTTGATGAATAGTGAAACCACGAAGTGGTACTTAAAAAACTGATTTTTCGTTTAAATGATATTTTACCACCTCTATGTTTTTAATTTCAAAAATCCGACATACATGGTTGACATTAGGAAGTAAAATGTGGTTCAATGGGGTTAAAATAATTTTTTGGTGAATAGTAACTTTTAAGTTTTTAATCGCGATTAGAGGTAATTAGTGCAGTTTAAGGTAAAAATAATGTTTTAATAATATGAAATGACCTTGACACATGTACTACCCTTATGGGATGAGTCATGGCCGACCAAGACAACCCATGGGTCGATTTATGGGACCACATCGAGCCACGTGGGTAAGATAATGACATTAATGCCTTTTATTTAAAGTAAAAGTAAAAATGACACAAACATGTATTGTTTTACTAAAACAATTTTTACATGGGGTTATACAAGTCATATTTTTTACTATAAATAGTAATTGTAAAGATAAAAATATTTCCTACATCATAGTATTTGTTTAATAATTTTTAGACATTAAATAAATTAAATTATTTATGACATCATGATGATGCAGTGATTAGATCATTATTTAACGATTTAAATAAAATGAAAAGATAATGTAAAATCTAAGACCATCACATGTCAAAAACCTATTTTATTAGTATATTTCGAACCCTCATCACCTTATCCTCAAAATATATCAATTTGGGACCTTTAAAATCCGAAAATCATTTGAAAATAATGTAACATTTTATACCTTTCCAAGAGTGCACCTCCTCTCCTCTTATAAAAGGATCCCACCTCTTCCCCCTTACCCACATATCTCAAGCCTTTATCTCAGCCAAGACGTGATCATTTTGTCCCTAAACATCCCTCTCCTCATCCTATAATCCATTCCTTAGGCAGTAAGATCTTCAAGAAACCATTTTGGTTCAAACCAATGGGAGTTACCCGATTTTAAGGTAATGTCTTCACTTGTGTTCTTTTGTTTTATTTTGCTTCTCCAACCCCCTAAACTATTTTTAATCATTTATTTTGTAACAACTACAATATCTTAAATATACTAGTATGTTGTTATAATAATTATTTTAGCTAAACTTACACACACCTACATCTAATGGTTAAAGAACATACTATTTCTGTGGATGGTGAATTTCTGCCTCACGAAACGATGATTGTTCAATATTATTTTAACACCTTCAAAGGTGTCCATTAAGATGTCACTATATTTATATATTATATATAATATTTTTATGTTTTCTTTATGCTTCTGTATTTTTCATTTATGGCATACATTTATGGTTTCCATTATCGGTAAACATGATATCTTCATTTTAGGAAGTGCGGACTACCGCCCCCTCAAATTGATTTGATTCGTTAATACCATATGTGGTGCGTATAAAGGATGGAATTAATGATATTATATATGATAACATACTTGAATTATAGTACTATTATGTATCATTATGTTTTAATTCCATTAAATGTGAAATATAAATGAAAGCAGCGTTCATGCGTACGTACGGCTTACCGTCTCCATGAAAGGTGCATTTCATTTCTTACCTCTAAATGTTATGTAATATTATAAATGCATGTATATAATGAATATATATATGATATATATGATATCCAAATAATTAATATAATTATGGATATAATGGATATTTTACCCCATGAACAAACTTGTAATTATAAAGAGTTTATTTTTTACTCAAGTACCAATGATCAACAAAATGACCATTATTAACTTAAATAATTACATAGTGTTCATGACATGGTAATAAATGATATAAAAGGAATAATGAACTTGAAAAAGGTTCTCAAGCAAGTAGAAATTACCTCAAGTTTATTATTCATGAGGATAATGAACGATCGAGTCAAGTCAGACACGAGGTAAGGGAACTTCTTAACATAATTTCCATTCTTTGGGTTAATCTCCTAATTTAAAATTATTTCATGATATTATTATGTCCTATCTTGTATTTGTAATTTATTTATCTGTACTTATAGTGAATACATATAATAGATCTATTTTATTTAAAAAAATGATCTTTTTAAGGGACTTCATCTCAATCACCTTTCATTGAGGCAGATTTTGTTTTATACACAACATTCTTTTATACGGTGTATAAACCCCTTTGACTTTTATGTTTATTCAAAATGAATCTCTTTTATATGAATCGTTTACTGAAGGAAAAAAAGGGAATTTTTTTTCGACAACGACTTCTCCGACGCCGTGACCATTATTTCATCTTTAGCTTCCTCTACAGGCCATAACTTTTTTTTAAAATGAAAAATAAATACCATGTTTTACATTTCTTTTATGTTTGTATGGAAAATGGTTTTCATAATGTTTTTATATCAATGTGTTTTATTGATATCTAGTGATTGAAAAGTGGAAATGTTATGTTTCCTTTATGCATGTTTTATTTGATACGATTATGTTATGGTTCTTGGGCATTATTATGAAGACGGGTGGTTCTGTGATAAACTAAGGGCAGGTGCACCCGATATAGCTCTTCAGTGCATTAAGTAATGCGATGGAGTTAAATGTTAAGGTTTCTCCGAAGATAATTAGGGAATATACTATGCTGGGTATTCCAAACGTAACCAAGAGGGTTACTCCCTACGTAAGAATGTTATGAATGCCTCAAGTTACCTTTATGTCTTATAATTTCTAGGATTTATTCAAGATTTGATGAGCTATGTTAAAGTGCTTATGATTTATGGGTATAGTGTGATTTCATTTTTATTTATATATGAACTCATGTTTCCATTCCATGTTTTTATAACCCTTACTGAGCTTTTTATGCTCATCCCATGTTTTTGAAATGTTTTTCACAGGTTAAGGGAATGGTACATGATATGATGATAGTGTCAAGGATGTGTCAAGAAGGAATCCATGTTTTATTTTAAATATGGTTCCATTGATGGGAAAAATGAATACTATCTTTTTTGCGACCACTTTGTTTAAATGTGGAATGTAATGCATGTTTTATGATATAATTCTCTAATACTCTAAACCTGAAAAGATCATCAATGTGTAATCTTGTAATAACTCAAGATTAAGTAAGGATTAAGGCTGGGGCCTTATAGATAATGTAAAAAAAATTCCACATTTAATTTATACTCTAATCAGCCAAAAAAATACCAATGTTCCTGATGACACTAAAAATAATACCTTCTTTGATCCATTCCTAATATTGATCCATATTACAACATGAAGCCACAATATATTATTTTAATATATTCATTATGAATTTAATTACATAATCATTTCAATGTCACATTGAACCCTATTTCAATGCCAACATCATGGGAAATAATGTCATATTTAGAACCATGTATATATTTGAAGAATTAGTCTATATCTTATACCTCATTGTTCAAATGGATATATGGATCAAAAATCCATGTCCAAGAGACACTATATCATATGGGTATTTTAAGAATAAGTTGATGTCCCATACTAATTATTAGATATGATTATTTAGAGAATCAATCCACGTCCCACCCTCATTATCACATATGTCACAATATATATATATATAACATGGTTACACATAATAAAATTTCTTATAAAAAATTACATATATTATATTTATCTCATTTACCAAGGATAATCAGGATTAACCCTCTTATCAATGACTCACATCATGACGGACCATTCCAATTATCAATCCAATCAGGATTCTTTTGATTAATAACAACAAATAGTATAAAAAATCAATAAATTTTTTTTCATAATTTAATCATAATAAAATACCCCTTAAATGATACACCAATAGTACTTTAATTCCCATTATCATCCAACTCGTAATAATGACAATAATTAAATTTCGCAATACCATTTGTTGAAAAATTTCATAATCCCATTAATTGATTTATAAATTATGTTTCAAAATAAAATTTCTAAAAATTGAAATTTCCTTTTAAAAATTACATATATGAAATTATTATCAATTATATTATAATTTCGAATTAGACCACCTACAACAATATTTTTGACAGACAATCACCAATCAGAAACCCAACAACTTCTGTGGAGGGAAAGATTTCACAACCGCAAGACTGTTCTTGGATAAAACCCCCATATGAATATAAAATAATAAAAATTAAATAAAAACTAGATATAAACCACCACCAATAATAGAAATATTCCATTGAAAAATGTGATAAATAATAGAGAGAGAAATGAAACGAAATGGGGAACAATACACTTACCAATGGAGGGATGATATTTCGATCATATATTCAATTTGTCAAAACTGGAGGTCAAGGAGGATTGGAATCCACATAAGAGTTTAAAAATATCATTGAAGGGTTATATAAAAATAATGAATTTACTAATAATAATTGGTGGTTTAATGAATATAAAAAAATTAGATAAATAAAACACATGAAAATGATATCCTATGATAGGGTGGATGGTTTTCTAAATCACACACTCTAATTATAATTCTTATATTATGGGTGAAATTTGTATAATAAGGGGATGCATGGTTTGAAAAAAAAAATAGTATCCAAAACTAAAATAACCACTGTTATTTTCTCAATTCAAAGAGGGTGGCTGCACGGTTTTACTAAACAATAAATGCACAATGTACGACCCCTTTTCTATCCAAAAATCTCCATTTTCTCCGAAAACATATCCAATAAAAACCCAAACATGTTTCAGAAAATAACATTAATAAAGTGCCAAAAATGAGATTGTAAAATATATATAAATGAAATTATATCAATAAATATGTATATTATTTTTAGTAAGGCTATTATATTATTTTAAATATACCATTTTTCAAAACATATTTGTATTTATTTTTGAAATCAACTAATAAATATTTTCACTCAATTATAAATTTAATTTGATGAAATAATATTAAATTTTATAATATAAACAAAAAAATTAATTTTTTTAAAATATTTTGGAGATTTTGGAATTTATTAAATTGTTGAGGAATATGAAAGAAATCTAGTTTTTATTAAAAATGTCCTTGATGATTTTATAATTTATAAGGTTATTTTATCTCAAAAATAGTTTTAAAATTAAGATTATATAAATTTTATACTTATTAATCTAATAGATGTCATTTTAATAACATTCACTTAGAATTTGGAAACAATTTTGTTTTCAAACATTTGAAATGCATCTCTCTAGAAAACTAGTTTTCCATTGAATCTATGGGTTTAATTTAATGTTTGTGATTTCTACTTTAGTTCACCAAATTTGAAAAAATTGGTTAAATAATTTTAATCATGACAATTAATATTTTCTAATTTGATCAACGTAGTTTTCAACCATAAAGAATATTAAAAATATAATAAATGAATTATCCTGATTGAGTTAAAGACGTGCTTACTATGGGTTTAAATAAATATATAACGATAAAAACTTATCCAAAAATTATATGAATCCAATTTTCAACCCATATTTTGACATTATATCATATTTGTTTCTATAATGAACAATATTGTATCCGCGTGTCATGTGAAAATGTTGGGTAAACATTTTTCATTAAAACTATTCCAATAGTTTCATATCCCCCACTTATAGAAGGACACCCCATCCCCTCCCATATTAACATATTAATTTTTTTAAATTAGTCAATACATTAAAAATTAGCTCTATTAATTAGATTTCAATATCCTTGAGTCCTTATTTTAATTATGAAATCATCCTATGAATTTTTTAGTTATAAACCATAATTGGTTCTTTGAAGAATATGTAAAATTCATGATCTTGTTTTTTATTTAATTACATCATTCATCCCCATAAAAATTGGAATATATTATAATATAAAAAATAATGTTTCTAATATAAACTAATATTTTATCATTTAAATTTATTGACCTTCATCTACCTCTTCTTCCATAGAAAGGGAAACAGAATGAACCATCTTGTGTACAGTGGACTACAACCACAAAAACCAATGTATATCATTTTCCATCACACGATCTCATAACTTTTTTTAATGATGTATATAATGATTATGTATGTTATTTATGATATTATTATATAATTTTGTTATTATATTACATATAACATCATACTTATCATTATGTGGGAAAATAATAACATCGGTGGTTGTTATGGCAGACTACTGCCACACGAAGCAATGTCATTCGTTGTTCATTTTTTCATCAAATGGTAGGTTATATGAATAAATATCATTAATATACGTTATATATATATATATTAACTATTAATAGATCTATAATGGGGGCATATTATTTAACTTCCTTTCATTCCATCTTTTAGAAAAATGGAAAAAATTTATCATTACATACAACCAAATGTCTCGATGAATGGTTTAATTCAATTTATATGTCTAGATTTTATGGATTACACTAAATAAATATATATAATTTAAATATATTATATTTATAACATATTTAAAATTATATATATGATTGGACTATGATAATTCTAATTGTAAAAATAATAATCAAAACATACAATAACAAATAATATGTTATTATCTGTAACAAATTTTTTTAAAGTAATTCTCAATTTATAAGAAATTAATGTTCATAGTTAAATAAAAAATGGTATTATATATGTATATATAGATCTATAATAGTATTATAATAATAATTTATATATTATACATGATTTTTTCATGTGTATTATGGAATTCAATATATAATTTAAGCGATTTCATTTCTAAAATTACCTTATTTTTAATAAAACATATGTTATGCACCAATATTCTTTTAAAAGGGATATATACTACCCCATTGAAAATTTATTTCCTTAAAATAATTTTTAGGATATTTTTCTTTTCATTTTATTTTATTTATCAATGTTTATTATGAGTCAAAAGATGTCAAAATGCTAAAGGTTTAATGTATTAGAATCATTTCTTATAAAGATTATTTATAATTAAGATTATTAAGATAAATGTTTCTAAGAAAAATATAATGAAACTTATTATTTTACTCTAAAAGATTTATTTATTTATAAAACATATTTTCCTATAAATTTCATCTATTAATGGATTAAATATAATAAAATAAATTTATTACGAATAATCAACTTTATCTCTCTCCTTAGTTGAATTTTTTTCAATAACTGTTTTTATAGAAATGTCTTATAATTACTCATAGGATTTATAAAATTCATATTTTTCAATTTTATAATGTTGACAACGTTTTATAAAAAAATATTATTTTGATTTTAAAAACATGAACACTGTTTCCTCTACTGAAAATGTGGAATGAATTTTTGTTTTAAATTCTATGGGACAAAAAAATCACAAGTTTATGACCATTATTTTCTTTAATTTTTCTTTTATAAATTTCCATTTTAACATTAAATTTAAATTAATTTTACATTTTTTTATAATTTTAAATTCTCAAAAAATATATTTTCAAAAAATATTTATTTTTATCAAGAAATGTTTAATATGCATTTAATTTCAAAATCATTTCCATATAAAATGAAATATATTGACATTAATTATTATTTTTAGTGGATATGATCTAATGATACAATATGTATTCTTTAGGTTGGTGTTAAATTTTTATGATTATATTACCTTAGTGAAAATAATTTTACATTTAGGGGCAATGTAATTATGAGATATATTATCAAGTCTACTTATTTTCATTAGTTTGTGAATGGTGACTATTTCATGTTATTGTGGAGCACATATGCATTATTTTAATTATTAACAAAATGGAACTTATATCTCCAAAAAATTTATTTTTTAATCTTATATATCTCATTGTTTGATAATGGGTAAAACTATACCTTTTGGTGTATAATAAGAATCAGTCTAATGTTCTTGATCTGAAATGGGAAACGGGGTAATGGGATTGATCCACAACAGAGAACATTTGATGAGTCATGATGGACTATGTTCCATGGTTGTTGTTTTTGAACAAGAAAATGAAATGTTATTATACCTATATAAGTCCAACATATTTATGAAATGATCACATTGGTCATGAATTATAATGAATTTTCATATTGAAAAATCTTTTATTATGGAATTATAATACTTTTTGACATGAAAAAACGTTTACGATCTATGAATATTTGGGAATGTAGTTTTATGTTATGTACATGATCTTATTCAATTATAATTTTTTATTCTTTTATATTATCAAATGAAAATATCACATATTATTATCAATACATAGGATTCTGGCTCACTCTATCTTATGTTCCCTTTCCATATGTAATGAATAATCAATTAGGTATGGTATGATTATGAAAAGTTCAAATGTGGGTGAAATTTATGGGAGATATGTAATATTGTTCATTATATAAGTATATTGTGTAACTTGTCTCAAAATTCACTAAAACCTTATGTTCTCTGTGGTTGTTTCTATATGATTTATTAAAGGTTCATCTAAAAATATTTCATATTTATGTATGAATATCCTAGGTTTTTATAATGATAATGCTAGAAAAATGAAATTATGAAGGAACTCAGGTACCCAAAATGATTTGCATATTTGGAGGCATAGTCCCTCTAGTTTATTTTAAACCAACAACTAATGAATGAACTCGTTACTATCTTGTAACCACCTATCTTCCCAATATTCATCATTAATTAAAATATAAATAACATGAGCAATTAATTGATACATATATTATAATTAGGTAACCAATGATAATATAATTTGAATAACTCATTATATTTTGTCCTTATAGTGAAAAAATAAGGGGATGAATGGATATGGGGTCCTAGGTGAATTCTAATCTAAATATATTGATGCACTAACCCTACAAAAAGTCAATGATATAGAGGGAAGGTATTATGAAGTATTTCAAATAAATTTCTTATGGATGAAATAAGATATGTAAGAAAAAATAACTTCCTAGGAAATTGTAGTTAGTTATTTCTTGTCCATCATGTATATTTTTCATTTAAAGTAATATTAATATTTATAGTATTTGGGTATCAAATATCTCTTATAGATCCGACATTTTTTTTAAATACATAAACCATATAGATTTTTGATGATTAAACGGATGAGGGGACTCTAAGTATAGATGTTTTCATGACTATTTCCATTAATGGTTAGATATTATCATCAAATATTTACTAGATTCATGGTTTTATGACAATATACTGTTATTATAAAAAACATGTGTATAAAACATAATCATATCGTTGTGTATTGAATTTTTTGTTTTCAATTTCTTTTTCTGAAATAAATGTTGTATATAAAATATGATTTACACATGTTATGTATAAAACTTCATGAAATTAACTCTATCAAAATGAACACAAAAACTGGTTTTGGAAATCAATAGAAAATATTTTAAAATTTGAACCATATATAACCCCTAAATGGATCTCTCAACAATTCAATATATATAAAAATAATTTAATGAAATTAAATTATGTTTGGTGTCTACATATATTCGGCTAATACTTATGGATGTAAGTCATTCTTTTTTATTTGTAACAATTATGGTACTTATAGAATTATGTTTTTCATTCTGGAATTAAATAGTTAATTTTCTTATAAATGTAAAATGAAATAACTGATATCTATATAAATAAATGAATCTATACTAATAGAACAGTAACCAAATGTTTGAGAGTAAATATTAAACTAATATTTATTTTAAGTAAAAATATTATAAATTTATATCTGGGAATAAAAAATTAAGTATTTTGAAAAAGATAAAAAAAGTGTGGGTATTTTTGTTGGAAAAATTTATTTATTGTTTTATAATTAATATAATTATTTAAAATAACATTTATATTCATATAATATAGTGATAATTTAATTTTTTTCCAATGATTATAAAATATTCTTATCAGACCTTAAATAATTTTTCAATGTTTCTTAAATTTAGTTATAATTTTAATATGGGTATTTTTTGAAAAAATGATAATTTTAATTAAGAAATTGACTTTTATTTATAAAATTATTATTTTTTCAAATAGTGTTCTTTTTATAATTATACTATTTTAAAAATTGTCATGGTGTGTTTTTTGTATTTTTCTAAAATACATGAAGTTTTTGTGTACTAGACATTTGGTAATTTACTATATATATACATTAAAAGTTAAATACACTATTCATTGAGTCTTTTTTTATGTAATCACTATAATCTCATAAACTAAAAAATTATTTCAATATATTTTGTGATAATTATAAATGTATTAATATCCTTATTCCACAATGATATACTGATGACCAAAATAATGAAAAACACCCCTCCCCTCCTCTATAAGTACCAACCATCTACACCTCTTATCCTCACACCTCCAAATACATGAATATTATCCAAAAGCTTGCCAATAATTATTCAATTTCTCTTCCCCCAGTCTAGGAGCCTTGTTTATCAATAAAATTAAAAATCCAATATTAATAAAGAGTTCCAATAGGATGAGAATTCACGATGTAAAATCCTCATCTGTTTTTATTTATTGTTCATTTATTTTTTAAATTTTTTATTATCTCATCACTTCCTATCATCAAAGTGACATAATAGCTTCAATATATTTAAATTAATATCATATTATTTATTCAGTGGAATATACATCATTTAAATCATATATTATCCTCTTATTCTAGAAAATGAATGCATCATTCATGACGTGACGATTCACCCCATTTGTGGATGTTGAATTTTTGTTTTCCTTTATCACATTCAATGATGTTAATAAAAACATTTTTATGGTTTATATATTTTTTCTATATATATTTCATCTTTCTTAATATTCTTTAACTAATTTAAGGACATAAAATTAAATAAAATTAAACTAGTTTGTGAGGGTCGGAAAGAACCCTCAAAAAACAATCCACTCTTTTATCATAAATGCTTTATAAAATGAATCATATTCATATTTGAAACAAAATGAAATAAAGTATCATTAAAAATTATGGAATAATATTGATGCCCTTTCAGAACACTACTATAATTTTTCTTTCATTTTCACTGAAAATATGTAATGATCTAATCATTGAAACCATGAAATAAACATACCTAAAATAATGAAAATAAAAAAATATTTATAAAAAATGGGTTTAAATTTTAAAAAATGGTCATATTTGGTTTTATAAATTTAAATATATTTTATAAATATATTAATAACACTCTTTACATAGTATAAATGAGGTTTAAACATGATTAATAGATGTCAAACCAGTGTTAGTGGGATTTTCATTTAGAATCCTTAGTTAAATTTATATTTTCAAAATATTCAAATGAAATTATTTTCTGATGAAAATATTTATGTTTTATTATTATATTCTATTTTTTGGGAAATTTTCATGGTGAATGGTTGTTTATTGATATCCATCAAATAAATTGACTATTTTTATGTTCTATGTTTTCCTTGATGGTTATTCCAAGTGTAACATTAATGGTCACATCATAATTTTTTTGTAAGGGTTATATTGGTAGGTAGTTTTGAGGGATAAAACTCATAAGTTATATGTGGGGGTTACTTTCTAATGTTGGATTGTATGAAAATCATGTCCCAAGATATAAAAATATTATATTTTTGTTTTCAATTATTTATTGAAATATTTTGTTTTTACAAAATATGTATATGATACATTAAATGTGACAGGAATACTTAATTGAAAATTATTTCATATGATTATAATTATTCATGAACTAATGTCATCATTATTTCATTTTATATCCCGTACTGATATTTTGGGAAGAAATTTTTTTTAAAATCAATTCTATTGTGTTTAAGGAATGGTAGTATAAAATAATAATCTAATAGGAATGTTGTGGATAATTTTTAGGAAAATAACTCATGTTTTATTAGGAAAATGTATTATAGAATAAATTGAGAGAGTTTTAGAAGAATGAACTCTATATTAATGTCAGTAATTATGTATGAACAATGATCTATTATCTATGAATCTAAACTGAATGAATAGTGGGAATGTAATAAGTTTATTCTTTTTTAATTAACTAGATTACAAAATGGTTTTGGTAAAGTCCTTGTAATTGGTGTAAAATCAAGTTGTATATTACTTTAGATATTAGGATGATGTGAATAGAATACCATAAATGATTTTTTCATTATGGTTAATTTGCAAATAGAAAGAATTTAAATATTACCATGTTGCTTCATATATGATATGTCATTATAATATGGATTTAGGTAAAAGACAGAGGTATGTTAAAGTATGAAGGATCTAATAGGATGATATCTTTACGAATCTATAACTTGGAATTGTGTGAAATTGAACAAACTATTTATGATAGGAGTGCATAATTTGTTAAAAGCCATAAATTGTGGTGTAATCAATGAAAGGAAAAAAACAAGATATATCATAAAGGATTATGATTATATTTAAACAATTTATAAGGAAACACCATACTTATTTTATTTGACCTTATGACATTGTTTTGGCATAAGTTTCGATTAAATAAATTGAAAACATATTCGACATGATGTGTTGTTCAGATAATAAAAATTCAAGTCCTTCCATTTTTTTAAGGAGATGATAAATATTGGTGGATAAAAGATATAAATATAAGGATATGAGAATACATTAATTCCTTGGAATGGGATAAATTTATAATCTTTTCATTTAATTTTTTATGTAATATCGTTCAGCATTGGGTGGAATATAAACTACATGAATATAAAAAGAAAGAGAAATATCCCATGATTTTCTAGGATAAAATGCCCACTAATTTGGAATGGATATTTCATCATATTCTTCAGGATATTGATATTAAAATAAATAATTTTTAATTACGATTGAAGACATGATATTTATGGGAATTTGTAACATCTTGAGTTAATAAAAAGTGACAATATGTCTTATATCATACATAATATGCCACATCAAAATTAAGTGAAAAACTAAATTTAATTATGTTACCTTATAATGTAGATGTTAAAATGGGAGTAGTGAAATTTATTAATTTATTTATGGAAATCATTTTTACACATGTATATAATTAATTCTTGTGTGAATAATTATTTATAAATGAAAATATAACCCTTTAAATAAAAGGCAATATTTTTTCTAAAAAATTATTTAAATGAAAATAATTTAGTTGATAAAAAATTAAAATCACTCTTGATAGATCTAATTAATGAAATATGTATTTAATATGTTAAATTTAATGTATAAAATTAATCTAATAACATATATGGACATGATATAATAAAAAATTCAAATTTTCAGATAAAAGAATTAATTTAAAAAAATGAGGTTTTACCCATTTTAATAAAGAACCCATTTTAGAAATTGTTTAGACACATTTATCTGTTATATTATACAAATTAATAATATAATTTTATGTAGGAAATCTGTATTTAGTTGGGATAAATTTTATGTATTTTTCTCATTAAATTTATATTTTAATGAATAGTAAAAAATACTACATTTTAATTCATAGCTGTCTTTTAAACTAATATATTTATATTATTATATTGTAATATTAAATTATTTTTAGGTATAATAAGGTGATTTTATTATTCCTAAGTTAAATTTAGATCTTCATATTCTTTTTCAAATTAAATTTAAACAGAAAAACAACGTAAACTTTTGAACATTTTACTTTAAAACAATGTTTTTTCATTCCGTCAATGAGATTAATTTTTAATTAATTTATTCCAATTACGAGTATTAAATTTTGAGAAATGTATTCCATATTTGGAATCAGAGAGTCCAAATTATTTAAAAATGTCCCTTTTATTTTTTAACATTATTAATAGTAACATTAGTGATAAATTTTATTATCACAGTTAAAGGTAAATTGGGTAATAAAGGTAAAAATAATACGATTAAAATATACAAACACTATAAACTGGTCATATTTTAAATGGATGGTTGAATTCCAACCAGTAGCTTCCTTGGGTCTATTTTAGGACCACTTAGAGCCACTTGGATAACTTTAATACATTTATAATGTTATATTCAATGAATAATCATTTCTGTTTCACTTTTGTTTCTAAAGTGAAATATATTCCAATATTGAGTCACATTGGATATATCATTAACTATAAATAATCTATATAAATAAAACATGATTAATTTTAGTATGGTAATTTATTTATAATTGTTTGGAATTAAATTATTAAATTTTATTGTGACAAAAATATGATGTTGTGATAGATTTATTAAATAAAGAATAAAATAAATGATATTAATAATATTACCTAAAATATAATTTTTTGCAATAAAAAAATTGGGATCAATATAAAATGTTATAATTTATTTATTGTAGTACTTTATATGGAATCATGTTTTTCTAATTTATTTAAAAATTCAACAAATGAATATTGTCAAATTGACATAATTCATAACATAAAATATAAAATAATTAATTAAATGAGATTAAATTTTAAAATAAAATTTAACTAGAAAACAAATTCTGATTACTCTAAAAAATTCCTTAATGAATCATTAATTGGCTTTTTTCAGGATTTGATAATTATTTTAATTCTCAAACGATATATTACATGATTAAACGGTAATAGTTATAAAGGGATAAATCAAAAAATAAAAGGATTAAAAAATATCAAAAACATGTCAAATTATAATGGAATGATTATATTTTGATATATAATCGTCCTATATTGAAACTAAAATGTTTTTTGAACAATTTTGAATTTAAAGTAAACTTATATTTATTTAATAATTTTAATAATTCAAATGGTGCACAACCCCTCTTCTATCCAAAGGAACTCATTTATCTCAATTAATCACACTTCCAAAACAATTTGGTTAATCCATGATTTACCCAAACCCATTACTAGAATCCCTCTATACATTTTTGGGGCCATATATAAGGTAAAACACCATCCATTGAGGTGTTAAGGGGTTAAGCAGTGTGATCACCTAAAGGAAAGGTAATGATTTTATTTAAGTGTCTCTATTTTATTTCTTCTTCAAATATTTATAAATCTACTTCATCCATGAAGAACTAATATCTCCAGTATACTAAATATAATTTTATTTTATTATTTTAATAAAATCACCCAAATCTGTCTCTAATTTGGGAAAATTTGAAAATAACATTTCATTCGTGTGTACGGCAGAATACCGCTGCATGAATCGAAATAGATCGTTTTTAATTACCATCTCTCAAAATATTTCATAATGATAGAAATAATTTTTTATATTATTTTCATGAAATATTTATCATTATATGATAATAATATATTAAATTTGTTTTATTATCATTTATATAAATGCGATGACGTCGTTCATGCGTACGTGTGAACTATCACCTTCATGAAGAGATGTGAATCGATTTTAATCATCACATCACACATATGATATATATATATATATATTCTTAATAAAACTATAAATATATAATATAAATATGGAAAGTTAAAATAATAATTACCTTATTTTCATAACAAGGATTGAAAAATGGAAATGTTACTTATGAATATGTATGACTTACCATCTCAATGATTATAATGTTGTTCATTTTTATACCATATATAAATGGTATAATTTAAAATATAGTTTATTTATAAATGTTATTATTAAGAAAATAATATTATTATGGTGATAATGGACTTATGACCACTTTGATATTTTACATCCTACCGTGTTAATTTTCAACTCAAGTACAGAATATCGACAAAAATGCCAGATGTGAGCTTAAATAATTAATTAATTATTATGACATTATAATAGTCATATAAAAGAAATAATAAACATTATAATGTTTTATAATAATGTAAATAACTAACTAAAGATTATTATGTTACAATATAAATATTGAATATGACGAGTTAGATTTCAGGTAATAGATTTCGTCTCTATCTCCTTTCATTGTGGCATTTCCTATTAATATGAACCTCTATTCTTTTATAAAGTGTATATATAGCCACTATGTCATTTAATATCCATATTTTATTTTTATAATGTTATTTATTGTTTTTTAATTGTATTAATTATTTTATATTATGATTTAAATTTTCAAAGTGGTATGGGACACCTTGAATGTTTAAAGAATAAATTATCATATCGTTTTATTTATGATATTAATTTAGATATTTATTTATAAGGATTTAAAAAGAATATATATTGAATTTTTTTTGACTATTTTTAATTTCATTTAATGTATTAAATATTTATCATTTTATATGAATCATTTTATGTTCATTACAAATGAAAAATGAATGTTTTCTTCCCCTATATGTCTACAAGGACATATATGCCGCCATATCCATTATTTGATATTTGTCATCCTATACAAGACTTAATGTTTTAAAAAATACATTTACAATTTTATGGATATTTTGGTATTGAATATGGGTTTTAAAATGGAATAACTTTTTCAATATCATTAAATGATTTATTCTAATTTCAAATGAAATTTTATGAGTGAGAAGTTGATAATTTCAATCTTTAATGTGTTATGATTATATAATTGTACTTGGAATATTTATTAGTGGTTATATGATGAACCAAATATGGTTGGTTAAATGAAAACCCAAATATGGATGGTTTCATGATATACTAATAGAATGTGTTCCCATGATATCTATCCAATGCATTAGGTAATGAGTTGGGGTTAACTGGTTGGGTTTCCCCAAAGATATTTAAGAAATATACTATGATGGGTATTCCAAACGTAACCATTAAGGTTACTATTTATATAGATGTGAAAACAAAAATTTATGTATGATATCAATATGACACATTATCATTATGTTTTACTATTTATATAATGTTTTAATGAATTATTATGATTTCATGAGGTTAGCTAAAGATTTTATGTTTTGTGGGTTAAAATTATGTATGTGCGATTTTATTTTTCAGGATTTTAAAATATTCATGGACTAACTGTTTCATTCATCATTTTGTATCCCATACTGACCATTTTATCCTCATACCATGTTTATGATATGATTTTACTTGGATTTATGGTAGAATATAGTCAAGGATGGGATCAGGGAAAAGTTATGATGATTAATCATGAATAGAAACCATGATTCATTTTAAAAGTTTATATTTTATTAAAGAAATAGGGACTCTTGGAAGTATCTAATTGTATTTATATGATTTTTTATGTATAATTTATGGCCTAATTTTCTATATCTATAATCATTAAATGATCCTTAATGATAAATAATTTCAAATTATAGACTTTACTCAAGATTTTTTTTATTTTTATGGTCGATTCCTTATAACTTGTTTTAGAGGTCGGTTTTGATAACTTTATAGGTTTGGGTTTCATTTAATCATATGTTACATGAAATATATAAACATAATGGATATCATGATTGGAAATGTTATAGTTAATTTAGATAAATTGAAGGATTTTGAAAAAACATGAATAGGTATATCTTATTGTTTACCTTCCTCATAATATAATATATTATTATTTTATTTATATACTCACACTATCCATTTTTGGTTTTACTAAATGACTAGATCCATCTGACCCTAAATTAACAATGGATGTGATGAAAAATGTGTTTATTATACAAATAATCAAGTAAATTAAATGGGAGGTGTAATGATAACTCTCATTGTCATTCTAAACTGAAAATAAATATTAAAGATCAATTATATGAAATATTGTGATTTTCTTCTAATACACCATATATGAGGGAAATAAATTTGTATAGAAGTTTGTGTAATAATGATAAAAATAGTAACTATATTCAATGAAATATATGTCAAGGACATTGAAAGATACACCTATTAGAATGTTTTAAAGAATGGGATGCTTTTATAAATTTGGTAATGATGTTCATAATCAAATAACATTACAAGGGAAAAGAAAATTTTTTGTAGACTCTGGGAAAGATTAAGAAGTTATTTCCAAGTTATCAATTAAACGTTTTAAATTTGGGTAATATGGTCATTATAAAAATTGAAGTCCTATGAAGAATATTAGAGAATGGGGTAAGAAATACCATAATGATATATATTTAGAAAAAAAATATATCATTCTTATTGAAGATGATGAAACTGAAAATGACCCAAGAATGGTATAGATTATTTCATGGTTCATGTTTTAACATCATTGAATCTTATTAAATGAATCATGATTTTGTTTGTAGGAATTATTTATTAAGTAATAATATGTAAAATTATGGGTGAAGGATCATAAAGAATGTAAAATGATTAAAAAGTATATATATTATGGATTCATGATTTGTAGTAGGTTGTAGGATGATGAAATGTCTAAAAGTATTAATTATTTTTTAATGATGGGAATAATTTGGAAACATTTTTCTATAGTATGTGTAAACCTAATGTTTGTTGTAAAAAAATTAGATTTTATGAATATTTATTTTTTCTTCTGTGTACAAAATTATAATTTTATGGATAACCATTATAGTTTATATGAACATTGATTTTGAGGTAATTATTGGTTATTATATTTTGGGTTTCAAAACAAATGTTATGAGAAAAAATTTTACTATAAAACATGTTATGGGTAATTTTAAAGATTTTATTTCATTTTATGAATATTATAAAATTATGTAATTTTAGGAAAAGGAAAAATGCATAAAGGGTGACAACATGTCACCTCAAATGAGGTTATAGAAATAGAACCCACAACCGAAGTGAGACAAGTCTATATCACCTACCACTATCCAACTAGAATTCCATAATTATTATGTATTTTTTAGGTAAATGAGATGAAAGAATAATGATATGTTGATTTTTTGATCTTTTATTTTATCAAATGGACATAGATTGTATTATCAAATGAATTGAAAATTAATTAATTATTATTATTTTGGAATACATTCACCATTGTAAGAACATTAAATTATTTAGTTAAATATAATACTATGGGATTTTATTTTAGGACAAGTGGTTTAATTTTATTTTGTAAGAATATATAATTTATTTGAGAATTTATGGTTATTTAGGTTATTTATGTAAATGATTAACCTATCGTAGAGAAAATGTTATTATTTTAAATTTTTTATGGTATAAGATATTAAGAGTGGTTGATGTCATTTTGTGATATAAGATAAAATTTATTTTGGGAGACCGTATGATCAAATCCTTTTATATTTTGAGTTTCAATATTTTTGGGAATATTATGAATGATTTTAAGGACAATTGTTTGTTGAAGGGTATTTGTAGCAATTTCTGTTTTACAGTTTCATTTAAGAGATAAAAAGTATTGTTTTATATATTAATGTTTATTATATTAGAATTGTATTATTTTAACCTAAATTTATGGTTATGGTTAATTTTTAAAAAATAGGATTAATATATAATTAATCATTAGGGGTTATATGATTCTTTATATGTTTATTCTAGAACTTATAGCATAAAATATTTTATATTTAATAATCTAAATTGGATAAAAAATTTATTTTTTGGTAGATTTGATTAATTGATGAAACTATACTTTTCTAGTAATTATTTTATAATGTGTTATTATTTATGGATGAAAAATAAATCCACAACATAACAAAAATTATCTTAAAACAAAAAAAAATTCCGTTTAATTTTCTTTCTTTGAAATCGATGACATTCTAAAAAATAAAAAATTTATGTGTATATGATTGTTAAATTTCTCTTGATCATATTGTTTATCACTCTCCATCAAAACATGATTGATATTTTTCTTCCATATCCATGTTTTCTTACATAGAATCTAATTATGTGTTATCTCAAGTGACCTTCATATTGTTGTTTCTTTCATTTAATGTGGTAGTTTTACTAATATTTTTTTTAATGTGGGATTACAATAATGGTATTTTAAAAAATTCATAACTTAGTTAACAATCCAAAATTAAAATATATAGGTTTCTATTTTAAAAATTTTGATTAATGTACCATCTCGTGTTTTCTAAAAATATACCCTATGTTCAATAGTATACATTATACGGCACATAAAACATAAGTGAAAAACTAAATATCTGTATGTAACCTTTGAACATAACTGCTAAAATGGAGGCAATGAATAGTATTAATTGATTTAAGAAAATATTTTTTACACATTTATATAAATAAATATTTTATGAATATTTATTTATAAATGAACATGAACCCATTTTTCAATAAAAGGAAATGATATTCTAAAAAATCTATTTAAATTAAAATAAATGAGTTTATAAAATAATAAATTTTTTTTCTGAAATAGTTTATTAATGAAATATATATCTAATATAATCAATTTAATGATTAAATTTTATTTTATTTGTTTTATACACATGATATAACAACCAATTCGATTTTTAATATAAATGATGTACATTATCAAAAAAGATGTTTTGTCAACTTCTGAGGGAGAACCCTTTTTAATTCTAGATTTTGAGTCCTTTATATGTTATACTTGAAAATAAATATTTTTAATATGTAAAAGGACTATCAGTTATTTTTTATCTTATAAAATTGATATATTAATGAATAGTGAAGATACTAAATTTTAATTCAAAAGTGAATTTTCATAAAACAAATTATATTGTTAGATTATTATTTTAAATGATTTTAAGGTATAATTATTTTAATTTATTATCATGTAAATAAATTTAGTTCATTTTATTCTTTTTCAAATTAAAATTAGATATAAAAACTATGTGATCATTTGAATGTTTTACATTAATTTTTTTTTCTCATTCCATCAGTGAGATTAATTTTTAACTAATTTTTTCAAATTCTGAGCTTTGAATTTCAAAAAATGGACTCCATAATTGGAATCAGAAGGTACAAATTAGTTAAATAGACCCCTTTTATTTTTGGACATTATGAATAGTTACATTAATAATAAATTCTATTATCACGGTTAATGGTATTTTCAGTAATTAAAGGTAAAATTAATATTATAATAATATAAATCATTCCCAAAACTTTTCTTAATTAAAATTTATTAGTTTATTCAAACCATGTGCATCCATGGGTCTATTTTAGGACCACTTGGTGTCACAGAGATGACATTAATGCATTTATAATATTATATTTAATGAATAGTCATTTTTGTTACCCTTTTCTTTTAAAATGTACTGTATTTTAATATAATGTTATTGATAGGATATCTTCGACTATAAATATTATTTATAAAACTAAAATTATTACCTTTATAATGGAAATTTAAATATAATTTTTATCAATTATATAACTATATTTTACTATGACTCAAAGATGATGTTGTAATAGATTTATTAAAGAAAGAATAAAATAAATAAAATAAATAATATTAAAATAAATATAATTTCATATATTTTATTCCCTAATTATTTTAATATTACATGTTAGGATTGTGTTAGTTTAGTTTTTTTAAAGAATAAATTTTTTATGAATTAAAAAAAATAAAATTGGTGAATATTGTCAAAATTGACTTAATTCATATCATAAAATATAATGTATTTAATTAAATGTAATAAAATTTCTATAAAATATGACTACGAAAATAAGATAACATAACTCTAAAAATATCATTAATGACTCATTAATTGGTTGTTTTGAATGATCTTGTGATTATTTTAACTCTCAAATTGTAAATATCGTTATAAATTGGTAAGAGGTAAAAGTTGTTAAAACCAATAGATAATGACTAAAAAATATAAAAAACATGTTTAATTCTTGCTGGATGACTATGTTTGAACTTATAATCATCGTATATTTTATTTAAATGATTTTATACCCAATTTCAGTCGATATTGAATTTATATTAATTTAATACTTATTGTAATTCTACAGGTGCCCCTCCCTTCTCCTGTAGAAATGAACCAATTAATCTATATTAATCAAACATCAAATCCCTTTTGGATTTACCATGATCTACCCAAAAAAATTCCTACAATCTATAACCACATTATAGAGGATTTATCTTATGATGAAAACCTTCTTTAGAGTTGTTAAGGTGTAAATAAATGTTATCACCTAATGGAAAGGTAATGTTTTCATTTAAGTGTTTCCATATTATTTATTCTTCTACATCCATTATATCTCTTTAATCCACTTGTAAAAAATCAATCCAATATCCTCAATAAACTTGTATGGTATTATGTTAAAATCATCACCAAAATCCATCTACAATTTCATCAAATGACAAATGAACATTTCATTTGCATGTACGGCGGACTACTGCCTTGTGATTTGATATAGTTAACTTTTCATTGTCATCTCTCCAGACTACTAATAATGATACAAATATGGTTTTTATATTTATTTTAATGAAATATTTATTATTATAATAGAATAATATATCAAATATTTTATTACTTTATTTTCACATAAAAATGATAACACCATTTGTGCATACATTTGAATTATCACCTCTATGAAGCGATGTGAATCATTTTTATTCACCAAATCACATATATGATATATATATACAAGTATATTGAAATTATTATTATGATTATTACTATCGATTAATAATTCCATTAATGTAAAATAATAATTATATTATTTTCATAATGATCAACGAAAAAAAAGTAATGTTGCTCATGCGTACGCACGACCTACCATTACTGAAATTATAATGTTGTTAATGTTTTTCATACCACAACTACATGTTTTTATTTAAAATAATATATGATGTATAAAACTGATTATTATTTCTGGAATGTTATTTTATAGATGATGTACATATGACCACATGGAATGTTGTCATCATTACAGGTTCATCTTTTACTCAAGTATCGAATATCAACAAAACGATCGATGTGAACATAAATAATTAAGTACTTGTTATGACATGATAATTTTCATGGAGACTAGATCTATGTGGACTTTTAAAGTTCCAAATTTATGTTCTACATTTTATGATGCATATAATTTTTTTTCATTTTATACCTTTTTTTAAAATTCCACTTTGTAATGACTTTCTATTGCCTTTATTTTTCAAATAATTTTTTTATAAATGTTATTGTCCGACTCCTACACCTTCTAATTAAACATTATAAATGTTCCTAAGAAATTAAATTATTAACCTATGTTTATTATTAGGGATTATAAAAATTGTACATGACGACTCAAACATAAGGTAACATATTTCATCTCAATCTCTATTCATTGATGCATTTCTTGTTAATGTGAACATTTATTATTTTATAAAGTGAATATATGGCCACTATAACATTTAACAACCATATTTTATTTATGATAATGTTATCTATTGTTTTGGTAAATGTATTAATTTATAGTAATTAATATTTAAATGATCATAGTTGTATGTGATACCACGAACATTTAATGATTAAATTATTGAATCTTTTTCATCCTGACATTAATTTACAAATTTATTTATATGGATATATCTGTATTATACTGGTCATTTTATTTCTATTTTTAATTTCATTCAATTATTTCAAAATTCATCTTCTTATATGATGAATTTTACTTTCTTTTCAAATAGATATAAGGAGTTCTTTTAACATATATGACAATCATGACATCGTTATGGCGGTGACAATTATTTGATATTTGTATTCCTCTAAAATCCATTATATTTTTAAAAGAAAAATAAATCCATTAATATTTTTATTCATATTTTTTTATTTAAAATGTTTTTGAAAATGGATTCACTATTCCAATATCATTAAATTATTTCTTATGACTGAAAATGAAATTTTATGTTTAAGATGTTGATAAATAAAATAGATAATTTTTGATCATTATATAATGGTACATGGACATTTGAAGGGGGGTTACATGATAAACCAATTATATGTGGTTACATTATAAACTAAAGAAGGGTGTTTCAATGATAAACTTGGGGTGGGTGAGCCCATGATTTCTATCGAATATAATGGGTAATGGTACTGGGTTAATCGGATGGGTTTCTCTTACGAGATTTAGGGAATATACTGTTATGGGTATTCCAATCATAACCATGATGGTTACTCCCGATGTAGCTTTGAAAGATGCAATGTAAATATGATATGGATGGCACAAAATACATTCATGTTTTATTATTTCTATTATGATTTAGAAGAATAATATGATTTCCTTCGTTAAGATAAGTTGTTTGTGTTTTATGAGTTAAATGAATGTTTTTTTGAAAATTTTATCATGATTTACAAATATTCATGTAAAAAGAGTTTCATTATTTATTTTATATCCCTTGCTAATTTTTTTTCTCATCCATGATTTTTTAAACATTTTTCAATCGATTTATGGGAGAATCAAGTCCGTGATTGAATCTGGGAAAATTAATGATGATTAAACAAGAAAATAAACCGGGTTTCATTATAAAATTTTGTTTTTTATAGAAGAAATAGATATTTTTGGAATTATCCACATTAAATTTCTATGTATTTTAATGTTTAATTTATGGACTAATTATCCATATATCTAAACATGAAATGTGAATCAATGTGAAATAATGTCCAAATATTGACTATACTCGGTATTATATATTAGTTATGGTCAAACCTTTTTAAAATTGGATTTTCATGCATTCAAATGTTATTGGAACCATGATTGATGATCATAGGGAATAAAATTAGAGTTTTGTATTGATTAAGTTTAATTTGATGACAATAAATAGAAATCATTCTAATTGCATGAAACAGGTAAGAATCAATCATATAATTTTGAAGGTAAGAAAATATATTATAAAGATGGGGTAAGTGTTAAAAAATACTCACTGGGGAGTTCCTAAACTAATATATGAAGTTTTTTTTGATTTGGTATATTTGGAAACATAGACCAAAATTACAATGAAAATGATCATAATATTGGTATTTTTAATTCAGATATAAAATTTTTAATGTATTTAAAATTTCATGAGATATGGAATTATACACATAACTTCTTAATGAGTGATCTTAATGATGGGAAGGAGATGTAATATAGTAATAATGTTGTAGTTAAATCCTTTTTTACTTGTTTTGAATAAGTGGATTATACAATGATGTGGTATTGGGTGAATTTTTTTGTCAGAGTTTTCTAATTCCTTTCTTGATAAAGGGACTACACATTCTATTATTTTTTATAATTTTGTTATTAAATAGTACATTTCACCTAACAAAATGAACCTATAAATTATGGTAAAAACACTAGAGGGGAATAATAATGAAAAAACTATATTATAATAATCTTACAAGTATGGTATATATAAAAATATACCTACAAAACCTATTGTTCTCCCCTTATTATAATTTGTTGTTATTCTTGTTATGGATTAGATTTTTGTTTTTCCTGATAATATTTTTTATAGATATAATGATGTTTTTTTCGAAAACATCTTTAGCTGGTATACAAAAATTAAACAAGAGCATTTATAACATATCAAGAAGCTATGAATGTGTTATAATATAAAAAGGAAAGTTATCATATAAAAAAATTAATACAAGGTATCATTTTGGATTAATGATATTCTAGTGGTAAATGATTAACAATATTTTTTTATGGATTATTTTCCTAGAGTTATACATGGTAGAGAAGTAGAATATAATATTGACTTAGTTCTTAATTCTTACCCAATTTTAAAAACCCCTAATTGAATGGATCATGTAGAAGTTGTAAAATTTAAAAATTAGTTGTTGGAGTTTATTGATAAGGGCTTCATTCAACCTAGATCACCAGAATTTGGTGATCCTATTTTGTTTGTAAAAACTAATGATAGTTCAATGATTATTTTAACTGATTATAGATCTTTGAATGGCATTTCTATTAAGAATATGTATCAATTTTCTCATATCTATTATATGTTATATCAAATCTATAGAGATATATATTTTTACATGATTGAAATGATATTCAATTACCAATATCTTTTGGTAAATAATGATGGAATACTAAAAATAAATTTTCATACTAGATACTGGCATTGTGATTTTTTTTGTTATTCACTTTGGTTTGATGAATTCCCTAGCATCATTTATTGATCATATGACTAGAACATTCGATAAATATTTGGATAATTTCGTTGTAGTTATTATTATTATTATTTTGGATTATTAAAAAAGTAATTAAGAAGCTGAAAAACATATATGTATTCTTTTAAAAATACATTAAAATGTTGTTATGTAGGAAATTATGAAAATGGGTTTTTTTTGTTTGATGATATTAAATTTCCTGCATATCTTATCAATAATGATTGAATAACAATTGATTGTACTAAAAAGGAGGTCGATGTGTGGAAAAGATCTAAAAAATATTACTAAGACTCATAGGTTTTTTGTATTATAGGATTATTAATGATTGTTTGTTAATAACATTGAATGAAGATATATCCCACAGACTAAATTAACATGGAATGGGTTTAAAAAAATTATAGATTAATGTGGAGATTGTTTTCAAGAACTAAAGATTATTTTGTTAAATGATCCATTTTTTGTCATTGATTCTTGAAATGGATAGTTTAAAATAAAATTTGATAATTTATTGAAGATATGTGGTAGCATTATGATGTAGAATGATTGGGTAGTTTATTAGGATTCCAAAAAACTAAAACCTCAAGAGTTAAATTATCCCACAAACAATTTGTAATTATGAATTGTGGTTTATTATTTATAAATATTTGGAAATCATTTATTTAGATTTCAATGTGATATATATACTAACCTTAAATATTTGGACTATAAATTCACTCAGAATGAATTAAACCCGAGGAAGAGGAGATGGATTGGACTGATACATGAATATTATTTCACGATCAATTAACAACCTTTGAAAAAAAAAATTATGGATTACATGAGTCAAAAACATCATGATTCATTAACATGAAACATTATGAACATTACACCTTGGTTAATGATTTTTTTGAATTTCGGATTCCAGGTTTTTGGTGTGGTAAATTTCTCTAATTTTGTCATGTGTCCGTTAAAACATCTATGTATCAAGAAATTAAGAATTTGTTGATTAAAGAGTTTTAGTTTCATAAAATTGTATATTTATATAAAAATGTTATGTATCCATAATTTAACATTAATAATAATTGTGTTTTGAGATATGGAAACATATTATTTCTGACTTGTGATTCAGAGTTGGGGAACGATAAGTAAAGTGATGCTTATAGAACTATGTTTCCAATTCATCCATTCATTACTAATATTTATACATTCCATCAGAATAATTAATAGTAGTATGGAACAAAAAGAGAAATATTAGATTTTATGACGAAATGTTTTACATGATAGTAGGTTAAATAAATTTAAATTGAAAAATGGGATGATTAACCTTTTTCATGTCCCATGGTGGAAATAGGAAACTATATCCATTTATATTGGGGTGAGACGTCCAAAGACATATAAAAGTAACCATGACATTTCTATTATTATTGATTAGATAATTAAATATAAATATTTTCATCCTATTAGAGTTACTAGGTCATTTGGAATACTTTATTGAATGTACCTAAAAGTGATAGATAAGATACATGGTGTTTCTCTCTCTATTGTATCTTCTTGTGATCAAAAGATCACTACTAATATTTAGAAAGTAATTTATATTTCATTAGGAAAAAAATCAATTTCATAAAATCCTTTCATCGCCAATATGATGGATAAACTGTTTGAACAATTCAAACTTTGGGAAACATGATAAGTTAATTTTAAATGGATTACTAGGGAATTTAGAATCAATTTATTCGTTAGTTGAATTTTCCTATACAAATATATTTCATTCCTATATATAGATGGAACTTTTTGATCTATTATATTGAAAGTACTCTTGAAATCCATTATTTTGTGATGAATCTAGGGTAAGTATGTTTATGGGACTTGATTTTGCAGAGTAATTGGTTGATAATTAAAAATCATCTAGAATAATATGAGGATAATACAAAAAATGTAACCAAGGGATAGATCATTGATTTGAGGTTGGTGATCTTGTTTTTATCAACATTCATCATTGGATGCATATGGGTGTTTTTTTAAAGAAAGTGAATTAATTTCCATGGATGATTTATTTGTCTGGACGTGGAATTAATGTCCATGGCTCATTATACCATATGAAATCATGGTGAATGTTGGTTTAGATTCATATTAAGTGGTTTTTCCTCCATATTTTCCCATGTACATAATGTTTTTTATATTTTGTTTTTATGAAAGTATGTTCAAAAATAATCTCATGTTTTGATACCATATACTGTAAAGATGGAAGATAACTATTCATATATGGAAAAGATTGTTCAGAATCATGAATAAAGAGAGAATGTATTTTTAAATAAGTTAATTCATTAAATTAAATTTTTGTAGAGAAACCACCTTATTGAAGAACCAAAATGAGAATCTAAAACTTCTATGAGGTAAAGGTAACCTCACTTTTATAATTATTATAAAAAATATGATCCCCCAATTTCAAGTAGGTGGGGATAATATAACAACTGAGGTACTAAAATTATTATTATTTTCATTCTGTAATTAAATAGATAAATTATTTATAAATTTACTATGAAATAAGTTGTATTTATAGGAATTATGTAATATATAATAATAGAATTGTATCCTCACCTATGATATTAAAAATAAAATTTATGTATCTTATAAGATAAACTATGATATATTTATCTCATTGAATATGTAAATAAATGTTTTGAAAATGATATGTTATTTATCGGATTTTTTGGAAAAATATATATGATCATCTATAATTATATAAATAACATAACGATTAAAAATAAATTACCTCTTTATAAAATAGAATCATAAATTAATATTTTCCTTT
Organism: Viscum album; assembly: GCA_963277665.1. NCBI lineage: Eukaryota > Viridiplantae > Streptophyta > Magnoliopsida > Santalales > Viscaceae > Viscum > Viscum album. The sequence goes on from OY728141.1 coordinate 766,760,010, forward strand.
CTTACGATTATAATATAATTTTATGAGACCTTAATTAAATTTTCAACGATTCATAAAATCAGTAACAATTTTAAAATCAATATTTAATAAATTAATGAATATCTTAATTAAATGATAAATTTATCTTATTTGAAAATTTATTTTCATGAAATGGATTTTCATTCAACACTGTATAAATAAAAATGGTTATGGTGGATTTTATGGATAATTATAAAATACATGATTTTTTGGTGAATAGTAAAATATGGAAATTTAAGATATATATATATATGTGAGTTAAATACATTATTCATTATGAAATTAATGATGTAATCCAAATAAACTCATACTAACATTGATTATATCAATATATTTAGTGATAATTCTCTATCTATTTTTAGTCCGGATCCAAATTTAATAAAATGAGGATTAAAATAATGAGAAACACCTCTCTCCTCCCTAGAAATACCACCCTTCACCACATGTTATACTCACATCTCAATATCCTTTATGACTATCCAAAAAATACACAACATCCATCCCATGCCTCTCCCCTATATCATGGACACTTTTTTCTCAATAGAGGATCAAATCTAATATTTATATCGGGGTTATCAAGGAGTAGAAATCAAGAGGTAAAATCCTCTTTCATTTTCATTTATATTCTTTTAAAATAATTTTATTTTCTTATTCTCACCCAAAATACTATCAGAAAAGTTGAATTATAACTCCATTATAATATAATATATATATATATATATATATTGTGTTAATTTAACATCTGACATCAAACCTCTCTTATTCCCCTCTTATTCTAAAAATTTAATGCATTGTTCGTAACATGATGATTCTCCACCTTTATGAATGTAAACATTTTTTTCCTTTACCACCTTCCAGGATTGTCATATGACCAATATTATTGTAAAAAGATATTATAAATGTTTTATTATAAATTTTTAAATTATATGTTACTATTTTATAGAGAGAACATTTTCTAAAATTAAACTAGATTTTGATTGTCATGAAAACCCACAAAAAATAAACTAGTATTTTATCATTAATGTATTATATAATGAATAATCACAATATCAGAAAAAATGATATATGGTATCATTTATAATTATGGAAACTTATTAATTCCTTTTTATTCATTTTCTGGAGTTTTGATTCGATTATACAAGACCATGAATAATGAACCAACCATTGAAACTAAGAAATAATGCACCCAAAACATTGAAAATGATACAAAAAAATCATTAATAGGTAAAATAATTTTATAAATGAAGATATAAGTTATTTTAATTATTAATATAGTTCTATAATAAATCAAAAACACTGTTTGATCCATTATAAAATAGGTTTTAAAAGATATAAAAGATGTAAAACCTGAGGTAAGGGAAATTTCTTTAAGAATCATATTTCAAATCTCAATTTTCAAAAAATTCGAATGGAATGATTTTATGATGAAAGTTTTCATGTTTTATTATTAAGATCTAGTTCATGTGATTTTGTTATGGTGATCGGTGGGTCTATGATATCCCTCAAATTGATTAGGTATGTTTATGTTTGATGATGACCTTAATGTTTAATATATGAGTAATTATAGTTGATACATCATAAGGTAGGTGTAAGGGTTACATTGTAAAGTGGTAGTGAAATTGAAAAATCATAAGCTATCCTTGTGGGTCACATTAATATGTATACAATTAAAGAATATTATTCTTCGTGTTTCATAAATAGTTTTTTTATTTTTTCTATGTATTATGGAAATCTCTTGTTTTGAAAAAATATATTGTACTTTATGGGTGTGAATTATATCATTGTTGAAATGATTTCATATATTGGTCAGTATTAGTATCCAAATGGTTAATTTCCTTAGTTCTATGTCTAATACTAATATTTTTGGGCTCATCCCTTTTTTTAATTCTATTCCATAGGTTTTATGGATTGGTAAGAGAAAAGATGATTCCATGGTGAATTTTTTGAAGAGGTTTCATGAAAAAAATTCATTTTTTATCAAAATAATATTATAGATGAAATTAGTATTTTTATATTATATTCCACTTTTTATTCTTTGCGCATGTAATGTATGAAATATTATCTAATTCTCTAAAAATATAAACAAAAAAATAATTGGGAATATAATATGTGTATTCCTGTTGATTTTACTATAGTATAAACTATTTAAGGCTATGTAATTATATTATATGGGAAAAGGTCTCAATCACCATTCAATGGAAATAAAATGAGAGATATATAAATTATAAAAATGATTCATATTGATATATGTGGACCATTCATTGTTGAGACTAGAGTTGGGTTGTCATTATTTATAATTTTTATTGAAGACTTAATTGGGTGTGGATATATATACTCAATGAGTTATATTTTGTATTTATTAAATCAGATAAAGGCTTAAAAATGAATCATAGAAGTATCTAGGTATTAATATTATGAAAAACTACTTAGAAAATTATGGATAAAATCTAAAAATCCAATTTTCATTAACATAATAGAGTTTATGATAGAAACCCAAATCTAACATTATTATAAACCTTAATTGACTAGTGTGTTTGAAAGTATTAATTATACATTTCATGACATGATGAGATTGAGGGTTACTCAATTAACTCTAACATAATCCTTTTGGAGATATTAAAAATTAAAATTATCATATATATAATATTTAATACCCATTAATGTGTCTGATGGTATTAAAAATGTGTTATTCTATAGAATGATAAACACCTTATCACATATACATGGTAATGGATGTGAGGCATTTTTCAAAAGAATACATAATTTAAAACAAGAATCATCATGCAATACGGGCATCCTAATATAATATACTATGTCAACTTAGGGACATTGAACACTTAAATGTGTACATGAAATAGTGATTGGGGTTAATACATACCATATTTTGAGATATGGAACAAATTTTCAAGTAAAAAATATAGAGAAAATCGAATTCAATGATGTTGATGATCCAGATGAAAATAAGTTATTTTGAGAAATTTTACCATAACAAATCATGGGAGATGATATCATTACTGATACACACCCACTCTATAGCTCTACTTGTCAGGTTAGAGAAACATAGATATATGATCTCACTATAATAGGTAATAAATAAATTCATTACAATAATTAACAAATAAACAATAATGAATGAGTATAATGAAATTATTCTAAAAAATATACACAATCCATGCATTCAATGGATGAATACCTATTTGAAAATACTTTTTTTACATTGTCAAGGATCATGGGGTTGTAAATATTATTAGGTGTAAATGGTTATTCATGGAAAAGTAGGAAATGGAATATTAGGTAAGAACCTAAAAGGCATGAACAATTATGAATAGATTAGGGAAACATCAAGGCATAGAATACGATAAAAAAATAATCACCTATTAAGTTGATAAAATATATATACATATTACTATAAATAATAGAAATCAGTGATTATTATATATGGAAAGAATGTTTTCAAACTACATTTCGAAAAAATGTAGTTAGTTGAAGAGATCTAGATGAAAGAACTTAGAGAGTTTATCTTGTTAAAAAATTAAATAAATGTTTCTTAAAATATAATTATAGCTTTTAGTGATGTTGGAATAAAATTCAATAATTTTTTTAATTCCATAAGATAATTTAGATTCATGAGAAAAAATAGTGAACTATGTCTCTAAAAAATGTTAGGGGATATCTATCAATTTTTTAAAAATATATATTAATGAAATATTAATCATTATAACATAAGTGAATGATTATATATCTATATTGTTTTTTTTATCCAAGTGCATCATTATGATAGGCCTAGGGGAATAAACTTATACTATTGAGATTTAGATGAATTATGAAAGAAATTAGAGGCTTAATTGTCTAGGTCAAAGAATTTCAATTGAACATGAAATAAAATAGTTTAAAATGGAATAATAAAGTAGAGGATTATTGTTTATTATAAAGGGAATTAATCTATCAATTAATATTTTTCTACAAACATATAAGGTTATATGGAGGGTTGGTTTACTCCGTTATTCTTTCTTATTGGGATATATCATGTATGTTGTTTTATTTACAATGATTGAAGTTGTTATTTACATATTCATGGTGTCCAGATATATTGTGTAAAACCACTAGATTTAATATTGTGTTATCTATTTAAATAAATTCAATAGCTTATATTTCATGAAACACTTACTTATCTTGTGTTACACACAAGATTTAGTTTCTATGAAACAACACTTTAGTATTATAGTAATTCAAATGAAATTTTTTAACGTATACATTAAAATAGTAATATTAATAGTAATAAATATTTTTCCAAAATTATTTATAAAGTATTCATATAAATAAAATATATTTATATAGAAATGTATAGGTTTCATAAAATTATTATTATGTTTTGTATTATTTTTTAAAGCAGCTACATTTTCAAACCCTTCTTGAATAATAATAAAATTATTTTTAGACACTCATAGAAATATAATTATTTTAAAATAGACAACATTTTTTAGATAAAAATATCAAAAATATCTTAAGGTAAATTTTTGGAGTTATTCTGAAAAATTTAAATTTTAAATGAATAGTGAAATTATTGAATTTATGTTTATAACACGAAATGTTTATCAAAAATATTATATTATTTGAAATTTATTTCAATGAAAATGAATAAAAAAAATAACAAAATTTAAATCAATGTAGGTCATTAGAGCCATTTTTTAATATAATTAGATATACAATGTTTTTTCAATTCTGAACGTCTCTTTTACCTACCTTCTAACCACATTTTTGGGATTAACATTGAACGTTATTTTACCACTTCTCTGAAATTAATTTAAAAAATATATATATTAACACTGTTGTAATCATTATGAAAATTCTTGTATAATATGATTATAAAAAATATTCGTGTATATTAACTTTTGAATATTATTTACTATGGTAAAAGTTAAATAGGGTAATTAATGGTAAAAATAATAATATAATAATATAATATTTCCCTAACAGTAGTCCTAATTTCATTGGAATTTTTTTTCCAAGATTAACAATAGCTCAGAAAATATGATCCTTTTAATCCACTTCTGTTGGATTATGACGTTTATTATATTTTATTTAATGAAAGGGTAAAAATGTCATATTAATATTTTAATAACTATATCATTCTAATATGATGTTATATAAGTGGTATGTTTGACAATAAATATTATTTATAATGATTAGATTTTTATCTACATAATTTCAATTAATTTACAATTATAGGAAATAAATAGTTAAATTTATTGAAGACACAATTATAATGAAGTACTTGATTTAGAAAATAAAGAGTTATTTAAATTAAATTAATAATATTAAAATAAATATAAGTTTAATTAATTAAGGGAATTAAATGATTTTATATATAACATTGAGGTTTTTGTGAAATTTTAGAAATATTGTCTCAATGTTATCTTTTTTGTTTGTTATTTTTAAAAACTCAATTATTGAATAGTATCTAAATTTATATAACTAATCTTTTAAAATAAATAATATATTAGTACATGATATAAAATTAATAAAAAATATGGTTCCTTAAAATAACCATTTTAATGTTATGTATTTCATAAATGATCCAACTGGCATTTTTTGGAATTTTATAGTATCTATATTAACCCTATAGTTTAAAAATTCTAGTAGACACGATTAGTGGAAAACTATTAAAGGTTAAACACCAAAGATAAGATTAATTTTGTGATATAATGTTTTATAAAAAAATAACTGGTTGAAAATATTTTGACCCCTCATCATATTATATTTGAAATTACTCACTTTGTAGATATTATAAATTGAATATAATTTAATAATTAATTATTAGTTTTGGATTCTTTGAATCTGCCCCTCTCCTCTCATATTAATGGGTACCTCTCATTCCTTTTTATTCCTACATCTAAAGAACTTTGGATTGGCTATCCATGACCATTTCTTCTTGAAAATTCCCTCTCTTCATTCTAAAGTCAATACTTTTGGTATAAAGCCAACCTATGGAGTCCTTTTGTTCAAATCAAAAGGAGACACTCGAAGAAGAGGTAACTATTTTACCAGCTCATTCAATGTTGTTTTCATTATCTACTTCCATATCCTATTTTTTTCCGTACTAAAGTGATAACTTCAAAATCTAATATATTATAATATGTAGTTATTATTATGTTACATTCATATTCCCCCTATTACCAATCCTACAAAAAATAATATCACTAGGCATGAATATATAAAGCTTTCTGTCTCTAAGTCATGGTGTAAATTATTTTGAATATATACAATATTTCGATGGGTATAATGGTTTATAAAATGTGTATAAATAATTATTTTCTAACGAAAATGATTATTTTTAATGAATATACCATCCAATTCAATACCATTTAACCATTTCATGACTGATATTATCGCTTGTGTGTACGTATGATTTAACGTCTCCAATATATGATAACATACAACATAATTACAACAATTTCAGAATAATTATACAAATTCATATCATGAATAAATATGAAATATATGACATAAAATTTCTACAGTAATAATATATATTTATATGTATTTTAATTACTTTCATTCAATATGATAAGAAAATAGAAAGAACATTCGTTCATATATACGGACTATGGTCTCCATGAACATTCTATTCCATTTCATATAACTATGTTATATATATATATATATCTACTGAATATATATGATATATAAATCATGTTATCCATTATGGACTTAATTAAATTGTAATCTATGAAATTTTAACAAGAATAATGACTCAAAACAAGTATGATAAACAAGGTGATTTTTTCTCAAAATGTTTTATTAGCATGGAATTTCTAATAAATTGGTAATATTAAGGCATAAATGAGTCATATAGTATATAAAACAAATTATTATTATTCTGGTATAAGTTATTAATATTTTTTAAAATATTATATAGGAGTTTTAGACACCTATAGATAGTATCAGACCTAATGTAAGGGAATTATGTCTCAATTTTAATTTTCATGAGATATGAGAAATGTTATCCACGTATTACTTTTGAATGGTGAAAATATTACTCCTATTATATTTCATATCATGAATAAATTTAGCTTCCTGTTATTTAAATATTCATTCAATGATATTGGGAATATTATTTAAATGTTCAATGTGGCATGGGATGTTTTGATTGTTTAAATAATTAATCCTTTATCTTTTTAAATATTCTTCAAATATCATACATATTTATTTATATGTATATAAAGGATTATTATGAAAATTATATATATTTATTTAATTTCATTCAAATGATATATAAAGTATTATTTTTAATGTTTTATGTAAGGGAAACGTTAAATAAAACATCACTTTAAATGTTTTAATGATATATTCTCTAATTATTTCACATTAATGTACATGTTTTCAAAATGATTTTTTGTATATATTTATTTTTCCATGATTTTTTTAAAATTTTAATTTCATTAATATGATGTCAATGTGGTGAGGAAAACATTGTTTATAAATGATCTTTTTAAATATCTTATTTTATAAGAGTGTGACTTTTGAATAATTTATTTCAAAGAAAATGGGGTATTTCTATCCTGAAATTTTTAATGATTTTATTACAATATTTTCATATTTATCAACATCAATTTGAATCTTATTCTTAATTGAGTTTTATCTATTATGATATCATTTACCATATTTTAATGAATTTTTTATTAATATTTTGGTTTTGGATGTGCTATTTTGATACCATTCTTTGTTTATGGTTAATATATTCATATTTAGTACAATAGTTTTTAATAAGAATGATTATATTCTTAATGATTTACCATTTTCAAATGTGGAGTGTATTGGACTTAGTAAGTGATGAGTGGGGCTCACAATAACCTATCATTGCATTGGTACGATTCAAGAATCAAAATAAATATGGTTTTGGGCGATTATATACAAATTCAGTAGATTTTTGGCATGAATCCTTGAATGTATTTTAGTACTTTCATTATTCCTTAAAAATATTAGATTCATGGAATTTTGCCTCAATGGTATGTATCATATGTCCAACATTATGTATTCCCTCATTTTGATATTAACTATTGATATTTCATGTTATTATTCGACAAGTAGAATATCCATGTGTATAAATAAATTGAATTAGTGGATTTATTATTTGAATTATGTATAAATTTATTTCTAAATGGCTTCTGTTTCAATTCTTTACTTTCTTTAAAAGTTTATGCTTTTTATGAAAGCTTCTTCTATAATATTTTACCTTATTTTTCATTTGAGATAACACATTCGGCATGTTTTATTTTTTCCATCATACTAAGAAGAGTTTTTTGATTGATATTTAGTGTTAATCAAGGTGAATAATGGATTACATAATGGATTATGTATGTTGTATTCTATTTTCCAAATTGTAATGTCATTTTCATGTTAGTAATCTATTTTATAAGATAATTAAACAGATATTTTCATTTAGATTGGATTCTATGTAATCATAAAAAAGTATTAAAATAATGTAATTGATTTGGGCTTCTAGAGTTGCGGTGTTGTAGTTAGTATCAATGGAAGTTTAGAAACAACCATGGAAACTAGATTTAAAATATAGATGAGAAAAATGACCCTATTAATTACTTTGAGGATATGTATATATTTATGATGTCAATATTTAGTTTTGATAATAGTTAAACATGGATAATCATATGGAATTTTGGATTGAGGAGAATATTCCTCCATTTTGAGATCCTATAAATGATTCTTCAAAAAAATATCACTATGATTAGTATTTCTCACTTATGGATTTTTGGGTAAATGGTTAGAATCATCATGGTTATACAATTATTGGTTATACTACTGATAATGAAGAAGCTATTAATGAGAAATGATATTAATGTGATATTAAAGAACAAGATGTTGAAGCATAGTCAGTTGTTTATGAGTGAGGAAGAATAATTAGTGTTATTTTTTAGTATTCAATAATTATTACACCAATGGTTCAATGGTTATATGATTCATGGGACATATAAGGATTCTACTATAGTACTTATTAATTACGGATTTTGAAGAATAATAATTTTTATTAAGGTTGTAAAGGATAAAAAATATTAGGTTTTGGATAATAATAGCTACATTATATTGTTTGTTTAATCTTATATTAATATGGATATTTTAAATTTAGGGACCATCCTTATAAATTTTTTATTGTAAGTTTGGGAAAAACTATTTTGTATAAGTCTAATGTTTGGAATGGATTAAGCAAAACATAGGATCATATTTTTTAAGTTCAAACCATTTATTTATATTATTTTTGAAAAGTTATAATAATATTGTTTTTTGAAAAGGGCAACCCACAGGTTGGGTGAAAACCATTTGCCTTCGGTAAGGTCGTGATACATGACCATGTAACTAAAGGGCAATATGAGTATGTCACCTACCACTACTGGAAAACAGAGTTTTCCCAACACTTATATCCCAATGGTTTACTAAACCATTGGGAATAGCCATCTATACCAATGGTTTCTGATAACCGTTGGTATAGATGGTTTTTTGAAAGCTTTTACCAACGGTTCATCACAACCATTGGTATAGGGGTGTTTTTACCAACGGTTCAATGAGAACCATTGGTAAAAGTGGGATTTCGGTGACCTTTTAACAATGGTTCTCATTGAACCATTGGAATAGGTTTGGGATGGAGTTATATACCAACGGTTTATAAAAACCGTTGGGAAAAATTTCCCTCAAATTGCCAGTAGTCGATCCTCTACCCCATTCGCGATCGAGAGCCCTAAACGGGAGCGCTTGGGCGATTTTGGAGGCGATTTTGGAGGTGCTTCGGGTTCTCTTACTCCATCCCATACAAGGCTGAGGTATTTTCATAGTTTTTAGTTTTGATTTTGATGTGGGATGAGACCAATTTCTATTCTCATATTCCAGCTGAATTTCTGTTCCTGCCCAATTTATGTTTCCGTTCTTTATTTACATTCCATGCATATTCCTGCCCATATAGATTGCATTAGACAGTTGTCTAATTTTTTATGTGCCTTTAATGTTTCATTACCATGAAATTTTTATTATATGTTATAAAATTCAATCACATGTTTAGTTTTAACATTCATTGTTACTTTATTATCTTGTTTTAATAATTTATATTAATATTCTTTTCATATATTCCATCGTTGAGTGTTTTTACTGTTACAATAGAATTCCAGGCTCATTTTACATCATAGTGATTATTTAGATTTCAAGGAGTTTTAATTTTCATGTTAAATTTATTAAAAAGTTTTGGGGACTAATTAAAGTTATTAGATTCCAATTTCCATGCTTCTATGCTTGTTAAGAATTAAATGAAATATGGTGGTTTAATTAAATGAAAGTCAATGTTCAATTTTTATCATGTATGGGTGATTAATAAATTGGAAGGTGATGAACCATATAATTGAACCATTATTGATGCACATTATATACCAAAAGGTTATTGAATAAAAGTTATTCTTGTGAATTTCGTTACATCATAGATAAAAATGGTTGTGGTTATATGAGAGATACCTACGATGGTTCTTTGATCATTGTTTTATGGAGAATGAATGGTTTAGGTCCGGTATTAATAGTAGCTTCCAGTGAGACCATTTTAGTATAAGGGGAAATGAGATTATGATCTACAAGGGGGTGATTGAGTTGGTAGAGACCAAACATTGTTTTTTCCTTGTGTTCAAGAACCATAAATAGAGTGTTCCAATTAGGTGGTCATCAGTAAAGACGTAGGTAAGATTTCCAAGTCATGTTTCATGAAGTTGAATATGTGGTGCTATAGTGGTTTTGGATTGTTTTAGGTACTCTTACTGTATTGTAAACCCTCATTTGTTCCATATTCATTTAAAATGATTTAATATCATTTTTTCACACACACCATTATATCCTCTCAAACTATATTTAGAGTGTATTTTCATTCGTATGGTGTTAAATATTTTAGTAAATGTCCATACTAGCTTCTTTTATGTGTTCTAGGGGTTTAGACTAATGACAGGGATGCATGATTATTGTGGGGGTATTCTTTTCATATAAATATACCTATACACCCCGACCCCCTTGGACAACCTGACCACCCCCACGGAAAGCCCGCCCACCTGGACCCCCCGACCCCCCTAGACAGCCCCCACCCCCTGGACACCTCCGACCCCCCGGACGGCCCCACCACCCCCCTAGACACCCCGCACCCCCTGGACTCGCCACACCCCCCTTGGACAGTCCCGCCACTCCCATGATCCTCATCCTACTCCTCATCCTGATTTACTTGAAGAAGTTAAAGTATAAAACTCATATACTCCCAACAAGACCCTTAAGGATTATGTATTCCTTGATCCACTTCCAATATCTTACTGGTCAATCCTTGAATATAGGCATTAGAAATTTTGTATCTTATTTTCTTATATACACTGTATTTTGTTGTATTTCTTAATATTATTCTAATATAGAGTAATGTGTCAGTTATGCTTTTATATAGAGTAAAAAATTGTCATTTACGTAAATATTTTTTTGATTAAACTTTAATATTATTGAATTGCTTTGAAATGAATTATTGTGATTTTTTTACATAATGGATAGAAGTTGGATGTATGAAACTGATTGGATTTCAACCGATTTTCAAAATAATTTGAAAATCTTTCTACATTTTGCATTTAACAAGGCTTCAGATAGTGGTCGCATACACTGCCCATGTTTTAATTGTGTTGGAAGACCTTGGTTGGGTCGTGAAGCAGTTAGCTATCATATAACCAAATATGATTTCCAAACAAACTATTATGTGTGGTATCACAATGGAGAGAAAATGTGTAACATCCCATGTAAATAAAGAATAATACATTTTCATATTTATTAATATTTTCGAGTTAAATATTAATTTTACTTTTAAGGGGTTTCTATGTTCGAAAGCGTACCTGATACGCAATAAAGAGTTTCTTTGATATCGTACGTTGCACACTAGTAATAAAATAATATTATTTTAAATGTTAGTAAACACATAGTCGTTGTACTGGAGGGAATGGATAGAAATAACTAAATTATGATTATATATGTTTGTTAAATGTTTTTACATTTATCTAATAAAGGATAAAGGCTTAAAATACAAAAATAATTCAATTTTAGGCTTATATACTCCAATTTTCATGAAAGGTCCACTTACCAACATTTGATGGAGAACCGTCATTAAATATATTTTTGGTCACTATTGTACATTCTATTGAACCAAATAAAACTCTACCTTAGAATCGGGACATAAAATATTGCTTTGTGTAATTTTTTGGTATTTTTTCCGATAAAGTTCATTTTTTAATGAATAGTGTAAAATGTTGTATTTTAATTCAAAACCTCTTTTTAATATAATTTATTTATATGATTAGATTATCTTTTGAATTGGTTTTAAAGTGAAATTAGAATATATTTTTACCATTTAATCCTATGGTGGTCATTGGAATCAATTTCACTTTGAAATTGGACTTAAACTAGTGTCAATCTTTTGATACTTATTGTTTCATAAAAACACGCTATTTCTCATGCCAGCGGGAATTAATTATTAAATTAATTAATGTGACTTATATGTTTTGAATTTTGTAAAAAAGAATTCATTTTTGAATTCGGAATATCAAATATAGCTTAGCTTGAATTTTTGGTATCTTTCTGAAAAACATTAATTTTTGATGAATAGTGAAACCACTAAGTAGTACTTATAAAAACTAATTTTTCGTTTAAATGAAATTTTACCATTTCTATGTTTTGAATTTCAAAAAACCGACATATATGGTTTTTATTAAGAAGTAAAATGTGGTTCAATGAGATTAAAATAGTTTTTTGGTGAATAGTAACTTATTATGTTTTTAATCACGATTAGAGGTAATTAGTGTAGTTTAAGGTCAAAATAATGTTGTAATAATATGAAATGAACTTAACACATGTCCTAACCTCATTGGATGTGTCATTTCCGACCAATACAATCCATGGGTCATCTTGGGGACCCCATAGAGCCACTTTGGTTGGGAAATTACATAAATAAATTTTTATTTAATGTTAAAGTAAAAATGCCACAAACATGAGTTATTTTACTAAAACAATTATTACATGGGGTTATAAAAGTAAGATTTTTTTATTATAAATAGTCATTGGAAAGCTAAAAATATTTACTAAATCATGATAGTTATTTTATAATTTTTAGACTTTAAATAAATTAAATTATTTATGACATCATGATGATACAACGATTACCTCATTAATAAAGGTTTTAAATAAAATGAAAGATAATGTACAATCTATGACCTACACTTGTCCAAAACCTATTAGATGGGTGGAGTTTGAACCCTTATCACCTTATACTCGAAACAAATCAATGTGGGACCATTAAAATCCGAAACAAATTCTAAAATAATGTAACATTTTCTTACTTTCCAAGAGTTCCCCTCCTATCCTCTTATAAAAGGCTCCCACCTTTACCTCCTTACCCACACTTCCAAAGCCTTTGGCTCAGAAAAACCCTGCCCATTTTGTCTCTACAAATTCCTCTCTTACTCCTTCAAGCCTCACTTTGGGAAGAAGTCTTCCCAAGGAAGCCTTTGAGCTCAAACCAAAGGGAGTTACCCGATTTTAAGGTAATGTCTTCACTTGTGTCCTTTTGTTTTATTATGCTTCTCCAACCCCCTAAACTCTTTTTATTCATTTCTTTTGTAACAACTACAGTATATTACATATACTAGGATGTTTTTATAATAATTATTCGAGCTACACTTACACACACCTACATCTAATGGTTAAAGAACATATTGTTTCTGTGGATGGAGAATTTATGCCTCCCGAAACGATGATTGTTCAACATTCTTTTGACACCTTAAAAGGTGGAAATTAAGATGAAACTATATTTATATATGATATATAATATGCTTATGCTTTCCTTAAGTTTCTGTATTTTTCATTTTGGGCATACCTTTATGATTTCCATTATGGGTAAACACGATATCTTCATTTAAGGAAGTGCGGACTACTGCCCGCTCAAAGTGATTTGATTCGTTAATACCATATGTGGGATGTATAGAGGATAAAGTTTTGATATTATATATGATATTACACTGGAATTATAATATTCCTTTATATCATTATGATTCCATTCTATAAAATATGAAATAGAAATGAAAGTAGCATTCATGCGTACGTACGGCTTACCGTCTCCATGAACGGTGCATTTCATTTCATACCTCTAAATGATTATGTAATATTATAAATGCATGTATATACTGGATATATATGATATATATGATATATACATCATGATTATAATTCTGGATATAATGGATACATGGAAAACATGAAATTATAAAGGGTTTATTTTTGACTCAACTACCAATGACCGTTATTAAGTTAAATAATTACATAGTGTACATGAAATGGAAATAAGTGATATAAAAGGAATAATGAACTTCAAAAAGGTTCTTAAACAAGTAGAAATTAACTAAAGTTTATTATTGAGGAGATTAAAGAACGACCGAGACAATTCGGACCTGAGGTAAAGGACTACGTCCTAATCTCCTTTCATTGAGGCATATTTCGTTTTATACACAACTTTCTTTTATACAGTGTATAAAACCCGTTGACATTTACTTTTATTCAAAAGGAATATTTTTATATGAAGTGTTTTACTAAATGACAAAAGGGAATGTTTTTGTCATACGTATGTGGCGATAACGACTTCTCCGCCGCCGCAACTATTATTTGGTCTTTGGCTTCCTCAACAAGCCATAATGTTTTTAAAATAAAATAAATACCATATACTCTTTTATGTATTTTGGTATTGAATATGGTTTGATAAAATATTCTATAATGTCAGAATATTTAAATGATATATTGTGATTGAAATGTGGAAATGTTATCATTCCTTTATACTGGTTTTATGTTTTATGATTTTATATTGGTACTTGGATATTTGACGGGTGGTTACGTGATAAACCATATGACGGGTGGTGCCGTGAATACCTGGACGGGTGGTTACGTTATAACCTCCAATGCATTGGGTATGGAAGTCGGTCGTATGGCTATTCCATTATGTATGTATGGAAGTTGGCCGTATGGCTATTGTATTAAGTGATATGTGTGGAAGTCGACCGTATGGTTATTCCACTTAAGTATGTTTATGTCCCAAGTTACCTTTATATGTTATGTGTTCTTTATATGGGTTTTATGGTAATCCTTTGGTTACAAAATGGTAATTAATGATATTTTATTCAGTGAAGAGTTTTTACTACTTCATGAAGGTGATGGTATTACATTGATAAAGTATACATGGTTTACTTGATGTTTGAAAAACTAACAGTTTTCATTCTTTGTGTATCCCTTACTGAGCTTTTTATGCTCACCCCATGTTTTTTTGAAATGTTTTTCACAGGACTTAATGTGGAATAGGGTTGAGGATGGGATCAAGGGAAATTCATGCTCTATAAAACGTGGAACTCGACATGTTTCTTTTTAAGAGTTTTTTTATGGAATCTTAGTAGAAGTGTCTACTTTGTAATCTTTTGAGATGTAATAGTTACGATCTAATTCACTAAAACTCTAAAACTGAAAAGATACTCAATTTGAATTATTCATTTAATTCAATATTAAGTATGGTTTAAGGCCGGGGACATATAGTTGGTATCAAAGGTCGGTTTAGACAACTTTAGGAGTTAGAAATGTGTTAAATTATAATATGATTGAAATGATATAGCATTTACGGATTACCATGTTGCTTAGCCTAAGATGTTTCAATGTTCAGAATGGTTTTCCGCAGAGGAAAAAAAGCAGCTATGTTGGGACGACATCAGGAGGAAGACAACCTTCCAAATCAGTAACCTGAGATGGTCAGAATTGGAACTGAACAGTTTGTTGCAGTGATGGAACAATTGACTAAGGCTATAAATGGTGGTTGTATCCATGCACGAGATCAGCCAGATCAACCGCAGAAGAACATGTCAGTGGTGGAACATTTCATGAGGCAACATCCCCCATCATTCAGAGGATCATCTGACCCCGTGCAAGCTGAAGGGTGGATTAAAGCACTGGAGAAGATTTTTGATGTCCTGGGATGTTCATAAAATCAAAAGGTTAGTCTTGTTGTTTACCGTTTTGAAGGTGAAGCTGATCAGTGGTGGTCAATGGTGAAAAATATCATGGATAGTGATGAGATTGAGGATCTTCACTAGGACGAATTCAAAGGTATGTTTCTTGAGAAATATTTTCCTAAGGCGGTTCGTCTTAGGATGGAAAAACAGTTCCTAGAGTTGAGGCAGGAGGATGATTCATTGGCTACTTATGAAGCAAAGTTCACTCGATTGGCAAGGTATGCTCCAAACATCATACGAGATATTGATAGTAAAATAAAACGTTTTTACTCAGGGTTAAAGCCAAAGTATCGAAGGGCTTTAGCTTCTCGTGAGTTCAAAAGTTATGAAAAACTTGTTCGATGGGCAGAGACGGTGGAAATGGAGTTTGCAGATGATCAGGTGTTCTATGAAAAACAACAGAATAAGAGGTCTAGTTGGTAGGAAAAAGGGAAGAATTCATCAAATAAGCAAGGAGGTAAGAAAAATAAATATCCATACTGTGAGAAGTGCTGTAAAATGCATCCTAGAGAATGTTTATCCAAGTCTGGTAAGTGCTTTAGGTGTGGTAAGTTTGGTCATATTGCTCGTAACTGTAAGGAATATGATCAAGTAGGCAATGAAAAGCCAACGGTAAGATGTTTTAAGTGTAATGAAATGGGTCATTATGCAAATGAGTGTCCAAAGAAGAACTGAACTAGGGGAAAGTAGCCAGAATACAATTAGAAAAGGGTAGTGAAATCCTTTGCAACAACCTCAGCAGATGTTGGGCCATCGAATGAAGTGGTATCAGGTACACTGTTTGTTTGTTCAGATTATGCCAATGTGTTGTTTGATTCAGGGTCTACACACTCTTTCATTTTCGAGAAGTTTTCTAGTAAATTGGAAATTCCATCTCAAGATATGAATCCTGAACTTGTGGTAAAAACACCCGGAGGGAACGCTAAGACAAAAAGGAATTATAAGAACCTTCCTATCCTTGTGTGTGGAATGAATCTACCAGCAAACCTTATTTTTTTTGCCTCTAGTAGAGTTTGATGTTATTTTGGACATGGATTGGATTTCTGTTTATCATGCTAAGATTGACTGCAGAGCTAAAATGGTTTCATTTTAGAAAGATTTTCAGTTTGTGTACAAGAATGAACCCTTTATTTTAATAACATATCGGGAATTTGAGAAACTAGTAAAAGATGGAAATGAATGTTTCCTTGCACATATTGTTGAAAATAAAGGAACTGTTCAGATTAATGATGTGCCAGTGGTAAATGAGTATCTTGATGTTTTTCCTCATGAGTTGCCTGGTATTATTCATGATCTGGAAGTTCAATTTACTATTGACTTAGTTCCTGGTTCTATGCCAATTTCAAAACCCCCTTATCGAATGGATGAATTTGAACTTTTAGAGTTAAAGAACAATTGCAAGATTTATTAGATAAAGGTTTCATTCGACCTAGCACATCACCATGGGGTGCTCCTGTCTTGTTTGTTAAAAATAAAGATGGCTCAATGAGACTTTGCATGGATTATAGAGCCTTTAATAATATTACTATTAAGAACAAGTATCTTTTGCCTCATATTGATGATTTGTTTGATCAGCTCCAGGGAGCTCAGTATTTTTCTAAGATTGACTTGAGGTCAGGGTACCATCAGTTGAAAGTATAAGAAGTAGATGTTCCGAAGACTGCATTCAGTACTAGATATGGCCATTAGGAATTTGTAGTTATGCCTTTTGGGTTAACCACTGCACCTGTTGTATTCATGGACCTTATGAATAGAATAATCCATGAGTTATTGGATAAGTTTGTGTTTGTTTTCATTGATGATATTTTGGTGTTTTCTAAAAGTAAAGAGGAGTATGAAAGTCATTTAAGGGTTATCTTGCAAACCTTAAAAGAAAAGAAACTATATGGATAATTCAGCAAGTGTGAGTTTTGGTTACAAAAAATTACATTCCTGGGTCACATTGTTTCAAAAGATGGCATAACTATTGATCCTGCTAAAACAAAAGTTGTTGATGAATGGACAAGAACCACAAATGTAACTGAGATCCTTAGTTTTCTTGGTTTGGCAGGTAACTACCGAAGGTTTTTTGAAAAAAAATTTCATGGTTTTCTAGTCCAATGACTAAGCTAACTCATAAGGGTGTTAAGATCATCTGGACAAAAATAATGTGATGATTGTTTTCAGGAGTTGAAAATAAGATTGGTGAATGCTCCAATTTTGGCACTTCCTTCCATGAATGATGAGTTTGTTATATACAGTGATGCTTCGTTAAAGGGACTTGGATGTGTCCTTATGCATAATGATCAGGTAATTGCTTATGCTTCACGTCAGTTGAAAACTCATGAGGTAAATTACCCTACACATGATTTGGAATTAGCTGTTGTTGTTTTTTTCTTTTAAAATTTGGAGGCATCAATTGTATGGAGTAAAGTGTGAAATATATACTGATCACAAAAGTTTAAAGTATATATTCACTTAGAAATAATTGAACATGAGACAGAGGAGATGGCTGGAATTAATCAAGGATTATGATTGTACAATTCGCTACCATCCGGGAAAAGTAAATAAAGTGGATGATGATTTGAGTCTAAAAAGTAATGATTCATTAACAATGTTGTATTTGGAATGTGATCCTTTAGTTAAAGATTTGATGAACTTTGGCATAGAAGCTGTTGGTACAGGATTTCCTTCTGTTTTGTTTCAGGTATCAGTGTGATCTTCTCTATCAGATAGAATCAAGCAAGCACAGAAGCAAGACAGTGAGTTTCAGAAAAAGGTAGAGTTGGTTTAGAAGGGTAAGCTGCTTGAATTCATCATTGATAATGATTTTGTTTTGAGGTTTGGGAAGAGATTATGTGTGCCTTGTGATTCACTGTTGAAGAATGAGTTGTTATGTGAGGCTCATAGTTCTCCGTTTTCAGTTCATCCTGGCAGTACTAAGATGTACAGAGATCTGCGAGAGTATTAATGGTGAGATGGAATGAAAAGGGATATTGCTGATTTTACTGTGAAGTGTTTGACTTGTCAGCAGGTTAAAGCAGAGCGGCAGTTATCGAAAGGGATGCTTCAGCCTTTACCAGTGTCAGAGTGGAAATGGGAAAAAAATATCCATGGATTTTGTCGTGGGATTATCGAAGATATCTAGAGGTAATAATGCAATTTGGGATGTTGTTGATCGCTTGACTAAATCTGCTCATTTCCTTGCTATAAGAGATACTTTTTCCCTAGATCAACTTTCCCGTTTGTATCTTAAATAGATAGTCAGCTTAAATGGATTTCCTCTATCCATTGTGTCTGATCGTGATCTGAGGTTCACTTCTAACTTTTGGAAAGGCCTTCAGAAGTCGTTGGGTACTGAATTAAATTTTAGTACAACTTTTCATCCGCAATCAGAAGGGCATGCAGAACGAACAATTCAGACCTTGGAGGATATGCTACGAGCTTGTTTTATGGATAACCGTCGGAAGGATCTATCTTTCGAGGTAGGTGATCATGTTTTTCTCAAGGTTTCTCCATGGAAAAGTGTGATGATATTTGGTAAGAAAGGAAAGCTGATTCCAAGGTTCATTGGACCATATGAAATTCTGGAGAGAGTTGGATCAGTTTATTATCGAGTGGATTTACCTCTGAGTTTATCTTAGGTACACAATGTTTTTCATGTTTCGATGTTGAGGAAGTATATGTCCGATCCATCTCATGTTTTGAGTCCAGAGGTAGTTCAGCTGGAAGAGAACCTATCTTATTAAGAACAACCAGTCCAGATTCATGACTGAAGAGAGCAAGTGTTGCAAAATAAGGTAATTCACCAGGAAAAGGTTTTGTGGAAAAACCATATTGTTGAAGAGGCAACGTGGGAATCTGCAAATTCTATGAGGTATAAATACCCCCACTTATTTTGATAAGTGAATAAAATTGTGAGGACGCAATTCCCAAAAGGGGGGAAGGATGTAACATCCCAGGTAAATACAGAATAATACATTTTCATATTTATTAATATTTGCGAATTAAATATTAATTTTACTTTAAAGGGGTTTCTATGTTCGAAAGCGTACCAAATACACAACAATGAGTTTCTTTGAAATCGTACGTTGCACACTAGTAATTAAATAATATTATTTTAAATGTTAGTTAACACGTAGCCGTTGTACTAGAAGAAATGGATATAAATAACTAAAATATGACTATATATGTTTGTTAAATGTTTATACATTTATCTAATAAAGGATAAAGTCTTAAAATATGAAAAGAGTTCAATTTTAGGCTTATATACTCTAATTTTTACGAAAGGTCCACTTATCAAAACTTGATGGAGAACCGTCATTAAATATAGTTTTGGTCACTCTTGTACATTCTATTGAACCAAACAAAACTTTACTTTAGAATCGGGACATCAAATATTACTATGTGTATTTTTTTGGTATTTTTTCTGATAAAGCTCATTTTTTTAATGAATAGTGTAAAATATTTTATTTTAATTCAAAACCTCTTTTTAATATAATTTATTTATATGATTATATTATCTTTTGAATTGGTTTTAAAGTGAAATTAGAATATATTTTTACCATTTAATCCAATGGTGGTCATTGGAATCAATTTCACTTTGAAATTGGACTTAAACTAGTGTCAATCTTTTGATACTTATTGTTTCATAAAAACACGCTATTTGTCATGACAGTAGGAATTAATTATTAAATTAATTAATGTGACTTATATGTTTTGAATTTTGTAAAATAGACTTCATTTTTTAATTTGGAATATCAAATATAGCTTAGGGTGAATTTTTGGTATTTTTCTGAAAAACTTCAATTTTTGATGAATAGTGAAACCACTAACTGGTACTTATAAATACTGATTTTTCGTTTAAATGAAATTTTACCACTTCTGGGTTTTTAATTTCAAAAATCTGACATACATGGTTGTAATTAAGAAGTAAAATGTGGTTCAATGAGATTAAAATAATTTTTTGGTGAATAGTAACTTATTATGTTTTTAATCGCGATTAGAGGTAATTAGTGTAGTTTAAGGGAAAAATAATGTTTTAATAATATTAAATGAACTTTACACATGTCATAACCTCATTGGATGTGTCATGGCCGACCAAGATAAGCCATGGGTCAACTTGGGGACTCCATGGAGGCACTTTGGTTGGGAAATGACATAAATAAATTTTTATTTAATGTTAATGTAAAAATGACACAAACATGAGTTATTTTACTAAAACAATTTTTACATGGGGTTATACAAGTAAGATTTTTTATTATAAATATTAATTAGAAAGCTAAAAATCTTTCCTAAATCATGATAGTTTTTTTATAATTTTTAGACTTTAAATAAATTAAATTATTTATGACATCATGATGATGCATCGATTACCTCATTAATAAAGGATTTAAATAAAAAGAAAGATAATGTAAAATCTATGACCTACACATGTCCAAAACCTATTGTATGGGTGGATTTAGAACCCTTATCACCTTATCCTCGATACACATCAATGTGGGACCATTAAAATCCGAAACTCATTCTAAAATAATTTAACATTTTCTTACTTTCCAAGAGTGCCCCTCCTCTCCTCTTATAAAAGGCCACCACCTCTACCTCATTACCACACTTCCAAAGCCTTTGGCTCGGCCAAACCCTGCCCATTTTGTCTCTACACTTCCCTCTCTTAATCCTTCAAGCCTCAATTTGGGCATAAGTCTTCCCAAGGAATCCTTTGAACTCAAACCAAAGGGAGTTACCCGATTTTAAGGTAATGTGTTCACTTGAGTCCTTTTGTTTTATTTTGCTTCTCCAACCCCCAAAACTCTTTTTATTCATTTCTTTTGTAACAAATCCAGTATCCTCCTTATACTATGATGTTGTTAAAATAAGTATTCGAGCTACACTTACACACACCTACATCTAATGGTTAAAGAACATATTGTTTCCGTGGATGGAGAATTTCTGCCTCCCGAAACAATGATTGTTCAACATTATTTTAACACCATCAAAGGTGGCCATTAATATGACACTATATTTATATATGATATATAATATGTTTATGTTTTCCTTAATCTTATGTATTTTTCATTTTTGGCATACCTTTATGGTTTCCATTATGGGTAAACGCGATATCTTCATTTAAGGAAGTGCGGACTACCGCCCCCTCTAAGTGATTTGATTCGTTAATACCATATGTGGGATGTATAGAGGATGAAGTTATGATATTATATAGGATATTACACTGGAATTATAATATATATTTATATCATTATGATTCCATTCTATAAAATACGAAATAGAAATGAAAGTAGCGTTCATGCGTACGTACGGCTTACCGTCTCCATGAACGGTGCATTTAATTTCTTACCTCTAAATGATTATGTAATATTATAAATCCATGTATATACTGGATATATATGATATATATGATATCTACATCATGATTATAATTCTGGATATAATGGATACATGGACAACTTGTAATTATAAAGGGTTTATTTTTGACTCAAGTACCAATGACCGTTATTAACCTAAATAATTACATAGTGTTCATGAAATGGAAATAAGTGATATAAAATGAATATTGAACTTTAAAAAGGTTCTTAAACAAGTAGAAATTAACTCAAGTTTATTATTCAGGAGATTAAATAACGATCGAGTCAAGTTGGACCTGAGGTAAGGGACTTTGTCTCAATCTCCTTTCATTGAGGCATATTTCGTTTTATACACAACTTTCTTTTATATGGTGTATAAAACCCTTTGACTTTTACTTTTCTTCAAAAGGAATCGTTTTATACGAAGCGTTTTACTAAACGACAAAAGGGAATGTTTTTGTCGTACGTATGTGGCGACAACGACTTCTCCGCCGTCGCAAGTATTATTTGGTCTTTGTCTTCCTCAACAAGCCGTAATGTTTTTAAAATAAAATAAATACCATATACTCTTTTATGTATTTTTGTATTGAAAATGGTTTGATAAAGGATTCTATTATGTCAATATATTTAAATGATATATTGTGATTAAAATTTGGTAATGTTATCATTCCTTTATACTGGTTTTATGTTTTATGATTTTATATTGGTACTTGGACATTTGATGGGTGGTTATGTGATAAACCATATGACGGGTGATGTCGTGAATACCAAGATGGGTGGTTACGTTATAACATCCAATGCATTAGGTATGGAAGTCTGCCGTATGGATATTCCATTAAGTATGTATGGAAGTTGGCCGTATGGATATTCCATTAAGTGATATGTGTGGAAGTCGACCGTATGGTTATTCCACTTAAGTATGTTTATGTCCCAAGTTACCTTTATATGTTATGTGTTCTTTATATGGGTTTTATGGTGATACTTTGGTTACAAAAGGGTAAGTAATGATATTTTATTCAGTTAAGAGTTCTTAATACTTCATGAAGGTGAAGGTATTACTTTTATAAAGTATACATGGTTTACTTGATGTTTGAAAAACTAACAGTTTTCATTCTTTGTGTATCCCTTACTGAGCTTTTTATGCTCACACCAAGTTTTTTTGAAATGTTTTTCACGAACTTAATGTGGAATAGGGTCGAGGATGGGATCAAGGGAAAGTCATGCTATATAAAACATGGAAGTAGACATGTTTCTTTTTAAGAGTTTTTTTATGGAATCTTAGTAGAAGTGTATACTTTGTAATCTTTTGAGATGTAATAGTTATGATCTAATTCTCTAAAACTCTAAACCTGAAAAGATCCTCAATGTGAATTATTCATTTAATTCAATATTAAGTAAGGTTTAATGTCGGGGACTTATAAAATGGAATCTCAAAATGTTGATGTTCCACATGATAGGAATAAATTGGAGAGTTTGATATATAATCGGTTTCCATTTATTCGACATCATGAGAAGGAAAGGATGTACAGCCAACAAGATTTCGATACAAGCACACATGATGCATCCAATGAAAATGATGATGTTGATAGGGTGAAAAATTTGAATGATGCTGCGACACCTCCAGTATATCGACAATGTGATAAAATAAAAAAGTTGGAATTTTTAATCCGATTGTTTCATGGGAAAACTATGTATGGGATTTCAAATACTGCAATTGATTACATTCTTACCTTCATAAAGGAATTACTTCCAGATGATGCAGATATTCCCTCAAACCACTATATGGCATGGATGTTGGTTGATGAAATTGGATTCTCAAAAAAAAAATCATGCTTTCCCGAATGATTGCAGCTTATTTTGGGAGGAAACTGCTGAACGAAATGATTGCATAAAATGCGGAACCACCCGATTGAAGCCAAAAGATGATGGAACACCATCTCGTGTGCCACACAAAGTAATTTGTCACTTTCCATTGATCCCCAGATTACAGAACCTTTTCATGTCTGATGAAATATCCGTAAAAATGCGATGGCATGACACCGAGAGAAAAAAGAATAATGAAGAGTTGGTTTACCCTGCAGATGGATTTGCATGGCAGAGATTTGATGCTTGATATCCTGAATTTGCAGCCGACGTGCGTAATGTGAGACTGGGTCTTTCATGTGACAGTTTTAATCCATTTGGGTAGATGCTTACTTCGCACAACACATGGCCGGTTTTCATACACATTTATAACCTTTCCCCTTGGTTGTGTATGAAAAAGCCTTACACTTTCTTGAGTATACTGATATCTGGCCCTTCTGGTCCCGGCAATGGTATAGATGTATACATGCAACCTTTAATAAAAGAGTTGAAACTTTTTTGGGATGTGGGTGTTCCCACATACGATGCATGTTCGAAAGACATATTTCATATGCGTGATGCACTTATGTGGACTATCAATGATTTTCCTACTTATGCAATGATGTTTGGATGGAGCACAAAAGAAAAATTGTCATGTCCTGTTTGTATGAAGAATACTCGATCGAGAAGACTGAAATATCTTTGTAGTTTTATTTTTATGGGACATCGACGATTCTTGGAAATGAACCATCCATATAGAAACAATCGTCGAAGATTAGACAATACTATGGAGAATGACGATCCACCTCAGCCTATGTCTGGAACTGATGTGCTTAATGAATTGAAAGATTTCAGTTATTCATTTCGGAAGAGTGTAATGAAATCTAGAAAGAGGAAAAATGTTTCCAATGATACCTGTTACAATTGGAAGAAGAGGAGTATATTATTTGAGTTGTCATATTGGTCAACCAACTTGTTACATCATTGCTTAGACGTAATGCACATTGAAAAAAATATATGTGAAATGTTGCTTTCGATTCTTCTAAATGTCAAGGGGAAGACAAAAGATGATTTACGATCTCGGCGCGACTTGGTAGATTGGGGGATCAGACCAGAATTGCATCCTGTCTGTATCAGTGAAAATAAATGGAAAGTTCCATTTGCTTCTTATGTGATGACTCCTGTTGAAAAAAATCAATTTCTGTAAGTTCTAGAGACTATTAATGTTCCTGATGGCTATTCAAGAAATATATCAAAACGGGTCAACAGAAAATAGATGAAGTTGAAATCTTTGAAGACTCATGATTATCATGTCCTTTTGTATGAGTTGATTCCAATAGAAATCCGTCATCTCTTGTCCAATAATGTTAGAGTGTTATTTATTCGGTTGTGCTATTTGTTTAGAGATCTTTGTGCTAAGAGTTTGTCCAAATCCCTCATGAAAAAACTGTTGGTAGAGACACCATTAATTTTGTGTGAGTTAGAGAAAATATTCCCTCCATCATTTTTTACATGCATGTTGCATCTGATTGTCCATCTTCCGACCGAAATACTTCTTGGAGGACCCGTTGCTTTCCGTTGGATGTATCCAACTGAAAGAAACATGTGCACATTGAAATCATATGTTCAGAACAGGAATTGTCCCGAAGGTTCTATTGTGAACAGTTACTTGGCTCAAGAATGTATGGATTTCTGTTCAATGTATTTGTCTGATCATACTACGAGAATAAACAGACCAATGAGAAATTAAGAAGAATAGTATGGGAAAATTGAACCCAGTTTTCCATCACTTCCTCAGACAGGAGGAATTCTGGGATCATATACATTGACAACATTAAGACTTGAAGAGTGAGAGATGGCACATCGCACAGTGTTGTTCAATTGTGATTTGTTCGATGAGTATATCAAGTAAGTTAATTGTACATGTATCTCTTATCTTATCTCTTGTAATTTTAAATATTTGTTAAACTATTATTTTTTTATCTACAGGGAACATAAAGAATTGATATATACAGAGCATCGTTCTTTATCTTTTAGAAAGAAAGAGACTTTTCATAGTAAAGGGTTTTCTGCTTGGTTGAAATTGAAGGTAAAAATATTTCTGTAATAACTAAATAAAAATAATATTTAATTAAGTTTACTATTTGTTTATATTTCAGGTATTGAGTTTTCCTACAGACTCTATTTCTGTGGAAATAAGAGCATTGGATATTGGTCCTAATACCATGGTTTGTGCTTGTAAATCACTTGTGATCAATGGATACAAATTTATTATCACTGAACGAGCAAGAAAAATGACAACACAGCATAATGGTGTTATGCTAACTGCCACAACAGACTATTATGCCAGTTAATCGGACACTAGAACTCGTTCTGAAAATGTTGCTTATTATGGTGTCATGGAGAAAATAATAATTTTGGATTATTACTCACATGGTCGAGTCACGATGATGAAATGTTAGTGGGTTGATTCAATGACGAGACAATACACCTTTATTGATGATTGTGGATTTTGAGTTATTGACATGACTCGAACTCTTGCCACCGATGAATTATATGTATTGGCATCAATGGTGAAACAAGTTTTTTATGTCAAAGATCATCGTCATCCTAAATTCGGTGTAATTATTGAAGTAAATCCCAGACATGTTTTTGATGATGGTGATGATGAAGTTGACACTATCCCTACTGCAATTGAAGCAATCCGTTTATTACTTATGATGACCCCAACAGCTCAATTTTCAGAGTTGATTGTGAACCCGATGTTGTGGTGGGAAATATATAAAATCATACAGTCGTGTTCTCACCTACATCATTCAGAGTGTGTATCCTAGTACATACCTTCATAACACCATAAATATTTTGTTTCATTATGTTATTTTTATCATAATGGTTTTTATATATTTTGTTTTTTGGGTTACACATTAGTTATCTGTTTCTAATTACTTCCATATTTGTTTTCATTGCAGGAAATGACACCCATAAAAGAGAGGCGGCGGAAAAAGATGATAGATAATAATCATCGCATGGTACAGATGGGTGTTCCTCCACTCATCCCTGTTGTGAGTATTTTATTTCAAATATAAATATTTAAATAACTTATAATATCATGTGTTTACTTTTCTGTCAAACTTTTTTTCAGGATCCACCCCCTAGACGACAAATATCAGATGAGGAGCCTGATATTGCTCCCAGTAGAGAGGATGGTGGTTGGAGGGGGGTGGTGTTTGAGATGGACGATCATCTAGTGGTCCTAGTACTGAGGCCAGTGGTACGAGGGCTCATGGGGTGAGAGTTAGACGACCCACTACCACAGACGTATCTTCTACGCCCTATTTTGATCCTGGCATGTCTTTAGGGACATATGAGATATTTAGACCTCTGATGTTTACACTACCAGCCGGCCAGACGTCTATGCCGTCATCTTTTTCTTCTGGTTCATTATCTCCAGGATATTATATTCCACCTTCTTTGACTCCTTCTGCAACACAGTATGTGGCTGAGGAGCATACACTGAGGGGCAGTCCACCTGTACAGGATATTCCTTCATCTTCTGCACCCATTGATCTGACTACCACTGGTATATTTATATAACTCTATCAAATTTTTATACCAAAATTTATTTTTATTATAACTTGTATTGATATTATTTTTCTTTAATAACAGATTCATCTACAGATAGGAGGCGGGGGAGGGGGCGTAATCGCTTGCGTGTGGTATGGAACCGCCAGACACAGTTGATGGTTGAATAAAATTTTGATAGACAAATGATTGAGAAATCTGGGCAGCAATGTCGGGGTTTTTTGGCGACGCTATCCAAATACTCTGATATCATTCCGGTCAGCCCTTTCTCTTGGAGACATCTTCCAGCCGAAGTCAAGGATAAAGCGTGGGCACAAATATGGGTAAAAAATCTATTAGATTTAATGTGGTATATTTTTGTATTTAAATGAACTAATCAATTTGGTTTTAGCTTCGGTTTAACTTCCCTGATGGCGAAGGTGCACGACCAGCACATTTAAATGAGCTAGGAGAGCTTTGGAGAGCTTATAAGAATGAGTTGTATGTTGGCTGGTGTGATAGAGTGGGCACGGAGTTAGAGACATTACCTATCGTGCATGACGACCCGATAGAGCAATATCGCCAAATGATTACCCATTGGGCGACTGCCAAATTTAAGGTATTAATCTCATTAGAGTTATTTAAATGAGAGTTTTCATATTTTTCATTAATATAATATTTTTAATTATTAATCATTATTTAGGAATCTTCTGAAAAAAACAAAAAAACATGGATTCAAAGCAATACCTCCACACTTTGGGGTGCAAAACTATGGCAGATCATGAGAGGCAGCAGGTACGATATAGTTGTTTATAATTTTTCTTTAGGACTTTCCCTTTTTAGTGGATCCTACTTAAATTATGTGATTTATTGAATAATGAATATATGATTATACTTTCACTTTATATTGTTTCAATGTCATTACAGAAGCACAAAATGAATATTGAAGGACGTATCCCTCAAGCAAAATTGTTTTTCTTGAGTAGAAGAAAAAAATATGGAACTGCGGTAAATGAACCGACCCAAGAGAAGATGGTAAGTTTTAATTTTTTTATTTCAATGTTTAATATCTAATTTGAAATTTAATAATATATTAATCTTTTTTACAGGCTTCTTTAGAGGTTCTTGATGCCCAGGAGCCTGACAATTTTGGTCCACATGATCATTTATATTAGGTTTTGGGAGATGAGCACTCTGGTTGAGTACGTTGCCGACCTGGTAAGAATATAGTCCCGACGAGGTATTGGTCGTCTCCAGGTATCCATTCTAGTACCACCAAGTTGGAACAGGTCAAGGAGCATGCAAGCCAGTCTGATAAAAGGGTCACAGAGTTGGAAGTACAAGTTCAAACAAGAGACAGAGAATTTATGAAACTGATGAAAGCATTATCTTCATCACTTCCACCAGAGGCTAGTGCGGCTTATCAGACATTTATATCGTCGATGGGTGCATCATCCAATGCACCAGGTGGCAGCTCTAGTGGTGATCAAAATGATGACGTTCCTGGTGATGACAAGGATGATGAAGAGGAAGAGGGTGAGGATGAGGATGTGGACGAGGGCGAGGATGGGTCCGAGGGTGAGGATGGGGCCGAGGGTGAGGATGATGCCGAGGACGAGGATGAGGCCGACGATGAGCATGGGGACGAGGACGAGGACGACGACGAGGACAGAGATGGCGGCGAGGATGAGGCTAATGATGATAGTGGTGATGGTGATGGTGATCAGAGGCAGATTGAACCATTACATTTTTGAATTCTGTATAACTCTTTATTTTTGAACATGGTTTTCCACTTTGGGGTTTTCCTCTGCTTCATAGGGACGTTGCATTCGGATTCTGTTTTTTGCACTTGATTCTTATTGTATGATTAGTCTACTACCTAGACCTTTAGTATTCCTTGGTACTGTGATACTAATTTTTCTATTTTTTTACATAGCTTTCTTAGTTAGCCATGTATTTCATGTTTATGAATGTCGAAAATGATATGGAAAATGTGCTTTGAAGTAGTGGCCGACACCACTCAAAGTGTCTAACTTTTATTTGAAATGGACAGGATTTTAAGTGAAAACAACAACTGGCATACGAAAAACTGACCAAACGCATTCGTATTCTATTTAAACTATAGGACAATGATCCATGGGTCATATGTGACGTGTATGAGTCAACCCCGCCTCAATTCGAGGGCCGGTGTGGCCGGTACCACTCAAAGTGTCTTTCTTTTGTTTAAAATGGATGCGCTTTTAAGTAAGAAAAACCACATACAGAAAATGGACCAAATGCATTCGGATACTATTGATACTTTAGGACATGTATCCATGGGTCATATGTGACGTGCAAAAGTCAACCCCGCCTCAATCTGAGGCGCGGTGTGGCCGGCACCACTCAAAGTGTCTAACTTTTATTTTAAATGGACAGGATTTTAAGTGAAAACAACAACTGGCATACGGAAAACAGACCAAACACATTCATATTCTGTTTAAACTATAGGAAAACTATCCATGGGTCATATGTGATGTGTACGAGTCAACACCGCCTCAATCCGAGGGCCGGTGTGGCCGGTACCACTCAAAGTGTCTTTCTTTTGTTTAAAATGGATGCGTTTTAAGTAAAAAAACCACATATGGAAAATGGACCAAACGCATTCAGATACTATTCATACTTTTGGACATGTATACATGGGTCATATGTGACGTGTACGAGTCAACCCCGCCTCAATCCAAGGCGCGGTGTGGCCAGCACCACTCAAAGTGTCTAACTTTTATTTGAAATGGACAGGATTTTAAGTGAAGAAACAACTGGCATACGGAAAATAGACCAAACGCAATCAGATTCTGTTTATACTATAGTACAACGATCCATGGGTCATATGTGACGTGTACGAGTCAACCCTGCCTCAATTAGAGGGCCGGTGTGGCCAGTACCACTCAAAGTGTCTTTCTTTTGTTTACAATGGATGCGCTTTTACGTAAAAAAACCACTTACGGAAAATAGACCAAACGCATTCGGATAATATTGATACTTTAGGACATGTATCCATGGGTCATATGTGACGTGTATGAGTCAACCCCGCCTCAATCCGAAGCGCGGTGTGGCCTGCACCGCTCAAAGTGTCTAACTTTTATTTGAAATGGACAGGATTTTAAGTGAAAACAACAACTGGCATACAGAAAACAGGCCAAACGCATTTGGATTCTTTTTAAACTATAGTAAAATTATCAATGTGTCATATGTGATGTGTAAGAGTCAACCCCACCTCAATCCGAGGTCCGGTGTGTCCGGTACCACTCAAAGTGTATTTCTTTTGTTTAAAATGGATGCGCTTTTAAGTAAAAAAACCACATACGGAAAATGGACCAAACGCATTCCGATACTGTTGATACTTTAGGACATGTTTCCATGGGTCATTTTTGGCGTGTAGGAGTCAACCCCGCCTCAATCCGAGGCGCGGTGTGGCTGGCACCACTCAAAGTGTCTAACTTTTATTTGAAATGGACAGGATTTTAAGTGAAAACAACAACTGGCATACGGAAAACCGACCAAAGGCATTCGGATATTGTTGATACTTTAGGTAATGTCTCCATGGGTCATATGTGATGTGTAAAAATAAACCCCGCCTCAATCCGAGGGCCGGTGTGGCTGGGACCACTCAATGTTTCTTTCTTTTGTTAAAATGGATGCGCTTTTAAGTACAAAAAACCACATACGGAAAACTGACCAAACGCACACGGATACTATTGTAACTTTAGGACATGTATCAATGGGTCATTTGTGACGTGTAGGAGTCAACCCCGCCTCAATCTGAGGTGCGGTGTTTCCGTCACCACTCAAAGTGTCTACCTTTTCATTGAAATGGACAACAGTTTAAATTAAAACAACAACTGGCATACGGAAAACCGACCAAACGCATTCAGATTCTTTTGAAACTGTAGGAAAACAATACATGGGTCATATGTGACGTGCACGAGTCAACCCTGCCTCAATCCGAGGGTCTTTTTGTCCGGTACCACTCAAAGTGCCTTTCTTTTGTTTAAAATGTATGCGCTTTTAAGTAAAAAAACCACATATGGAAAATTGACTAAACGCACTCGGATACTATTGATACTTTAGGACATGTATCCATGGGTCATTTGTGACGTGTACGAGTCAACACCGCCTCAATCCGAGGTGTGGTGGGGCCGACACCACTAAAAGTGTCTAACTATTCTTTGAAATGGACAACAATTTAAGTTAAAATAACAACTGACATACGGAAAACCGACCAAATGCATTCAGATTCTGTTGAAACTATAGGAAAACGATCCATGGGTCATATGTGACATGTTCAAGTCAACCCCACCTCAATCCAAGGTACAGTGTGGCCGGTACCACTCAAAGTGTCTAACTTTTCTTTGAAATGGAAAATAGTTTAAGTTAAAACAACAACTAACATACGAAAAACCAACCAAATGCATTCGGATTATATTGAAACTGTAGGAAAACGATCCATGGGTCATATGTGACGTGTACGAGTCAACACCGCCTCAATCCGAGGGCCGGTGTGGCTGGTACCACTCAAAGTGTCTTTCTTTTGTTTAAAATGGATGCACTTTTAAGTAAAAAACGACATATGGAAAATCAACCAAACACTTTCAGATTATGTTGAAACTTTAGGAAAATTATTTATGGGTCATTTGTGACGTTTACGAGTCAACACCACCTCAATCTGAGGCGCGGTGTGGCCGACACCACTCAAAGTGTCTAACTTTTATTTGAAATGGACAGGATTTTAAGTGAAAACAACAACTGGCATACGGAAAACTGAACAAACGCATTCGGATTCTGTTGAAACATTAGGAAAATAATCCGTGGGTCATATGTGACATGTACAAGTCAACCCCGCCTCAATCCGAGGGCCGGTGTGGCCGGGACCACTCATAGTTTGTCACTTTTCTTTGAAATGGACAACGGTTTAAGTTAAAACAACTGGCATACGGAAAATGGACCAAAGGTATTCGGATAATATTGATACATTATGACATGTATCCATGGGTCATATGTGACGTGTACGAGTCAACCCCACCTCAATCCGAGGGCCGGTGAGGCCAGGACCACTCAAAGTGTCTTTCTTTTGTTTAAAATGGATGCGCTTTTAAGTAAAAAAACCACATACGGAAAACTGACCAAACGCAGTCAGATACTATTGATACATTAGGACATGTATCCATTGGAAATTTTTGACGTGTATGAGTCAATCCCGCCTCAATACAAGGTGTGGTGTGGCCGACACCACTCAAAGTGTTTAACTTTTATTTGAAATGACCATGTTTTTAAGTCAAAACAACAACAAGCATACGGAAAACCAACCCAACGCATTCAGATTCTGTTGAAACTTTAGGACAACGATACATGGGTCATATGTGTCATGTACAAGTCAACCTTGCCTCAATCTGAGGGACGGTGTGGCCGGGACCACTCAAAGTGTCTTTCTTTTGTTTAAAATGGATGCGCTTTTATGTAAAAAAAACTACATATGGAAAACTGACTAAACACTTTCAGATTCTATTGAAACTTTAGGACAATGATCTATGGGTCATTTGTGATGTGTATGAGTCAACCTTGTCTCAATCCAAGGCGCGGTGTGGCCGGAACTACTCAAAGTGTGTCACTTTTTTTTTGAAATGGACAACAGTTTAAGTTAAAACAACAATTGACATACGGAAAATAGACCAAAGGCATTCGGATACTGTTGATACTTTAGGACATGTATCAATGGGTCATTTGTGACATGTAAAAGTCAACTCCGCCTCAATCCGAGGCGTGGTGTGGACAACACCACTCAAATTCTCTCTTTTATTTCAAAATGAAATCATTTTAAGTGAATACAACTGAAATTTACACTCATCAACGATAGTCGCAAACTCTTTTTCATGAGTTGGGTAGATTCACTCATGGGGTCATAAGTGACGAGACTCCTATGAAAATATCTTTTAACCATATATTATAAACAATAAAAGTTCAATGCAAAATTCATCACAAATCAATACATACCCAAACCTAGTATCACAAAAAATGGGATTTGAGTCAATTTGAATGTCTTATTCAACTCTAATAGATATTTATCAAACTATTCTGCCTATTAGAATTTGATGGGTGAGGTGAATTACCACCGGATGATTATTGTCATATGTGTTTTTTTGGGCTATTTTAGGTGTTTTTTATACTGTTTGAAGTCTGTATGTGGCTTTTGTGATATTTTTTATTCAGGTGTATAGTGGAGGGTATACTGGAGGGTTGTTGTGCACTGTTTTTTTATGCAGGTGTATGGTAGGGCTTCTGGAGGGCTTCTGGGGGCTGCTGTGCAGCAGCTCTGGGAAAAGCTTTACCAACGGTTCTGAACCGTTGGTAAAGCTTTTTCCAGTTCTGGAAAAACTTATACCAACGGTTATGAACCGTTGGTAAATCTTTTTCCAGAATTCTGGAAAAACTTATACCAATGGTTTAGAACCGTTGGTAAAGAGTTTCCCAGAATTCTCAAACACTTATACCAACGGTTTAAATGAAACTGTTGGTATAGGGCTTTCCTCACAGGTAACTGGCCAACAGTTTGGAAAACCATTGGTATACCCTATACCAATGGTTTTCCAGCCTATACCAACGGTTATAAACCGTTGGTATAGCCTACTTTTCCAGTAGTGTACCGTTGGCCTGCATGATTTCCTTCTTTGTATAACAATTTTTTTATGTATTTAAATGATATGATTGATGAAATATATGTTCATTTTTATTCCATATATTATTAAGATAAATATAAATTTTTTTCAGTTTATTATCAATTGGAAAGAAAGACAAGTCTGTGATAGAAATTAGTTAAAGGATTGAACTCTACTTTACAAGAAAGTATGATTCCTAATTTTAATATTCTATGATGTAAATGAATTTTTAATGTCTGGGGAAAGGATCTTAAACCCCAAAAAACTCCAAGAAATTTCTTTTCTCATTAATCAAATTTTTCCCTTGATCATCATCGACTTCATGCATTGTGATTATTACCTTTCTCTTAACCAGGTTCTTTATCACTCTCAATCAGAACATGATGGTTAGATTAATCTTTCGTGTCCATGTTATCTTACATATAACCATTTAATGTGTTATTTATTGTATCTTTTAAACTTCCCATTCATTAATTTAAATTATAACTTTTATTTACCAAATTTCTGATGAGGGGTTTCCCCAATGGAATTTTATAGTATCAACCTTTCTTTTTTGAAAAACAATTTAAAATTGTGAGGATGAAATTTTTTGAAGGAGGGGAGAATTTAACACCCCAATAATTCATAGTATGTTATATTTTGAATGAAATTAAATATATTATATTGTACGCAACACCGAATACGTTTGGGTTATATGTAAGATTGAGTTTCTACCAAACAACACTTTAGTATTATAATTATGTAAATGATATATTTTAAACATATCAATTAAATAGAGAAATATGAATATTAATAAATAATTTTTTCAATATTATTTATAATTTTTTCAGATAAATAAAATATATTTACAATGAAATGTATAAGCTTTTAAAAAATAGCTTTATGATTAGTACTATTTTCTTCAAGGAGCTACTTTTTATGTCTTTTCCTAAACAATAATAAAATTTATTTTATACACTCTTATAAGATGAATTTGTTAAAATAGAAATATTTTTTTAATAAATAATACCAAAATTATCGTAGATTGAGTTTTTTGAATTTTTTTGGAAAATATCAATTATTGATGAATACTGAAATTTCTACATGATTGTTTAAAAACTGACATTTTCATTTAAATAATTTTTTAAAAACATAATTTTAAACTCATAATAGATAAATAATACACATATTAAGTAAATTTAGGTCATTGGAACCATTTTTAGAATATAATTAGACATATGAATTTGTTGATATTTTTAACACCTCTTTCACTTTCTTCTTGTCGTATTTTTGGGATTAGCAGTAAATGTAATTGAACCTATTTCCTGAATTGAATTTTGAAAAAACATACATGGTTATAATTGGTATGAAGAATTTGGTCTTTGACGATCAAAATAATTTTTTGTGAATAGTTAGTTTTGAATATTATTTTCCACTGTTAAAGGTAAATATGGGAATAAAGGTAAAATTAATATAATAATAATATAAAATTAACCTAACACATTTGTTAATATAATTGGATAAGTGTTTTTAGACTCAAGTGAACCTTAGTTCTAAAATATAATCCTTTTAAGAAACTTTTTATTGAATAGGAAATTTATTATATTTTATTTAAATATTAGATAAAATGTCATATTAAAATTTTAATAAATATATCATTTTAATGTGACATTATATGATTTATATGGTCAACCATAAATATTATTTACGATGAAAAATATTTATCATAATAATTTTAATTTTTTTTACACTTTTAAGAAGTAAATTGTAAATTTAAATCATAACAAAGTGATGATGCAGTAATTGATTTATTGAAAAATATATTAATTAAATGATATTAATATTATTAAAATAAATATAATAAGACTTGATTAATGAAATCCACTAATAATCTTGATAACATATAAATTTTTTAGACATTTTCAAATTATTGGGGCGATGTTATCATGTTGCTTTCATATGTTTCAAATTTTAAATATTTTATTGTATAAAAATTAACATAAATGATACTTTATCATAAATAATTTTTTATTAAACAATATAAAATTCAGATAAATAAAAGGTTTATAATAAAAATTTTAATAGTTTTAAATACATCATAAATGAACAAAATTGTGTTTTATGCACTTTATGGTAACTATAATAACCATATTGTGTGAAAAATCATGTAGATATAGTAATAGTGGAATTATTTAACTAAGTGTTAAACCCAAAGGATAAAGTTAATGTTTTGAAATAATCATGTCTAAAAAACTTTGGAGTGGATATTGACCAATCCTCATTATATACTTGAAATTAATCACTTTGGTTCTATTTTATATAAAAAACAATTTTATAATAAATTATTAGGTTTGGAGTGTCAAAATGTTCTCCTCGCCTCTCTTATAAAATAGCACATCTCCTTATAATTTATTCACAAATAAGTATCCCTTTGGTTTGGAAAAAATATACTAATTTCCGGTAACTAATTCCCCCCTTTATTCTAGATACAATTCATTCATTTGAATACCATCTTATGGAGTTCTTTTTGTAAAATCAAGAGGAGACAATCGAAGAAGAGGTATCTCTTTTAAAATTTATTTCAACGTTGCCATCTTCATTTAGATCCTTTTTACTATATTTTCTCCATATTAAACTAATCACTCCATAATAGAATATATTCTGACATTTTCTAATGATTGTGTTACAAATATATTAATCCCTTTATCCATCATATGAAAAACAATACCACCATGCGTGCGTACGTACAACATACAATCTCTACATTGTGGTGTAAAGAATTTTGCATCTATACATTATTTAAATTGGTTTAATAGTGAATATAATGGGTATAAACAATGAAATTGACGTGATAATTATTTTTTTATAATTAATATACCATCCAATTATATTCCATTTAACAGTTAATGAAATGATATAACTGCTCGTGTGTACGTACGAGTTACTGTTTTCAGGACGTGAAGAGTTTCACCCTCCATTACAACCATTTTGGAGTGAAAATAAAAATTTATATATAGAATAAATATGAAATATATAATATCAAAATTCAACTAAGATAATATATATATATATATCATTTACTTCCATTCAAAATGACAATAAAACAGAAACAACGATCATGTGTATGTATGAACTACCATCTACATGAATGGTGTATTCCATTGCATATATCAATCATTTATATATAAATTTTCATATTGAAAATATATGATTAATAAATATATTAATACTTTCTGGAATAAATTAGAAAATTATATTGGAAATATGATCAAGAATATTGAGTCAAAACCCATACGATAAAGAGAGTGATTATTACCAGAAACGTTGCGTTAACATTGAATTGTTTGTAAACCATTAATATTAATCCATAAAAAAATAATATATGATTTAAAAAAATTATTAGGAATATATATTAGTTATTAATATGTTTAAAAACATTATATAGGTGTTTCAGAAATGTATAGAGAGTATGAGGCCTAAGGTAATGAAACATTTTCTTACATTTAAATTTCATGATATATAATCCATTTTCACAATATACTTTTTGTACATTATGTATGTACAAATACTATTATATTACATATTTGGTATAAATTTATTTTTATGGAAGTTAAAGATACATTTGAATAAATAGGGCATATTATTTAAATTTTCAGTCTGGTATTGGATACTTTGAATGATTAATGAAATAAACATTTCTCCATTTCAATATTCTTGATATAATCAGACATATATAATTATATGTATATAAAATATTATAAATAAAATTTTAGTAATATTTATAATACCATTCTAATGTTTTCAAAAGGAATATTTCTCCAGTTTTATTTTAGGGACAATATAACTAAAACATCAATTTATATGTTTTGATGATTTATTATTCTAAATATTTCTCTTTAATGTGCATGTATTCAAAATTATTTCAAAGATATGTTTAAATTGACATGAATGTTTAAAAATTTTAATTTCACTCATAGTTTTCATATTGGTATAGGAAAATTTGATTTAAAAATATCTTTTTAAATTTCTTCTTTTATAAGTTCTAGGATTTCAAATAAATTATTTTAATCAAAATGGGGTATTTGACTTAAGATATTTTTAATGATTTAATTAGATAGTTTATATCTATTCCAATATACTTTTAGATCTTTTTAATAATTTTGGTGGATCACTTATGAAATCATTTAACATATTTTATTTAATGATTATTTATTAGTTTAATTATGGATGTTCTAATTATATACAATTATTGGTTTGGGTTAATGTATTCAGATTTTTTGTAGTAGTATTTAATTTGAATGATTTTATTGCTTATGTTTCACCAATTTCATTTGAAAAATGTATAGGACATAGAATCTTGGAATGAAACCTTGATGGTATGTTTTAGGTGTCCAACATTGTGCATTACCTAATGTTGACATAAGTTACTAATGATACACATGATTTTTTAACTTTTATTATATCCATGTGAATGTTTAAAAGCAATTAGTTGATCCATTTTTTCCATATTTGGTAAATGATTAATTTTTGAAGTCTTATTTTTAACTTAATATTATCCTTTAAAGTGTGTATTTATTTATGATATATTGATTGGTTTTTTTAAATTTACTAAGCATATGTTCTCACCCATTTATTATGTTTTATTTTTCCAGGATACCAAGAAGTGTTTTGTGATTGAAATGTAGGGTTAATCCTGGAGAATTATAGTGTACTAAAAGGATTGTCTATGTCATATTTTCTCTTCAAAATTGTAATGTAATTTTTATTTTTGTAATAAATTTTCCATGAATGTTAAACTGATCGGTCCTTTGGGATTTGATTCCCTATACCAATATATTAAAATAATGAACTGGATCCATGCATCTAGGGTTGGGGTATTACATAATGATAATCTAGGAGAGTTATATCATTAAATATTAAAGAACGTAAAGTAATTATGAAATAATATCATATAGACATAGAGTATGGAGGTGATGATGATTTAATAGTGATAGAAAACACAAATAATATATTCGAAATCAATAAAAATGACCAGGAATCCAAATTAGTCTATTTATTTTCCCTAAATTGTGGTGTATTATTCTAAAGAATATAGAATTAACTTATAGTTTCGTATTCTGTAGAGGAATTTGAGTATATTGTAACTTTCAATGCTTTGAATAACCTTTAAATGATATATATAATTGTCTAAAATATTGAAATTTTACTAATTAGAGAAAATATTGAAAAGATATATTGAGATATTACTACAACATTATATCATTCTAAAAAGTCTAGGATTTGTAATTGAATAAATGATATAATATGTGTGTTAAATATAATGAGGGAATTTACTGAAGGAGGTAAATTAATTTGTAGAAATTCATCTATATTGTAAAATTTGGCAGATTCCAATACTAAATATATATCTCATCTGAAGCCAGAGACTCATGAAAGATCTAGCAAGATGATACTTTAAGTGGTTCCTTATTGTTCAAGTTGTATTTTTGTATGTGTGGTCATAGGGCCAACTCCTCAATTAACATTAAATACAATTAAATTAATATATTATATATATATATATATATTTGTGTGTGTGTTTTTTTAAATTAATATAATATAAAAATTACATCGACATGTACTATATAAATTGAAATTGAAGTTTATTACTTAATCTATAAAATGATTAAATATGGTGCCAGATTTAATGAAAACCTATTGTTATTATCAAAATTATTGGATATATACATCCATAGTGTATCATCCTGACCATAGATAGCCTGGAGCCAGGGTCTTCTATCAATTACATTCATAATATTGCAATGCACTAAATCATAAAGGACAAAGAGTTTACTAGTCTTGGAAAACCATATATATACATGAGAAAAAAATACACTAATTTCAACATATATTTTCTACTTTATAAATAAATTTCATTGATGATAAATTTATTGAAAATAGTAAATCCCTACATATATTTCATAATACAGTTGTTGGATTTATCAAGAAAGGAACATAATAAGGGTGAGATCAAATTATTAGTAATGGTAAAATATAGCGGAATAAATTGTGAATCAATGAGAATAATAATAATGGTATGGTAAATAATATAACACACATAACATATAATCATAATAATGAAAATGAAGTGCATAAAAATCATAGTAAGGTAATATCTGTAAACACCATACATACAGATAACTTGATAATGAAAAATAAATATGGAAAAATTGGAAAATGAAACACATTCCAATTAATCAATTAACTAAAAATGAAATATATCCATAGATATATCGATGCAATATCTAAAGGAAAAATAATAACTGAATATAAATAAATGAAAATTCTTAATTATTAGACTCCATGTTTTCTATATAAATTGAACTATTACCATTAACAGATAGTTTACCATTACTAATTTCTGAAATCTATATCATCCCATGAGATAACAAATGCATCAAGGGGATTTAATTATTCAGTTCCTAAATTGTTGGGATTTCTTTAAATGGTCTTCATCCAATGAATATCATTTCCAAAGCATTCCTTATTTGAAAAAAAAATTACTTAATAATATAAATATTAAATAAAGTATACATATTTATGAATATTTCCCCAAGTAATAAAATAATATTCAATGTAAAGTAGGAATGATAAACTGGAAAATAGATTAGGAAATAATAATATCTATGATAAATGCAATGGATATTTATGGGAAATTAAATCTCAAATTATCATAAGAAATTGAATATTTCAAAGGGTGTAAAAGGAATCAAAGAAGTGAATGTGAATATTATCCTTATAAAAATCAATTTTATTCCATGCATATTAATAATAAGGATGTTATCAATATAATATATTCTAAGTGGAAAAAAATAAAGGTTTGTTTTGATTGATGAATATAAATAATATAAAAATAACTTTTAAACATATTTATGAGGATTTTTTGATGTTCTTTTTGAAAAAACATTTCTTTGACAATATAATTTTTAAATACTTTCTGTAAAAAATATCATTTTAAATATGAAAATGAAGCTTGAAATATGCCTTGTTTGGAAAGAGACTAGATGATTGACAAGAAGTAATTGGTAAATTAAAAATAGGATAAAATTTTCTTTAACAAATAATTTTTAAAAAATTTGGTTTTCTTAAGACATTGTTTTAGAATAAAATAGTTTCACCAACTATAGAGAGATAGAAAGTCTAATTTTTTGATAAACAGTTCCAAATATATCTTGAATATAGACGAGTTGAAGAATGGTACTAATAAATTAATATGTTATTGAATAAAAATAGTGTAGAAAATTAATTTTTTATTAAATAATCATCATATAATTTCCAATATTCTAAATACCATTGAACAATAATTAAAGTTGTTTTTGTGGAAAATAATGATTAAACATTATAATGTGTCCCACACCACTTTGACTCATTTTAAATAAAATCCTCATAAAATGATAATATTAAATATAATTTTGAAATACAATTAATGTAAATTAATTCATGAAATAATATAAATATGGTGCTAGATACACTACACAAAATAAATATCTAATGAATATGAAATTTACCTCACAGATGTAAAAAAAAGGTAGATGAAAATCCATTACATTGTGTATCATTTCTAGTGAATGGCCTTTAGCATCCTATATAAATGGTTTTTTTTATAATTTTATACTTTATTTACATCCTTTTTCATTTTCACAATAAATTTTATTTTACTTTTTAATATGTTTTATTCGATTACCTTAAAATTTAATTTATCATCAAGAATTTTGACAAAATTCGGTTTATGTGCCAAAAACATCTTTGATAGGTCAAATATCCTCAAACAGTTAATTATTTTACATCTCTTGAAAAATAATCATGATTTAATTTTCATATGTATACATAAATTATAATTTAAAAAATATCCTTAAATATGGATATAAAAATGAAT
The DNA here is from genome assembly GCA_963277665.1 of Viscum album. Taxonomy (NCBI): domain Eukaryota; kingdom Viridiplantae; phylum Streptophyta; class Magnoliopsida; order Santalales; family Viscaceae; genus Viscum; species Viscum album. The sequence goes on from OY728141.1 coordinate 766,802,455, forward strand.
CAATGTATTGACCATGTATAGGGTAGGGCATATATACAAATGAGTAACATTACTATTTTAAATGATCATTATGAAAAAAAAAATATTAAAATTATATATCTCTAAAACTATAATTATATCATAAATACAATATTATTAAATCATATATAATTATATATATATATTTATTTGAATGAAAAAGGAATCTCATCATGTCAAGGAGGCTGGAGTTCACACATCCATGAATGATGTTATAAAATTTTAACCGTGTGAATGGTATAAGATAAATTGAGATATATTATATTTACAATAAGGTAATAATGACTGTAATATCATATAAGAGTTATTTATTTAACTTATTTTTAATGGAATATATACTCTATATTTTCCTCGTATAGTGTCAATGAATAACATCGTTTTGAGTGGTTGTTGTCCACATTGCCTCAAATGATGTTATCATATTAATTTAAAATATAATGTATTAAATTTATGTGATATAACAGGATTTAAGAAGTAAAAAAGACATAAAACATATTATATATAATATATATACTCAGTGTTCACATCATTTGGAAAACCATTAATGTTGTTAAAGGAAAAGTTAACAATTATCATTTTGTGAGGAATTTGTTAATCGCATACAAAAATAGAATGTATGTTTCCCATTAAATAGAAGTGTGTGTTAGTTTCAGTCAAACCATTAATAAAACAAAATAATAGTATATTTATGATAATTTTTGTTATATGATAAAGGAATAAATATATTTTAGGGGGCGGAGAATGGAAATGAAACAAAAATGATTGAGTGGAGATGTTACCTCTTAATCAGTTAACTTCATTAAGTTTGTTCCAAAATGCTTCCATGGAAGGATTACATGGAAAAGGTATTATTAATGGTAGAGGTGAAGATGTTTTTGAAGAAATATGTGAATATTATGCCACAAATGTGGGCAGAGAGGTGTGAGGAATGGGGTGATTAGGTGACCTTTTTAGGGATGAAAAGGACTCACTTGTTATTTGTTAAAAAAAGATAGGTGTTCCCACCTTTTTACATAAAAAGTAATAAATTATACTTAAAAATAATTAATGGAAGTTTAATGGACTAATTATTTCCATCCAATTTATTTTGGAAAATTTGATAGTTTATTTGGGTCCTTAAAGTAATTGTTTAGTATTTTATTAAGTTTAATTTAACCTTAGTAATTGTAATTAATTTTAATTAACATGACTGATTTTTTTGGTCAAAAACAATTTTTTCATTAATATAAAATATAATTTATTATTATTATAAATATTTAAGCAATGTTTTAAAATTGTAATCATAGTAGAGGAATGAATTAAGTTATAATTCTTACTACAGGTGGGATGATAATGTGAGGTTTCAATGTAAAAACTTCTGAAACATTGATTTGTTTTTATAATTTATTTCAATGTTTAAATGATTAAAAGGATATAAATTGTATTAATTGATAAAAATATTATATATTTAAACATAAAATCAAATTTTTTTTCCTTATATATAAATAAGAACAAATAATAGTTTTGAAGAAAAAATTAGTGTTTTAACTATTCATTAAAAACTAAAATGTAAAAAAACATATCAAAAATAAACCATAACCTAATTATTAGGTTTGTATTTCAAATATGTAGTTTATTTTTCATTTTAAATAAGTAAAAATTTAAAATTAATATTTAAAAAGGGTTCTATATTAAAAAGAAATAAAATTACCTTCATAAAAATATATGTTAACATTTTAAAAATAGATTATGTTCTTATCTTGTGAATATAAAACCAAATAAATTAATATAAAATATATTTTATAGAATATATGTCACATATTTTTTATTAAATTCATTCACTTATTGTAATTAACAATGTGTATTAAGAAAAAATTCATTTTCAACCATATAAATAATAATATTTCATTTTTTCATACCGAATATTCTTATTTCTATTTAGTTGGTCCACAATTAATTATTTATATATTTATATAAATATTTAATTTTCATATATTATTTAATAATATTCATAAATTCTAACATTAGGGCAAGGTTATATCATATTTTAATAATATGTATATATAAATTGTTATATCATGAAACTTGGACTTGTGTGTTACACAATCCATTGAGGATGTATTCTATTCCATGGAACCCAATATATATAGAAAGGTACCTCATTCAAAAAATGCATCATAACACTTTATTTTCATTAATTTAAAGATTTACTATGAATTCAGTATATTTAAAATATAAAATATATATAAATGTCTCATGATATTATGTTACCTTACGTGCTTATTGATGAATGTTAATAATACTATCAAATATGAATGTTATAGATTAAAACTTTTGGGTTTTATATTCTACCCTTTTTAATTAAATTTTCCCCTCTCAATTAGAACTCTATATTCATAAGATATTTTTTCACTTTTTTGAAGATGCACATCATGATATGGCATGTAAAACTTCCTCTTGAAAAGATAGAATGTAATGTACAAATGTAACATGGACTAACATGTAACTAGGTCAATGTGGAGGAGAAAACTAGTGGAAATTAGATATACTCCCATAAAAGAAAATTATAAATATTTATAGGGAGTTATTGAGGTCACCAATCACAAAAAGGGGGATGATAAATACAATTTTAAGGGCCTCAATGCAATAAATATATGATGATTTAAAAGGAAATCAATTCAAATAAAAATACGGTATTATGACAACATTTTATTTCTATATCATTTTACTAATTTTGGGTCATTGTTTTACTATCCTATAATATAATGAAAAATTATTAATTGGTAGGATTCAATTTTATATGAACAATATTATATTTTTGTTGTCATTTGATCAAATTCCAATTCATCCCATTAATCCCCAAAATTAATTGATTATATTGAATATTTTTATTCCTAAAGAGCTTAAATATAACTTTAAAAGATAATAGGGCCTATAAAAGAGTGAAATGTTTGGCTCCTTTTAATTAACTATATTCATGTATCAATATGGATATTATATTAATCTCTAATACTCAAAAAGATTCTTAATTGTTTCATCATTAACATTTATTTATAAAATTGTATAAATCAAAAAAATTAAATATTTCCCAAGAAATTTCATAGATAATTGGTTGGTCTGAAACCCTTATCAAACTTCGTTAATAGGTTCGATACCCATGGCCTATCAAGATATGAATCGTTGTCATAGAATATAAAGGTTTTTCTTTTCTAAAAATAAATACATATATTTTACAAAATATTTTTAATTGACATGCCTGAAATTTAATCATTAAATGGTCTATTAATTAAGGTTTTTAGTAAAACCATTTTTATAAGGTATCATAATATTTTTTAACTATTAGTATATTTTATTACTGATCATGTAAACCCTAATGGTTTTCATTACCATTAAAATTACATCTATATAAATCTAAAAGAATTAGTCAACAAATATATTTTTCCTCTAAAACATATTCTTCTAAATTCCAGCATATTTATAAGAAAATTCATGATTCTTAGAGCCAAAATACCACTTGTAAAATAATTATACAATTTTATTATTAAATCCTAGAAATAAATTATCATAATTATCCCTTCATTGAAATAAGTATTAACCAATATATTGTTTTTTTTCTTATTTTTAAATCATGAAAACATATATTCATTTTAAAACACATTAGATTTAACCTTGATGATTCATTTTCATTATCCATTCAAAATCATCATAATGTATTGTAAAGAAAATGTGGATTTTCCTAATAATATATCCAAAGCGTTTTTGATTAGTCATGTTGTAAGACCCATTTTGTGTACTATGATACCATGAGTTAAGATCATAACACCATGTCAGAGTTATTAATTCTAGGTACATCTATTCTAGAACCAATTCCACTTATAGTGTTCATGAAGAGATGTATTTCTAGGGCTACCAATATAATTTATACCATACAAAAATAATGTGATGTTATTCTATACTCATCATAGAATTCTAACTTTGTGTTATGTTCTCTAACATATTTTTTTCCTAAATCTAGTTCAAAAGGTTTCTAATATAATCACATTAATATCAATTGTATTTCCCCAACCATTGATATCTCAGAGTCATTGTCTGCTATAAATTACATTGGAATGATTAAAATGAAACAAATCTGAAAATACCGAGACATAAATAGTATTGGTAAACTAGATACATACATTATAAAAGAATAAATCAATTAAAAAATATTTGTTTCTTCTTTCTATATAAATAACATTGATGATAACATTATTTCATCTACTAAATAATTGCATATCATTAATTTATACTTCTTAGAATCCATGGGAAAGGAACATAATAATCTTGATTTGTAATGATCTGTAAGGAAAAAATATAGAAGAAGTAATAATGAATCCATGAAAATTAAAATAATCTCATGGTAAATAATATTACACACATATCAAATAAAAATAAACTGATAATGAAGTGTTTAAAAATTATATAATGGTGATGACTAGAAACAAATTTCATTAAAATTTCTACATCAGTAAAAATAAATATGTTAAGGTAATAAAATAATTCACATGACATTAAATCAGTAAACTGAAAAATAAAATTTACCCATAGTCTATTTGACACAAAATATCATGGAAAAATAATAAGTGAAACTAAATAAAGGAAGATGATTAACTATATGACAACAAGATTCCTACGTATATGGACCCATTAAAGTCAATATGACTTTTAATATTACCAATTTTAGAAACTAATTCAACCTAAGAGATTATTAATGCATTGCGTGGATTTTATTAACCAGACCACATCCCATAGTCATTTTTTAAAATTTTCCCCAAGCCATGTATTTCATGTCTGAATAATTTCACATTTTTAATAAAAAATATCCATTATGAAATGTTTTTATTAAAAAAAATATAAGGATTTATCAATCATTACCCAAATAATGAGATAATGAAAAATTTAAACTCCATATAAAAAAGGAATGTGGTTTAAGAGATAATCTTATTCATGGAAATTGATATAGGTATTTAATGTAAATTCAATGTCAAATGTTCTTTGGAAATTGAATATTTCCCATGGACAAAAAGGAATGATGGAAGGGAATTTAAATACTATCCTCATAAAAATATGTCACAATCCATCCATATGAATAATAAGTTTGGATTAAATACAAAAAATCACTTATTGAGTAAAATAAGTGTTTATTTATGTTTTTTAATAAATTAATATAAAAACATCATTTAAAAAATTATTTAGTAAACTATCCTTATGATTAAAAAACTGTAGAAAAACATTTCATCAAAAATAACTCTAGAAATTATTTTCTTCAAAAATTATTATTTTATGTATAGAAAGGAATATGCGATGAAATAATGGTGTTTAAATAGGTACAAGCCATATGAGGTAAAAAATAATATTCATTTTACATGGTTAATGGTTAGAAAAATTCATTGTTAGGAAAGAAAAAAGTTGATTCCCTTACAACATTGGTAAATAAATATAGGGGTAAAAATGTAATTACCAAATCATATTAAAAAAATTGATTTTTTTTAATAAAATATTGTTTTATAATATAATATCCTCTATTACTAAAGATAAAAACATTTTCAAGTTTTATAAAAAACATTTCCTAAAACATTTTCATTACCAAAGAATAGAAAAGTGGTATCACTTCCTGAACATGTTCAATAATAACTGGAGGATAGGAAATTAATGGTTTCAATAAATAATTCTAATATAATTCTCTTGAATAGAAATTCCATTGAAATATCCTTAAACATATTAATTAGAATAATAATATTTAATCATTCCTATGTTTCCTATACTATATTGAAAATTTTAAATCAGAATCCTCATTATGTTGTAATAATAAATGGAATATTTTAATACCCTGAAGATTTATTAATTTGTGATGTAATATAAATATGTTAATAAGACATCAGACCCAAAATAATTAAGTGGGGAACATGGCCTTTATCTCTCAAAAGTAAAATGTGAGATGAAAATCACTTTTCTTGAGTTTCTTTTTAGATGAACATCGTTTAACATCCTATAGAAAAATCATATTTTAATTTTATTCTTGAGGAAAAAAAAAATTTACCATTACATTTATTTCAATAATTGTTATTATCTATAAAACTACTTAAACAATTACATTTATCTTGAGTTTTTTCACCAAATTCAGTTTATTTTTTCAAAAACCACATCGGTTGGTCAACTATGGTCAAAGGTGTAATTATATATCATATAGAAAATAATTATAATTATATATTTATCATATTTATACATCAATTATAATTTTAAGATCAAGTATTAAATATTATTATTAAAATTAATAAATTTTTTGATCATGAAGATAGTAGGCGAACACACACATGAGTAAAGTTCCCATTTTTCAATGATCATTAGAAAAAATAAGTTATATATCATTATTTCTCTCTATAATGATAAATTAATCATAAATAATATATTATTTGATCAATTGAAATTATATATATAATTCATGAGTTGAAAAAGTATTCACATCATATTGAGGAGGTCGTAGTCCACATGTCCACGAATGACGTTATAAAATTTTAAGTCTGTGAGAGGGTAATAATGAAAATAATATATATTTTATTTCTATTAAATTAGATATGTATTAAATATCATATATATTTTTCTATGTGACATATTTTTAAAGAAAATCATAACTTATATGTTATATGTATTTTGTGAATTAATCACAATTATTTGAGGGGAACGGTTGTCCACACTTCCTCAAAAAATGGTATTATACTAACATTTAAAATTAACTATTAAATTTTTGTGTTATAAAATAATTATTAAAGAACAAAAAACCATAAATATAATATATAAAATATATAAAAATAGTTTCCATCATAATTTCCTAACATGAAAATTGGTTAAGTAAAAAAATTAATAATTTTTGTTTCGTGAGGCAGTAGTTCACTGTATATAAAAAGAGTATGTGTGTTACCCATAAGATAGAAGTGTGTATTATTTATGTTGAACCCTTAATAAAAAAATATATACATATTGATGATACTGGTATTTTTATTTATTAGTGGAATAAGTATATTTTAGGTGGTGTATAATTGAAATGAAACCAGAGAACATGGGAGAAGATTTTACCTCATAATCAGGTAACTTCTTCAGATTTGTACTAATAGGAATCCTTGGAAGGGTTTCTACTGAAAGGTAAGATTCACGGTCTATGGGAGGAATTATGGTATGTTATATGGGCAGAACTTTTCTGACCTTATTTGTCTTAAGTGGTGTGCATAATGGGGATAGGCTATGTCCTTTTATAATGGGGAAATGACTAACATGGTATTTTTGAAAATTAGTTAGGTGTACCCATGTTTTTACCTAGAAATGTTATAAAAATAAAAAACAACTCAATAATTGAAGGTTCATGACATATTTATGTATATAAAATGGGATTTGTATAAGTGCCTATGTCATATGGCCCACAAATTAGTGGTTTAGTCCTTTATTAAACTTAAGTTTACCTTCATAATTAAAATTAATTTTAATTACATTAATAATATTTTATGTCCAAAATATTGTTATTATTATTATAAATTATAAATTATTCTAATTTAATGTATGGAATCCATTTTTCCTAATTCCAATCATTTAAGAGAATGAAATTAAATTAAAATTCATCCATCCATAATAATTTTATTTCAATTTCAAATATTGTGTTCATATTAACATATTAAATGAATTAGATTTTCAAAATTCATATTTAAAACTGTTTCTCAATTAAAATATTTTAAAATTTATTTAATAAAAATATATTTCTTTGTGTAATATATAGTTTCTTATCACCTTATGCACATAAAACCTAGTGGATGAATATCAAAACTGATTGATTAAATAAACAACATAAAAATTTTATTAAAATCGTTCACTAGAAGTGACTACATATGTTAATTAATACAAAACACTTTGGAAATCATATAAATAATAATAATTCTATATATATCCTATTGGTTATTATTATTGTTTCTCATTTCTTGGTAACCAATTAAATCAATTTATATATATATAAAACATAATGTTTCTTACGTTATTTTATATTACTCATAACTGCTAACATAAAATCTAGATTATATCATGTTATAATAATAATTTAATATTACATTCTTATTTGGTCAAACATGGTCCTTTATGTAATGTATGCCATTGAGGAAATTTTTTATTTCCTGGTAAACAATTTATCAAAAAATTTCCCTCTTGCATAAAAATAAAAATAACTTAGTACATAGATCATTACAACATATATCATGTATTGAATATATTTAAAAAAATTTAATATATAATATATTCATGGGATATTATTTTCACTTATGAGCTTGGTGATGCATGTAATGCATGTTATTGAATAAAAAGTTTTACATTATAATTATGGGTGTTAGACATGTTTTGGATATATAATCTTTGAAAGAAATAAATTATATTTATCTATTATTTTTTATATGTTCAGAATAATTGATGCATGTTCTCATGGTGTACTAATTTAGTAACCTCATATATATTAGATCATAATTAATGGCTCTACAATTCGAATAACATGTTATATGGGTTTACATTTTTTGTTCCTATCTATAAATATTTATTTTTTGTTACTAAATTAGATCACTATCAATGTGTACCATTTTATAACATAAATTTTTTCTAGAGGAAATTAATAATGTTTTTAGAGGATTCATGGTTTGGGTGAGTCATTATATAAATTGAATGAGATTAATGGTCATGATAGGATATGTCGATTCTATATAGAGGAAGATATGTAACATGTCGAATTTATTGAGGATGGTAATACATTTAATAAATCAATTTTCATGATTTATGATGTTAATTATATTTTAAAATGTCATAAATAGAATAAATATAAGAGGTTTATTGTAACATCCCAAGTAAGTAATGAATAATAGATATTTTTATCTATGTCTATTAATGAATTAGATAGTGTTTTAGAGTCTTAAAATAAAAATAAATCCAATCTTAAGCATGGAATACACTAATATTTTTTCAAAAGATTATTTTACAGTCTTTTGATGGAAAATCATTTTTAAAACTATCTTTTGATAATTTTATAAGCTATGTTTGTCAAAATAAACTTATTATTTTTGATTGGGACATCAAAATTTACTTTGTGTGAATTTGTTGTATTTTTCTGACAATGTTCATTTTGATAATGAATAGTGAAAAATACTGCATTTTACATAAAAACTGCTTTTTAATATAATTTATTTATATGATTAGATTATATTTTGAATTGGTTTTAAAGTTAAATTAGAATATATTTTCACCATTTAATCCAATGGTGGTCATTAGGATTAATTTCACTTTGGAATTGGGCATAAACTAATGCCAAACATTTCATAGATATTGTTTAAAAAAAAAACCCGATATTTGTTTTGACAACGAGAATTATTTTTAAATAAATTATTGAAATTTATTTGTTTGGAATTTGGTAAAATGGATTACATATTTGGAATCAGAAGGTCCAAATTATGTAATCAAGACTCTTTTTTTTGGACATTATGAATAGTAATGACGGTAATTATCTTTAATTATCATGATTAATGAGTAATCGGGTAGTTTAGGATAATAAAATAATATCATAATAATAAACAAATGACACCAACATGTGTCCTAATTCTACTGGTTGTCTCATGGACGACCATGGGATGTCTTGTTCCAAACTTTGGGATCCCATGGAATCAATTTTGTGGAAAGCGACTTGTTATCTTTTTATTTTTTTAAGAAAGTAAATATAACAAGAATGTATCACCTGATTAAAACATTTTTAATTTTGTCTACATTGATGATATTTTAGACTATAAATATTCATTGGAAATCTAAATATATTTCCTACAGCATAGTATTTTGTTTCATAATTTTTAGACTTTAAATAAATTAAATTATTTATGACATCATGATGATGCAGCGATTACCTCATTAATAAAGGATTTAAATAAAATGAAATGATAATGTAAAATCTATGACCTACACATGTCCAAAACCTATTGTATGGGTGGATTTATAACCCTTATCACCATACCCTTGAATTATATCAATGTGGGACCTTTTGAATCCGAAAATCATTTTCAAATAAAGTAACATTTCTTTACTTTCCAAGAGTGCCCCTCCTCTACTCTTATAAAAGGCACCCACCTCTACCACATTACCCACACTCCCAAAGCCTTTGGCTTGGAAAACCGCTTCTCATTTTGTCTCTCCACATCCCTCTCTTACTCCTTGAATCCTCACTTTATGTAGAAGTCTTCCCAAGGAAGCCTTTGAGCTCAAACCAAAGGGAGTTACCCGATTTTAAGGTAATGTCTTCACTTGAGTCCTTTTGTTTTATTTTTCTTCTCTAACCCCATAAACTATTTTTATTCATTTCATTTGTAACAACTCCAGTATCTTCAATATACTAGGATGTTTTTATAAGAAGTATTAGAGCTACACTTACACACACATTCATCTAATGGTTAAAGGACATACTGTTCCCGTGGATGGTGAATTTATGCCTCCCGAAACGATGATTGTTCAACATTATTTTAACACCTTCAAAGGTGGAAATTAAGATGTAACTATATTTATATATGACATATAATATTTCTATGTTTTCCTTAAGCTTCTGTATTTTTCATTTTGGGCATACCTTTAGGGTTTCCATTATGGGTAAACGCGATATCTTCATTTAAGGAAGTGTGGACTACCGCCCCCTCAAAGTGATTTGATTCATTAAATACCATATGTGGGATTTATAAAGGATGGAACTATGATATTATATATTATATTATACTGGAATTATAATATACCTTTATATCATTATGATTCCATTCTATAAAATCCAAAATAGAAATGAAAGTAGCGTTCATGCGTACGTACGGCTTACCGTCTCCATGAACGGTGCATTTCATTTCTTACCTCTAAATGATTATGTAATATTATAAATGCATGTATATAATGGATATATATGATATATACATCATGATTATAATTCTGGATAAATTGGATACATGGACAACTTGTAATTATAAAAGGTTTATTTTTGACTCAAGTACCAATGATCGTTAAAACGATCGTTATTAACTTAAATAATTACATAGTGTTAATGAAATGGAAATAAGTGATATAAAAGGAATAATGAACTTAAAAAAGGTTCTTAATCAAGTAGAAATTAACTCAAGTTTATTATTCTGGACATTAAAGAACGATCGATTCAAGTCAGACCTGAGGTATGGGACTTCGTCTCAATCTCATTTCATTGAGGAATATTTTGTTTTATACTCAACCTTATTTTATACAGTGTATAACCCCCTTTGACTTTTACGTTTATCGAAAAGGAATATTTTTTATATGAAGCATTTTACTAAATGAAAAAAGGGAATGTTTTGTCATACGTATGCGGCGACAATGACTTCTCCGCCGCCGTGACCATTATTTCAGTTTCAACTTCCTCTACAAGCCATACCATCTTTTTAAAAGAAAAATAAATACAATGTTATACTTTTCTTTTATTTTGGTATTGAAAATGGTTTTCATAATTTTTTTATATCAATGTGTTGTATTGATATCTTGTGATTGAAAGGTGTAAATGTTATGTTTCCTTTATGCATGTTTTATGTGATACGATTATGTTGAGGTTCTTGGGAATTATTATGAAGACGGGTGGTTCCGTGATAAACTAAGGGCGGGTGAGCCCGATATATCTCTCTAATGCATTGGGTAACGCGAAGGAGTGAAACGTTAAGGTTTCTCTGAAGAGATTTAGGGAATATACTATGATGGGTATTCCAAACGTAACCAATAGGGTTACTCCCGACGTAAGAATGTTATGAATGCCTCAAGTTACCTTTATGTCTTATGATTTCTATGATTTATTCATGATTTGATGAGGTATATTAAAGTTCTTATGTTTTATGGGTAAAGTATTATTTCATTCTTATGTATATATGTACCCATGTTTCCTTTCCATATATTTTTTATATCCCTTACTGAGCTTTTTATGCTCATCCCAAGTTTTTTTGAAATGTTTTTCACAGGTCAAGGGAAAGGTACATGATATGATGACAGTGTCAAGGAAGTGTCAAGAAAGAATCCATGTTTATTTTAAATATGTTTCCATTGATGGGAAAGAAGAATACTATCTTTATGTAACCACTTTGTTTATATGTGGAATGCAATGCAAGTTTTATGATCTAATTCTCTAAAACTCTAAACCCAAAAATATCATCAATGTGTAATCTTGTAATAACTCAAGATTAAGTAATGTTTAAGGCTGGGCGTTATAGTTAGTATCAGAGGTCAGTTTAGATAACTTTAGGAGTTAGAATTATATTAAATGATTATCCAAAAAAAAATTATGGTCAAATTGAAGTGATATAGTATTTGAAGATTACCATGTTGCTTCATCTAAGACATGTTTGTTCAGAATGGTTTTCCGTATAGGAAACAGGGAAGCAGTGCTAGGAAGGCATGCAGAAGAAAATAACCTTCCGAATCAGCATCCTGAGATAGTCGGAATTGGAACTGAACTGTTTGTTGCTGTAATTGCGCAGTTGACTCATGCGATAAATAGTGGTGGTATCCATACACGAGATCAGCCAGATCAACCGCAGAGGAACATGTCAGTGGTGGAATATTTCATGAGGCAACATCCCCCATCATTCAAAGGATCATCTGACCATGTGATAGCTGAAGGGTGGATTAAAGAACTGGAGAATATTTTCGATTTCATGGGGTGTTCAGGCAATTAAAAGGTTAGTCTTGCTATTTACCGTTTGTAGGGTGAAGCAGATCAGTGGTGGTCGATGGTTAAAAATATCAGGGATTCTGATGATATTGATGCTCTCGACTGGGATGGATTCAAAGGTATGTTTCTTGAAAAGTATTTTCCTAAGGATATTCAAATTAGGATGGAAAAACAATTCTTGGGATTGAGGCAATGGGAAGACTCAGTGGCTACCTATGAAGAAAGGTTCACTCGATTGGCAAAGTATGCTCCAAATTTTATCCCAGACCTTGATAGTAAAATCAATCATTTTTTACTTAGGATTAAATCCAAAATATCTAAGGTCATTAGCTTCTAGTGAGTTTAAAAGTTATCAAAAGTTTGTTAGATGTGCTGAGAAGGTGGAAATGGAGTTTTCTGATGATCAAGTGTTCTATAACAACCAGCAGAAGAAGAGACCAAGGTGGAAGGAGAAAGGGAAGAATTCTACAAAAAAGTCTGATGGTAAGAAATATAAGTTTCTAGTTTGTGATAAATGTTGAAAAAGGCATGCTGGGGAATGTATTCTGAATTCTGGAAAGTGCTACCGATGTGGTAAGATGGGACATAAGGCTCGTGATTGCACTGAAAAAGATCAAGGTGAAGGTAAGACCAAATTTGATTTACAGTTAGTGAAATGTTTTAAGTGCAATGATATGGGTCACTATGCAAACGAGAGTCCGACAAAGAGCTTGAGTGATGGGAAGCAGTTAGACTACAAGCAGAAAGGGGTGGTGAAATCCTTTGCAACTACTTCAGTAGATGTCGGGCCATAAAATGAAGTTGTATCAGGTACATTGTTTGTTTTTTCAGATTATGCCAGTGTGTTGTTTGATTCGGGGTCTACACATTCTTTCATCAATGAAAACATTTCTAGTAAAATGGGATTACCATCTCAAGAAATGACTCCTGAACTTTTGGTAAAAACACCTGGGGGAAATGTTGAGGAAAAAAGAATTTATAAGAATCTTCCTATCCTTATCTGTGGAAAAAACCTTCTTTCAAACCATATTGTTCTACCTCTAGTAGAGTTTGATGTTATCCTGGGTATGGATTCACTCTCTATTTACCATGCTAAGATTGACTGTAGAGATAAAGAAGTTTCTTTTTAGAAAGACTTTCAGTTTGTGTACAAGAATGAACCCTTACTGTAGATAACTTATCAAGAGTCCAAGAAACTTGTAAAAGATGGAAATGAATGTTACCTTGCACACATCGTTGAAAATAAAGGAACTATTCAGATTAATGATGTGTCAGTGGTAAATGAGTATCCTGATGTTTTTCCTGATGAGTTGCCTGGAATAATACCAGATCGGGAAGTTGAGTATACTGTTGACTTAGTTCCTGATGCTAAGCCAATTTCAAAACCCCCTTATCGAATGGCTCAAATTGAACTTTTAGAGTTGAAGGATAAATTGCAAGATTTATTAGAGAAAGGTTTCATTCGACCTAGCACATCACCATAGGGTGCTCCTGTTTTATTTGTTAAAAATAAAGATGGTTCAATGAGACTTTTCATTGATTATAGAGCCTTGAATAACATCACTGTTATGAACAAATATCCTTTGTCTCATATCGATGATTTGTTTGATCAGCTCCAGAGAGCGTAGTATTTTCAAAGATTGACTTGAGATCGGGGTACCATCAGCTGAAGGTAAAGGAAGAAGATGTTCCGATGACCATGTTCCGTACAAGATATGGCCATTATGAATTTTTATTAATGCCTTTTGGGCTAACCAATGCACCTACTGTATTCATGGACTTAATGAATATAATTTTCCATGAGTTCTTGGATAAGTTTGTGGTGGTTTTCATTAATGATATTTTGGTGTTTTCTAAAATTAAAGAGGAGCATGAAATACATTTAAGGGTTGTCCTACAAACCTTAAAATAAAATAAACTGTATGGAAAATTCAGCAAGTGTGAGTTTTGGTTGCAAAAAATTTCTTTCCTTGGTCACATTGTTTCTAAAGATGGGATAATTGTTGATCCTCCAAAAACAAAAGTTGTGGAAGACTGGACAAGACCCACAAATGTAACTGAGATTCGTAACTTCCTTGGTTTGGCAGGATTTTAGCGAAGGTTTGTTAGAAATTTTTCACGGTTATCTTGTCCAATGACTAAGATAACTCGGAAGGGTGTTATGTTTATCTTGACAAAAGAATGTGATGATTGTTTTCCGGAATTGAAAAGAAGATTGGTGAATGATCCATTTTTGGCACTACCTTCGAGGAATGGTGAGTTTGTTATATACAGTGATGCTTCATTGAAAAGACTTTGTTGCGTCCTAATGCAGAATGATCAGGTAATTGCTTATGCTTCACGACAGTTGAAATATCATGAGGTAAATTACCCTACACATGATTTGGAATTAGCTGCTGTTGTTTTTGCTTTAAAATTTTGGAGGCATCATTTGCATGGAGTAAAGTGTGAAATATATACTGATCGCAAAAGTTTAAAGTATATATACACTTAGAAAGAGTTAACCATGAGACAGAGGAGATGGCTGGAATTAATCAAGGATTATGATTGTACAATTCATTACCATCCGGGAAAAGAAAATAAAGTGGTTGATGCTTTGAGTCGAAAAAGTAATGCTTCATTAGCAATGATGCATTTGGAACGTGGTCCTTTGGTTAAGGATTTGATGAACTTTGGCATAGAAGTTGTTGGTGTAGGAAGTTCTTCTGTTTTGTTTCCGATATTAGTGATATCATCTCTATCAGATAGAATCAAGCAAGCACAGAAGCAAGACAGTGAGTTGCAGAAAAAGGTAGAGCTGGTTCAGAATGGTAAGTTTCCTGAATTGAATATTGATAGTGATTGTGTTTTGAGATTTGGGAAGAGATTGTGTGTGCCTTGTAATTCACAGTTGAAGAGAGAGTTGTTATTTGAAATTCATAGTTCTTCGTTTTCAGTTCATCCTGGCAGTACTAAGATGTACAAAGATCTGTGGGAGTATTACTGGTGGGATGGAATGAAAAGAGATATTGTTGTTTTTACTATGAAGTGTTTGACTTGTCAGCAGGTTAAAGGAGAGCGGCAGTTACCGAAAGGGATGCTTCAGCCATTACCAGTGCTAGGGTGGAAATGGGAGAATATATCCATGGAATTGTTGAGGGATTACCAAAGACATCTCGAGGAAATAATGCAATCTGGGTTATTGTTGATCGCTTGACTAAATCTGCTCATTTCCTTGCTATACGAGATACTTATTCCCTAGATCAACTTTCCCGTCTGTATCTTAAAGAGATAGTCAGGTTAAATGGAGTTCCTCTCTCCATTGTATCTGATCGTGATCTCAGGTTCACTTCTAACTTTTGGAAAGGCCTTCAGAAGTCGTTGGGTACTGAATTAAATTTTAGTAAAGCATTTCATCCTCAATCAGATGGGTAGTCAAAACAAACAATTCAGACCATGGAGAATATGCTACGAGCTTGTTCGATGGATTATCAGGGAAGTTGGGACCAACATATTTCTTTGGTTGAATTTTCATATAATAACCGTTTTCATTCTAGTATACAGATGGCACCATTTGAGGTGTTATATGGGAAGCGGTGTCGAACTCCAGCTTTCTGGGATGAAGTGGGTGAAAGGAAGTTGATAGGACTAGAATTGGTAGAAGAGATGGCCGAAAAAGTTCAGATGATTCAGAAACACATAAGAACAGCTCAGAGTAGGCAGAAGAGTTATGCAGACAACAGGAGAAAGGATCTAACTTTTGAGGTAGGTGATCATGTTTTTCTCAAAGTCTCACCATGGAAAAGTGTGATGAGATTTGGTAAGAAAGGAAAGCTGAGTCCAAGGTTCATTGGACCATATCAAATTCTGGAGAGAGTTGGATCAATTGCATACCGGGTGGCTTTACCTCCGAGTTTATCTCAGGTACACAATTTTTTTCAGGTTTCGATGTTGAGAAAGTATATGCCAGATCCATCTCATGTTTTGAGTCCAGAGGTAGTTCGGCTGGAAGAGAACCAATCTTATAAGGAATAACCGGTCCAGATTCTTGACCACAGGGAGCAAGTGTTATTAAATAAGGTGATTAATCAGGTTATGGTTTAGTGGAAAAACCACATGATGGAAGAGGCAACATGGGAAACTGAAAATGCAATGAGGGATAAGTACCCCCATTTATTCGATAAGTAAATAAATTGCGGGGACGTATTTTTCTATATGGGGGAAGGATGTAACATCCCAAATAAGTAATGAATAATAGATATTTTTATCTATGTCTATTAATGAATTAGATAGTGTTTTAGAGGCTTAAAATGAAAATAAATCCAATCTTAAGCATGGAATACACTAATATTTTTTTTAAAGATTATTTTACTGCCTTTTGATGGCAAACCATTTTTAAATATATCTTTTCAAAATTTTATAAGCTATGTTTGTCAAAATAAACTTATTCTTTATTATTGGGACATCTAAATTTACTTTGTGTGAATTATTGGTATTTTTCTGACATTGTTCATTTTTTAATGAATAGTAAAAAATACTGCATTTTACATCAAAACTACTTTTTAATCTAATATATATATATGATTATATTATCTTTTGAATTGGTTTTAAAGTTAAATTAGAATATATTTTTACCATTTAATCGAATAGTGGTCATTAGGATTAATTTCACTTTGGAATTGGGCATAAACTAATGCCAAACTTTTCATAAATATTGTTTCAAAAAAACCTCCTATTTGTTTTGACAACAGAAATTATTTTTAAATCAATTATTTCAATTTCTGTGTTTGGAATTTGGTAAAATTTATTACATATTTGGAATCAGAAGGTCCAAATTTTGTAAACAAGAATCTGTTGTTTTTGGACATTATGAATAGTAACGACGGTAATTATCTTTTATTATCTTGACTAATGAGTAATCGGGTAGTTGAGGATAATAAAATAATATCATAATAATAAAAAAATGACACCAACATGTGTCCTAATTCTACTGGTTGTCTCAGGGCCGACCATGGAATGTCTTGTGCCAAACTTGGGGACCCCATGGAATCACTTTTGTGGAAAGTGACTTGTTATCTTTTTATTTTTTTATAGAAAGGAAATATAACAAGAATGTATCACCTGATCAAAACATTTATAATTTTTTCTACATGGATTATATTTTATACTATAAATATTCATTAGAAATCTAAAAATATTTCCTAAATCATAGTATTTTTTTCATAATTTTTAGACTTTAAATAAATTAAATTATTTATGACATCATGATGATGCAGCGATTACCTCATTAATAAAGGATTTAAATAAAATGAAATTATAATGTAAAATCTATGACCTAAACATGTCCAAAACCAATAGGATGGGTGGATTTCGAACCCTTATCACCTTAACCTCTAATTATATCAATGTGGGACCTTTTGAATCGGAAAATCATTTTCAAATAAAGTAACATTTCTTTACTTTCCAAGAGCGCCCCTCCTCTCCTCTTATAAAAGGCCCCCACCTCTACCTCCTTACCCAAACTCCCAAAGCCTTTGGCTCGGCCAAACCCTACCCATTTTGTCTCTCCACATCCCTCTCTTACTCCTTGAAGCCTGAATTTGGGTAGATGTCTTCCCAAGGAAGCCTTTCAGCTCAAACCAAAGGGAGTTACCCGATTTTAAGGTAATGTCTTCTCTTGAGTCCTTTTGTTTTATTTTGCTTCTCCAACCCCCTAAACCCTTTTTATTAATTTATTTTGTAACAACATCAGTATATTCAATATACTAGGATGTTTTTATAAGAAGTATTCGAGCTAAACATACACACACCTACATCTAATGGTTAAAGGAAATACTGTTTCCGTGGATGGTGAATTTATGCCTCCCGAAACGATGATTGTTCAACATTCTTTTACCACCTTAAAAGGTGGCCATTAAGATGTCACTATATTTATATATGACATATAATATGTTTCTGTTTTCCTTAAGATTCTGTATTTTTCATGTTGTGCATACCTTTAGGGTTTCCATTATGGGTAAATGCGATATCATCATTTAAGGAAGTGCGGACTACCGCCCCCTCAAAGTGATTTGATTCGTTAAATACCATATGTGGGACGTATAAAGGATATAAATATGATATTATAAATGATATTATACTTGAATTATAATATACCTTTATATCATTATGATTCCATTCTATAAAATACGAAATAGAAATGAAAGTAGCGTTCATGCGTACGTAGGGCTTACCGTCTCCATGAATGGTACATTTCATTTATTACCTCTAAATGATCATGTAATATTATGAATGCATGTATATACCAGATATATATGATATATACATCCTGATTATAATTCTGGATATAATGGATACATGAACAACTTGTAATTATAAAAGGTTTATTTTTGACTCAAGTAGCAATGATCATTAAAACAACCGTTATTAACTTAAATAATTACATAGTGGTCAAGAAATGGAAATAAGTCATATAAAAGGAATAATGAACATAAAAAGGTTCTTAAGCAAGTAGAAATTAACTCATCTTTATTATTCAGGACATTAAAGAACGATCGAGTCAAGTCGGACCCGGGGTATGGGACTTCATCTCAATCTCATTTCATTGAGGCATATTTTGTTTTATACTCAACCTTATTTTATATGGTGTGTAAAACCCTTTTACTTTTACATTTATCCAAAAGGAATATTTTTTATATGAAGTGTTTTACTAAACAACAAAAGGGAATGTTTTGTCGTACGTATGCGGCGACAACGACTTCTCCGCCGCCGTGGCCATTATTTGAGTTTCCGCTTCCTCTACAAGCCATACCTTCTTTGTAAAAGAAAAATAAATACCATGTTTTAATTTTCTTTTATTTTGGTATTGAAAATGGTTTTCATAATGTTTTTAAATCATTGTGTTGTATTGATATCTTGTGATTGAAATGTGGAAATGTTATGTTTCCTTTATGCATGTTTTATGTGATATGATTATGTTGAGGTTCTTGGGCATTATTATGAAGAAGGGTGGTTCCGTGATAAACTAAGGGCGGGTGAGCCCGATATAGCTCTCCAATGCATTGGCTAACGCGAATGAGTGAAACGTTAAGGTTTCTCCGAAGAGATTTAGGGAATATATTGTGATGGGTATTCCAAACGTAACCAAGAGGGTTACTCCCTACGTAAGAATGTTATGAATGCCTCAATTACCTTTATGTCTTATGATTTCTATGATTTATTCATGATTTGATGAGGTATGTTAAAGTGCTTATGTTTTATGGGTAAAGAATGATTTCATTCTTATGTATATATGTACCCATGTTTCCTTTCCATATATTTTTTATATCCCTTACTCAGCTTTTTATGCTCATCCTAAGTTTTTTTGAAATGTTTTTCACAGGTCAAGGGAAAGGTACATGATATGATGATAGTGTCAAGGAAGTGTCAAGAAAGAATCCATGTTTATTTTAAATATGTTTCCATTGATGGTAAAGAATAATACTATCTTTATGTACCCACTTTGTTTATATGTGGAATGCAATGCATGTTTTATGATCTAATTCTCTAAAACTCTAAACCCAAAAAGATCCGCAATGTGTAATCTTGTAATAACTCAAGATTATGTAATGTTTAAGGCTGGGCCCTTATATTGATATAGAGACACATGTTATAAATTTGGATTTATAATATATCATATGGATAAGAGATTACATTACACAATGTTTGATAATAAGAAAGAATTAAATTATAATGAATATCTCGTATCCCCATAGGTGACTTGATGGGTTGGTACACTTTACTCCTACTCTGTGAGTAGTACTCACCACTTCAAAATGAGGTAAAATAGTTTCAAAAACTATGTTTGTTCAAGATTTTAGAATATTGAATTATATATGAGTTCAACACCTATGTATCCCCACTACGAGGTTTTGGTTTGTTCTGGGTTTCACATATCTCTATGAAATAAATAAATTTAATATTTATTAATATTTATATATTTTGATTTTATTTTATTTAATAAATTTTTTCACAAGTAATTATGTAAATAAGAATAAATATTTTTAATATAATATTCTTATTCAATGTTCCAAAATAATTTTGTTATATAATAATGTTGAGTTAATGGAAATATTTTTATGACACAACATATATTTGATAATAAAATTATTTCATAAATAATATATGATATTTATAATAGATTTACCAATCCATTTTGTAAAAATTTGGCATTATTTTGATCGATATTGTTATATGAGGATTGACATGAAATTTTAAATACATTAATCCAATATATATAATACATGATAATCCCATATTAGAATAATATAATTTGTTATAATTTTGAATTCCCTATCTCTTATCTTAAATATTCTACTATTACAATGTGGATACCCATGAGCCCATACCCACATTCATCACTCTTGATCAATGGTACATTCCTCCAATGACCGCAATTGAATCCAATGTGTTATTTTATCACTATATTATTACTTGAAGACCAATTAAAAATATATCAAATGTGCTTGGAAGCATATTTGGATGTCTTCGGTGAATCTAAATTATATTTAATTAGAAGATAACACAGAAAAATACTAACATAAATTTTATAAAAATTAAAAAAAG
Source organism: Viscum album (assembly GCA_963277665.1). Lineage (NCBI taxonomy): Eukaryota > Viridiplantae > Streptophyta > Magnoliopsida > Santalales > Viscaceae > Viscum > Viscum album. The sequence goes on from OY728141.1 coordinate 766,823,792, forward strand.
TGAAATAATTTTATTTAATTTTATAGTTTAATATTATATTTTATGAGAACCATCAGTGTTGTGCATTGTGTTTCATTGTTTATATGCGGTTATATCACATATCATAGCAAACATGTTATATTTCCATGGAATGTGTTGTCTTCCTCTACCAACATTGTATGAACATTCATGTAGTTATATTATACCTTAACTATTAGTTTTCTTACATAATTCATAACCAAAGAAGTTTTCCTTTATTTTTTTAATTATTGTTCCAAATGTTTATGTGAAAAAATGGGTGTTTCCACTTTTATTATTATTAAATACCCCAACATTTTCCCCTCACATTTATTCCCATCCACATTTCTATATCTTTAATTTATTATACAGACATTTTTTCATTGGTTACATGAGGCCTCATTTACTTATTCTATAACTCATTTAGAATTTATCCTTCATTTCACTAACTATTCCCTAATATTTTGATTCATAGCAAAATAATTTCCTATATTAAAACATTTTTTCTAAATTATTTAATACTCATATATGAGAATGAATTATTGGATGATAGTCAATAGAAATGTTTATATAAATAATAAATATTTTATCCATATCATTTAATAATGGTTTACATTCATTAATATGTGTATGATTTGTTTGTTCCTGATGACCTTATATACAATACCAAATAAATAAATTTTAATATTTTTTCAGGAGTTTATAGATTTAAAATCACCGACCATGTCCAGAGAAGTTCATTTATATATTTTATCCCAACCATAATTATGTATGTATTTTTTTTGGGAAACTCTTATTGGTTCCCGTATAACCCTAATTACCATGCATACCTAGTATGTGTGTTTGGAGGTTCTTGTTGTACTTGAAGTGTATTAAGGTGAGTCTAAAATGGAAATAATGATATATTATTATTTAAAAGGGTAAAATGTCATGTTTCAGGAAAAAATCAGTAATGAGAGATATGTATATATTTAAATGAATTTTCGGTGAATTTACATCCCCTAATAACCCATGTACTGTTGTTTGTTTTCATCAAATGCTATACATTAGAATATAATTTTTAATAAAATTAATTTTGATATATTATTTTTATTCCAATACTGTATATTGTTTTTTTATGATTTGTGGAGGGAAGTAATTCTATACATGTTGTGAGATGTGTTATAAATGATGGACGAGATACATTCCCCTCATGAACTATGGTATAGGTGTAATAGATTAGTAGAGTGTCCCACCAATTTTCATAGTGAGATGGGTGACATTCTGATAGTTCTCAAAATGTGATGAAATGTTTTGGAACCATGGGAAAATTAAATTATTACCAATGGTATATTGTATTATCATGGGTGGAACCATTTATGACCCTTGTTACATCATGTAAAAATTTCAAAATATCATGGTTGTTAACCATTTTGAAGAATATTATAATATAATGTTATGAAATGGTATCATAGATGGGTTATACTCTAAACATTTGTTTTGTAGAAATATATGAGATATCACTGTTTCTGTAGAAGACTATTAACCTCTAATTTTGATGTATCACATTAAAACTAGATATCGTTTCACCCTGATAAAGGTATGTCTAGTATTGGTTGTAACTATAGAACGTAAGGATTAAATGTAGTTTATTTTTCTTATAAATTATTTTGTTTATTAAGACATGGGCATATAAAAACATTTTTAATTGGAAATATTAATGTAAATTGTTAGTGGTTTCTTATATATATATATTAAAACCCAGTTTAATAGTCATCACTACCTAGGTATACCTCATCATTATCTGTTTTGATAATTATAAGGAAACAAGTATTTATGGTTAATTTGGGAGGATATTCATGAATTAAAACATTATATTATGACAAAAAATAGTATTAATTTCATTTATCTCATATTTTCATCACATTTATATTATTTTAAGGATTCTTGTATAAGTCCTTCCTATAAAATATCCTTATAATGAAAAGTAGAAACATTTAACCTATATATTTGTTCATATTTATATGTAATTGGTAGATGGGTTTAATAATATTGGATTTCTAAATTATATATAATTTATTTTAATTTATATTATGATTATACATAATATTATTTATTAAACCATTACATAATGTTACATAATCTAAGGTGTATTGTTCCAGAAACTCTAATTTCAAACCCTTACTTGTTTTTGGAAACCTATGGAATATGAAGATGGATTTTGATTATGTGTGGCGACCTAGTTGAAATTACATTGATAGTTAATAAATCAATAGATTATAAAAAGTGGATGATAATAATTTTTCATTTCTATTGGCTTTCTATTTGTGTAAAATGACTAATACCTTTTATAATATTTTATCATAACGATCCAATATATGCATCCCAAACAACCTGAGGACAATTGTCACTTGTTGTTTGGGAATTTAAAACATCATAATAAAAATTATATTCCATTTTTTAAATCCATTATAAGGAATAAAATCCTATTTTGTTCCTAAAATTAAATTTTATGGCATGTGGTATACATATAAAAATGGGGGTGAACTGAAATCCTAGTATTACAATAAAAAATTCATCGAAGAATATAGTGTGAGTAAATTTTATAACAAGATATCATAAATGAAAAAGGCCATGATGTATCACATAGGGGGAATACCATAAAGATAAATGTACCATACACTCACTGAAAAATAATAAATGTTTCCATAAAAATGATCAATAAATTTGTATTAGCCTAGATTAACTTCCAAGAAAACATCATATATTTACTGATGTGTCAAAGAGAATTAGGTTTATAACCGGATCTCATTCATAAAATTTAGTAAAAAACCATTAGTTGATGCACTAATAAATTATATAGGATACAAATTTATAAAATGTTCATTATTTTGTGTTCCAAAAATTTAGATCAATAATTTGTACAAAAACAATGAATTACCCACGTAATGGTATGTGTTATATATTTTTTCCTCATTTTATAATCGTAAATATTTCGAACATATTCCATAGAGAATATAGAATTAAATATTATGGTTATTAATATCAAAATTCGTATTATAGGTATCAAAATTTATTGATCATTTGGGATTAGAAACATTAATTATGTGTTACAAAAAAGGGATACAGAATATAAAAGTTACCCTTTGCGAAGTTTGATTTTGAAAAAGGAATTTTAGATATATTTTTTTGGAACATCTTAAAATATTAAAAGAGGATATAATTATAGAGGTATATATGTACATTACATATAAAATGAATTTTGATGATATTAATTACATATAATGGAGAGAGATAGTGATTTATAGAGATAATGGTAAAAATCGATGAAAATCTGGGGTTTAGGGAGAAAATTTCTCTTCAGTCTGGTTTTTCCCATACGCATTAGAAACTAATGTATAATATTTATTTATATATTAAACTATATTCAACAATCATAATCATATATATAGTATTTAATATATATATATTTATATATACTCATTCAAAAATTATATTGGTAAAAAATAATAATGCATTCATGGAGATGGTGGGCAATATTTTTGAATAAAAATGTTTCCATTTTCAATGGATGGAATGGATAAATGTAAACTATTTATTAATCTTTAAAGATTAATAATTTTATAATTAATTAAATTTCTATTTTTTAATCCTTCAGTATAACAATTACATAGTGGTAGTGAAATAAAATGAATTTCATCGGTATTCTAGGTGGTAGTCCTCTATACACGGGAATGATGATTTTATATCAAATTTCTATTAATATGATTTGGGGAAAACTGTCACGACTCGTCCTCGGGGCTCGTGTTGTGACTACCCCAAGCCCAGCTTCCATAGGCCAGGGGCTGGCGACTAGCACCAAAGGCGTAAATCCCGATATCTGGGAAGAAATTGCCTTTATAAAAGTAAACAAAACACCATAGAGTACAAGCGGAAGTAAAACACTATGTACAAAGAAAAGTGCTGAAAGTTAAATGGGACAGAATACAAACCCAACAGAAAGTACACCTACAACTGAACAAAGTACAACAGAATAAGACAACAGCTGGATGAACGGAAGCAGTTCCTGGGTTGTCCTCCTCGGATCCTACCTAAAGGGTAGGTACAGATGGAGAACCTCCTAGATCATCCACCATGGATCCTACCTGAAGGGTAGTTACAGATAGCCTCCACAACGCTCTCGCCCATCAACATCCTCCGAGTGTCGTTTAGATGTGAAGTCCACTTCAAGATACTGAATCGTCATGTAGTCCACCTCCGGGTACTGACTCGTCGTGTACTCCACCTCCGGGTACCATCCAGTCCTCGAACACTCGGCCTCCGTCTGCACTTCCCGTCATCTGCAACCAACACAATGAGGTGTGGGCATAGCCCGTGTAGGGGTGAGTATAACGATACTCAGAAGGGACCCCGATACCCTCAAGGTCTCACTAAAACCAACAAGGTTAACCACAATGAAGATCTCAACAGATAACCTCTACTTAGGTATATGCCCATACATATACCTAAGTTATCAAGTAACCCATCTCAATCATGAGGAAACACAAGGATTATGAAATCAACGGATAACCACTACCCAGATATATGCCCATACATATACCTAAGTTATCAAGTTACCCATCTTAATCATGAGGTAATCACAATAGTCATAGACTCATCTCAAACCAGGATTTTCATTATCGAAACTGTATCTGCTGAAAAGCTCCGTCTCTGGAGTGTACAGTGGTCTTGTCACGACTCTGAGGTACTGCTCACTAACCTAAGACTGCTGAGGTACTCCTCCTGTCGAGTACCGTGGGTCTGCGACCAACTATCGGGCGCTCCGTCCGCTGTTCGTCTGTCGCCAAATATCGGGCGCTCCCCCTAATAGCCAACAGAGGTACTCCTCCTGTCGAGTATCGCGAGTCTGCGGCCAACTACCGGGCGCTCCATCCATCGTGGGTTAGTCGCCAAATATCGGGCGCTCCGTCCACTAGGCTAGTCGACTCACTCTAAATCGAGTCGGTCAAGCAGTCGTCAGGTCTCAGCCAGCTACACGGTCTCCGTACTCCGTACGCTCGTCTCTAGGAGGGTCCTCTCCATGATCAACAGGTCGATACTCCAAGTATCTCAAGGACACATGAAGATGTATCTGAAAGGACTGCCTCATCATAGGGGTCTCAAAGCAACAGACGACGCGTCAATTGGACGCCCGGTCTATGAGTTATTAGCTTTTTCATCCCCGGGGCCCGGTTGGTTTCGTGTGCGAACCAAACCGGACGTATCTCAACTGTACCCCAATCTCTCATAGGGTATACTCAGAGATACCATTTCACAACGTGATCACCAAAGCCACTAACGGTTCGTCAGACGGATGTCTGGTCTGAAAGATAACAGCTTTTCTGTTCCAAGGGCCTGGTTGGATTTCGGGTACAATCTAACCCGGCCACTATCCAACAACAACCAAAACTTGAGTGAAGTATTCCAAAAGTTCCGTCTCATCAAGAGGAATTCAACGAGACAGACGGTGCGTCAATTGGACGCCCGGTCTGTGAGTTATTGGCCTTTTCGTTCCAGGGGCCCGGTTGGTTTCATGAGCGAACCAACACGACCGCACTCTAACGGCATCCAAACCTCGAGCGGAGTAATCCAAAAGATCTGTCTCCCTTAGAGGAATCCATCAAAGTCAACGGCACGTCAATCAGACGTCCGGAGCTCATGATATAAGTGTTTCCGCTCCAAGGGCCCGGTTGGTTTCGTGTAGGAACCATCCTAGACTAACACAAAGTATTCCGAAACCATGAGTGAAATATACCGAAACGACGGTCTCGATCCAAGGATCGCATCGCAATTGACGGTATGTCGATCGGAGACCCGTAACATAAGTTATGGGCGTCTGACCGAAAAAAGTTTGGTATTAAGGTGTTCGGGCCCGATCCGACCCGGCCCGATACCCCCAAGGTCGACCGGAACCGGGTCGACCCGAACCGGTTCCGGGTCCGGCCCGGTCGGGCGGTCGGCCCGGCCTGGGCACAGCGCGCCCAGCACGCTGGCCAGGCGCTCGGCCAACTGGCCGAGCCATTTGGAAAGGGGGGGGGGGGGGGGGGCGCCTGCCCCCCTGCTGTAACCGCGCCCCCCATTAAATGGGGTCCGTTTTGTGCTGGCCGGTCGGGGGAATTAATTCCCCCGGTTTCCCTTTTTTCCAGCCGGCCGGTTCTGCCAACAAGGATCGGCGACGACCGGTCCTTCCTCCTTCGCCGACACCGGCGGCCCGGAACCGGCCGCCGGTCACCCTGCTCCGCCGCGGCCCGGAACCGGTCGCCGCCTGGTTCGTCCGGCGCGGTGCGACGGCACCATGCCCTCTGCCGCGGCCCCGCTCTGGACGCGGTGTCTTCGGTTTTATTCGACACGGCGTGACGGCGCCGCGCATTACTTGTCGTACGATCCCGCGTGGAGCGACATCACCACACCATTCCGTCCCAACCATATTAGAAACAACATTCAAATTGGAGGAGGGTCGGCCGTGTTTGTCTGGTCAGACCCCTCTCATTAATTGATAGCAACTGGTCGTAAATTCACAGAGGATGAAAAAGTAGAATTCACGAACAAAGATAATTAAATAAACCCCTACAGTTTTCCCGCAACAAGAATTCCCAACCCGCAACATATTCTTTGCGGTTCAACTTGATGTTTAGTTGATCCGCATTCTTTGATTTAGAAAGAAGTAACATGGGGTTCATTAATATTCACAAAAAAAATCCCTAACTCGATGTTTCTTGAACGGAGGTTCGTCGAACGAGGATTCTTCACGAAAAGAGACGTCGCGAAAGAAGACGTCGTCGGCGTCGCGGTAAGAGGCGTCGCGGAAGGAGACGTCGCGGAAGGAGACGTCGACCTCTGAGAAATCTGGCGTTCTTCACGTTTTTCACATTCTTCACGTTCTTCATGTTCTTCGACGAAGGAGATGAAGAAACTCTTCAATCATTATCCTTTTTCTCCCCAAGACTCCACCACAAGAAACTAACCCAAAATAAAATAGGCTCACATCTTATTTGATTAACATAACATAACTTTTGAATTTCAAAAGTTTGAAATTTAAAAATCCACACTTAACACACTTAATTAATAACATAAGCTATTAATGTTTATGTTATCAATATTTAATGGTGAGTTGAGGGGGGTTGAAGAATATGAAGGGGTGGGGTTCGTGTGGTCCCCACCACCCTCATAACCTCTCTTGGGAAGTTGGGTAGTTACCCAACATCCACCCAAAGCCTTAAACCACTAAAAGAAAATAATAATTGTTGTTAATTTATAAATTAAACTTCCACAATTTTTATCATCTTCTCTCGTGAAAATGCAACTCCAGAAATGGCGTTCCTAAGAAATTACTGGCGCTACAGTTCCATTGGTGCCCTCATAATTCGATTCCGAGCACCAGTTCAAAAGTTAAGAAAACCTGCTCGTCCGTTCACTGAACGTACCCGAGCCAAACATCGGAAAATGATTCTGGGCACACCTGGCCTCGGAATCAGGCGCCGTCAGAAACAGAATTCTTGTAAAATTCCAAAGAAAATTAAGAAAAAATATTCATTGAAATTTACGGGTCTTTACATTACTCCCACCTCAGGGATTTATGTCCTCGTAAATCTTAAACACATACTAGGGATACAAAAGCGGTAGTGAGCATGCATATTAGCCTCCCACTCTCATGTGCTCACCTGGAGACTCCCGTACTGCTAGTGAAAGCGCACCCGAGGAATCGACCATCCTTAAAGGATCAGCTCCTGTCGATCCTCGATTCCCACTGGAACCTCCGTGGAAGTAACCCCATTGCCATCATCCTGCTCCTCATTGTCGATGATATGCGAAGGGTCAAACGCGTATCTCCTCAGTTGAGATACCTGGAAAACGTCGTGCACTTGGTGCAACTGAGGTGAATGGGTCAAGAGGTAAACCACCTCACCTACCCAGCTGAGGACGTAGAAAGGTTCGTTGAACCTCGGAGATAACTTGCCGCCCTGGCCACATCTCCGTAAACCTCGTTGAGGTGAGACCGGTATAAATATGTGATCATCATCCTCGAACTCTAGAGGCCTCCAATTCCTATTCGAACTGAAACTCAAACGACTGCTACCATGAGGGTATGGTTGACCGACTCAAGAGTGATCGGTCGCACCTTCCTGTGAATGAGTTTATTCTGTGCTGCCTGGGGTTTCCTTTTCGCCGACCAAGGAAAACCCATCCCAATGTTTGCCTAAAACTGTCATTTTGAGTATGAAAAGTTATTGACCATCACATACTCAAACTAACGTCGTAAGACCTCGACGCTGCCACCAAGAGATTCCAACCGAAACTCTCACCTCAAGGGTATGACCACTCCGTCAGCGTAAGTGTGATTATCGAGTCTCCTCCCAAGGTATCTCCAGATGTGAGGATCAAGTCCACGGCTTCCGGAAACTCTAGGCCTGGAACAAGATTTGCAAAAGCAAGGAATGGTTCATATCGACGTCTGTTACTACAACAACTAGTAGTGGATACAGACTGTCCCATGAATCATTTTTTAGAGCCATTGGGTCACACTCCTTGACCGCATGTAGCTGCATTCTTCCTCCGCCCTCCAGCTCCTTGAGCCTGGCGGGGCTAACTAAGGCGGGTGGTTATAGAATGTTAAGATGTACACCACCTCATGCTGCTCTCCTAGTTCTGCCTCCATGTCTGCTGCTCTGCATACTCATCTCTCCTTAAAGATTCATCTTCTTTAAACATTTAACATGGTCGAGTCTCTAAGACTGGAGACAGTTTCCTATTTCTTACTGCACTTTGCAGTCTTTATCCGATCCTTGATGATTTCTACCCTCTTTGCATATGATCTGAAAGAGCTGCTAAAATTTCTCCTTTTCCGAAAAGAGAAAATCGGTCTCATCCCCTGGATGAACCACGCTCATTGCCTAATACAGTCAATCCTGACATGAATGATGCATTCATGCCATGGATGATGTCGTAAGGCCTCGACGTAACTACTAAGAGATCCAACTGTCCATCTCGCCTCCAAGGGTCGAGTCACACTGTTGGCATCAGTGTGAGGTCACTAGGTCTCCTCCAGTAAAAATATCGAAAGGGAGGGTCATGTCAACAGTTTTAACCGGGACCACTCAGTATCAACCAAACAAAAGGACAGGAAATCAACCAAAGATAAGTCTCTTTTTATTATTGCAGCTCATATTACAAAGACATGAATACAACAGCAACATGGAACTAGAAGTACAAGGGACGTACCCACTAGTTCTGATCCTTCCTACCTGCTCCCGGAGATCTAGTACCTTGTCCACTGCTCGGCTGTTGCTCAAGCACCTGCCGCTGCTTCTGCCTCGGTGGTTCCTCCAAAGCCTGCAGATCAACTGTACAAGGAGTCAGACAGTCACGTTCCAGGTGACCCTTTCCGCCGCATGAGTAACACTGTCTGTTTCTGGCACGCCTAGATCTGTCCCTAGCCCTGGTGCCCCGGACCACCGATCCTAAAACCCGAGATCGCCCAACTGCTGGTCTTGTCCTCCTGGACCTCTGCATCATCTGTCTACTGCCCACAGATGACTCGGCTACTGATCTAAAAACACACGACAAAGACAGCATATCTTGAACACTCTCGGGGTGTAGAGATACTTGCACAAATTCCACCCTGAAGAAGGTCTTGAAGTCTTCCCATGCGAAGGTCATCCCGTCGCAAAACTGGAACAAGTGGATCCACCACCTGCTTGCTGCTGCCTGAAGAAGGCTGCTAGAAAAGATCACCATGAAGTCTGCAGGCATCCCCACTAGCCTGAAGACTCTCACCACAGCCTCCAGCCAAACCTCAACTGCCTGCGGGTCCGTCTCTCCCCGAAACCTGGGTGGCCTCTGGCGCTGGAACTCGTGCAGTGCACTTAGTTGGCGTGCATCGCCTACTGCTGGGGCTGGTGGCATCAGTGGCCCAACGTATGGTAGTACCGCTGGTGCCTCCGCTGGTGCCTCAACTATAAAAGGGCCCTGTACTGATGCCTCGTTGCTTGACAGGATGTCAGTACGCACATCCCTCTGTGCTCTAGCTATTCGTCCGAGAAAAGGCATCCTGAAAGAAACAATGTGACATCGTCAAACAATTATACCTGGTGAGCTGACCTGGTTTGAGCTGATATTTAAATAAAACTTCTGGAAACACACATGCAATCAGTGTTTTCGTGCACAAATTCAGAATTCAGTTGTCAGGGTCCTGGTGTATGGATACTTTGGCCGTCCGCACCAACACTGGACTCCCTGAACTGAAGACCACACTCGGTACCCTTAACACTGTTGCTCCACAGAAATAAATTATCAGAGTTACAAGATCTGTGGTAGAACCGACTCCTCTGACACCAATTTTTCACAACCCGTCCTCGGGGCCCATGCCGTGGCTACCCCAAGCCCGCCTTCCATAGGCCAGGGGATGGCGACTAGCACCAAAGGCGTAAATCTAGATATCTAGGAAGGCATTGCCTCTATAAAATTAAACAAAACACCACAGAGTACAAGCAGAAGTAAAACACTAAGTACAAAGAGAAGTGCTGAAAGGTAAATGTGCCAGAATACAAACCCAAAAGAAAGTACAACTACAACTGAACAAAGTACAACAGAATAAGACAATAGATGGAAGAATAGAACAGGCTCATGGGTCGTCCTCCTAAGATCCTACCTGATGGGTAGGTACAGATGGCGCAGCTCCTAGATCGTCCACCACGGATCCTACCTGAAGGGTAGGTACATATAGCCTCCACAATTCACTCACCCGTAAACCTCCTCCGAGTGTCGTTTCGCCGTGAAGTCCACGTCCAGATACTGACTCGTCGTGTAGTCCACCTCCGAGTACTGACTCGTCGTGTATTCCACCTCTGGGTACCATCCAGTCCTCGAACACTCGGCCTCCGTCAGCACTGCCCGTCGTCTGCAACCAACACAACGAGGTGCGGGCATAGCCCGTGTAGGGGTGAGTATAACGATACATAGTAGGGACCCCGAGACCCTCAAGGTCTCACTAAAACCAATAAGGTTAACCACAAAAGAGATCTCAAAAGATAACCTCTACTTAGGAATATTCCCATACATATACCTAAGTTATCAAATAACCCATCTCAATCATGAGGAAACATAAGGATTATGAAATCAACGGATAACCACTACCCAGGTATATGCCCATACATATACCTAAGTTATCAAGTTACCCGTCTCAATCATGAGGTAAACACAAAGTTCATAGACTCAGCACAAACCAGGATTTTCATTATCGAAACCATATCTGCTGAAGAGATCCAACTTTGGAGTGTACAAAGGTCCGGTCACGACTCTGAGGTATTACTCACTAACCTAAGACTGCTTAGGTACTCGTCCTGTCGAGTACCGCGGGTCTTCGGCCAACTATCGGGCGCTCCGTCCACTGTGGGTCTGTCGCCAAATACCGGGCGTTCCCCCTAATAGCCTACAGAGGTACTCCTCCTCTCGAGTACCGCGGGTCTGCGGCCAACTACCGGGCACTCCGTCCGTCGTGGGTCAGTCTCCAAATACCGGGCGCTCCATCCACTAGGCTAGTCGACTCACTCCAAGTCGAGTCGGTCAAGCAGTCGTCAGGTCTCAGCCGGCTACACGGTCTCTGTACTCCGTACGCTCATCTCCAGGAGGGTCCGCTCCACGAGCTACACGTTGATACTCCATGTATCTCAATGTCCCACAAATAAGTATCTCAAAGTACCGCCTCGTCATAGGGGTCTCAATGCAACAGACGGCGTGTCAATCGGACACCCGGTCTGTGAGTTATTAGCCTTTTCGTCCCCGGGGCCTGCTTGGTTTCGTGTGCGAACCAAACTGGCCGTATCTCAACTGTACCCCGAACTCTCATAGGGTATACTCATAGGGACCGTTTCACAATGTGATCACCAACGCAGCTGACGGTTCATCAAACGGATGTCTGGTCTGAAAGATAACAGCTTTTCTGTTCCAAGGGCCCGGTTGGATTTTGGGTACAATCTCACCCGAACACTATCCAACAGAAACCAAAACTCGGGTGAAGTATTCCAAAAGCTCCGTCTCATCAAAAGGAATTCAACAAGACAGACGGCGCGTCAATCGGACGCCCGGTCTGTGAGTTATTGGCTTTTTTGTTCGAGGGGCCCGGTTGGTTTCCTGAGCAAACCAACCCGAACACACTCTGACGGCATCCAAACCTCAAGCGTAGTAAGACAAAAGATCTGTCTCATTTAGAGGAATCAATCATAGTCGACGGCACGTCAATCAGACGTCCAAAGCTCAAGATATAAGTGTTTCCGCTCCGAGGGCCCGGTTGGTTTCGTGTACGAACCAACCCGGTCTAAATCAAAGTATTCTGAAACCTTGAGTGTGATATACCGAAATGACCGTCTCGATCCAAGTATCGCATCGCAATTGACCGTGCATAGATCGGAGACCCATAGCACAAGTTACTGGCATCCGACCGAAAAAAGTTCGGTTTTAAGGGGTTCGGGCCCGGTCCGACCCGGCCCGATACCCCCGGGGTCGACCCGAACATAGTCTGGGTCCGGACCGCTTGGGAACAGCCCGGCCCGGCCTGAGAACAGCGCGCCTAGTGCGCTGGCCAAGCCGTTTGGCAGGGGGCGCCTGCCCCCCTGGTGTAACCGCGGCCCCCCATTAAATTGGGGCCGTTTTGTGCTGGCCAGCCAGGGGAATTAATTCCCATGGTTTCCCTTTTGTCTGGTCGGCCCGCACCGGCCGTCCAGTTCTGCCAACAAGGACCAGTGATGGCCGGTCCTTCCTCCTTCGCCGACACTGGCGGCCCGGAACTGGTCTTCGGTCACCCTGCTCCGCCGCGGCCCGAAACCGGCCGCGGCCCAGTTCGTCCGGCGTGGTGCGATGGCACCGCGCCCCTCTGCCACGTCCCCGCTCTGGCCGCGATGTCTTCGGTTTTCTTCGATGTGGCGCGACGGCGTCGCGTCCTTGTTCAAAATCACGGCGTGGCGCGACGGTGCTGCGCATTACTTGTCGTACGATCCCGCATGGTGCGACGGCACCACGCCATTCCGTCCCAACCATATTAGAAACAACATTCAAATTGGTGGAGGGTCGGCCGGGTTTGTGCGGCCCGGCCCCCTCTCGTTAATTGATAGCAACTGGTCGTAAATTCACGAAGGACAACAAAGTAGAATTCACAAAAAAAGATAATTAAATAAACCCCTACAGTTTTCCCACAAACAAGAATTCCCAACCCGCAACATATTCTTCACGGATCAACATGATGTTTAGTTGATCCGCGTTCTTTGATTTAGAAGGAAGTAACATCGGTTTCATCAATATTCACAAAAAAATTCCCTACCACGACATTTTTTGAACGGAGGTTCGTCGAACAAGGATTTGTCATGGAAAGAGACGTCGCAAAAGAAGATGTCTTCGGCGTCACGGTAAGAGGCGTCGCGGAAGGAGACGTCGCGGAAGGAGACGTCGACCTCCGAGAAATCCGGCATTCTTCACGTTCTTCGCATTCTTCGTGTTCTTCGACAAAGGAGATAAAGAAACTCTTCAATCCTTAACTTTTTTCTTCCCAAGACTCAACAACAAGAAACTAACCCAAAATAAAATAAGCTCACATCTTATTTTATTAACATAACATAACTTTTGAATTTCAAGAGATTGAAATTTAGAAAGCCACACTTAACTCACTTAATTAATAACATAAGTTATTAATGTTTAAGTTATCAAGAGTTAATGGTGAGTTGAGGGGGGTTGAAGAATATGAAGGGGTGGGGTTCATGTGGGCCCTACCACCCTCATAACCTCTCTTCGGAAGTTGGGTAGTTACCCAACTTCCACCCAAAGCCTTAAACCACTAAAAGAAAATAAAAATTGTAGTTAATTTATAAATTAAACTTCCAAAATTTTTATCATCTTCTCTCATGAAAAAGCAACTCCGGAAATGGAGTTCCTAAGAAATTACCGGTGCTAAGATTCCATCAGTGCCCTCGGAATTCGATTCCGAGCACCGGTTCAAAAGTTAGAAAAACCAGCTCGTCCGTTCACTGAACGTACCCGAGCCAAACTTCAGAAAATGATTCCGGGCACACCGGACCTCAGAATCACGCACTGTCAGAAACTGCGTTCTTGTAAAATTTCAAAGAAAATTAAGAAAAAAATTTCCGTGAAATTTTCAGGTCTTTACAAAAACATTTATATAATCCAAATTACATATTTCTATATATAACATGTTAGGATTTTTATTTATTAATGTTTTATGTTGTTTTTATAGTGGTAGAAGAATAAATGAAATTAAATAATATTGTTAAAGTGTATACCTCTTCTTGAGAAAATTTAAATTTTCTTTATCATTATCCCCTCAATGTTTTTATATTCTATGCGAAATAAGATATCTTCTTCTTCAATATGGATTTTATAATGGTATTTTTATAGTTATTGTGGAATCCGAAATGTTTTTTAGGTATGATGGTTGGAGGATAAGAGGTTCTCTTTTATCAGAGAAAAGAGAGGAACTCTTCATGTTACATGATGTATTAAATTAATATAAATTAATTCTAATTTATAAATGGATAAAAAATGATATAATTTGAATATATGGTAATAATGGGTCAAAATAATTTTATCCAAAATATTTTGGATATGTCAAAAATATATTTTTACATTATTTTCTTTATTTTTACCCATGTAAACATTTTTTGAAAATAACTATGAGAAGGATGTTTTTACACATTAGTGGTTAATATATTTACTATAAAAGAAAAATTGGAAAATAAAATGGCCCTTTATGTTATTCATAAAACATTCGAATAAATGATAAAAATGGTATTCTTATATATTGAGTAAAAAATTATTCATTACATAAATATAAAAATAATCACACAAATATATTTTTGATATTATTATTTTAAAAAGTTTATTTATTTCTATAAAATTAATTATAAAAATCTTCATAGAATTTATTGTAATTTTTTTAAATAGTAATAAAACCAATTATTTTGAAAACATATTTTTGAATAATATAATTACATCACTAATTAATTAAGTGTTTATATATTCATAATTTACTAATATAATTATATTGAAAAATTACCTAACATAGATTTCATAAAGTTCATTTTACTATTAATACAGTCCAATTTATCAGTTTTTGTAACGATTATACTTAAATATTAGATTTTAATGGTTCGTTTAGGCTTGGTGTTGCCTTTTGTAATGGATATTCAATAAATATTTTATAAAAGCATTGGTTATTCAATTATTTCTCCATTAAGAAATTTCATCCTTGAATCATAATGTTACTAAGGTGTAGTTTTGTGAGGTTACTTATTCTTCATTGATTCATTTAATTCTTGTGTCACATATTTATTCTTATTTTTTTAGATTGTAAATTTACTAGTAAGTTTTCTTATTTCATATATGATTATTTATTTTGTATAAAATATTAGTTGGATGATTATCATAATAAATATCAATTTCCTATTATACAATCTATTAATTCAATTCATGTTAGGTATATATTAAATAATTTCATAATATAGATATGGAGAAAACGTCCTGTACATTATAATGTGTTTGTGGGAGTGCTGCTCGATTAACCTAATCTTTGCTGCAATCTAGAATCTCATGGGGGTCAATATAGATATTATACCTTTTTTCATCTTCCCAAATATCATAAATATATTTCATGGACATATATATAGGAAAACATTATTTTCTACTATAAATTATTGTTACCATAAAAAAATTTCAGAATAGCTCTTTTATCAACTTTGTGGAACATTGATGTGTAGATGAATGGTTATGACAAGGACCATTTTTAGAACTAATGGTTCCTATTCAGCAGTAGAATCTAAAAATATATGTACTCAATATCTTTTCTTTAATGAGATTTGTAAACAATCCATTGGATAATATGTGTTGGAAATTATTATATGACAACTCAACGAAATCTCTTCATTTTTATCTATAGTTCTCTCATATTGAAAATTAATTTGTTGGTGGTAAGTTATAATGTTGTTCAAGTCATTATTTAGTGCACGTTATATACTTTTCCAAAAGTTGTAGGTATTCATCCGATTTGAATTTTATAAAATTGATAATAGTGTTCCATTCATCCTCAAAACTTCTCTAATGTATATCCGAGAAAGATGATATTGTGATAAGTCAAAATTAATTTCTATTAAGTTAACCATCAAAAAAAGGGTGTCCACCGCATCCCATATATTTTTATTACCTCTTCATTTCAGGGATGTACATGTGAAATTTTCTATAGTTGTGCATTAAAATTTATATATAATTATTGATAATGGCTTCACCATCACATTGGAATTTTTAAATTCAACATTGATTTGATGGAATACTAGGAATTTCATTATATAATATATAACCTCATTCTTCATATTTTACAAATAATAGTTCTCTTAATGATCTCAATAAAACTTCAATATCCCTAATTTTTAGGATATGGTCGAGCTATTAGCATCATTCAACCAATATTTCATTATGTCATTATTTTATTATACACATAGTCATGAAAAAAAAATTAAAACACATTTTTTATTGATTTTATACTTCTTGGATCTCCATTTTGTTATCACTTACTCATTTAAATAAATTTCAACATTCTCACTTTATGAATCCTTTATATTATCTAGATGGGATTATTTAGCAATCATTTATGAATTGAATGATGACTTTGATACCCTTAAAATTGAAATGATCATCCATTATTAGTCTTATAATATTGGATCATTCTTAATAATAATCGATGATAAAGTTGTAAGATACATTATTCCTAGATTTTCTAACACATTATTTTCTGTTCTAGGATGGATGTAGATTGGGAGGTCATATTAAATTATTAACACTAACTATATTCAGTTCTAATAATAATTCGTATTCTATATGAATATAAAATAATGTCTCAGTAATCCATAGAAATTTTATACTTCTACTTATATAGTTAATATCATCATAATTTTGACAGAAATATCCTTTTATCCAACTCAACATCATATATTGGATCATGTTTTAAAAAAATATTCAAATACCTTGAAAAGTACATTATCACATTATAATTATACAACACCATACATCCCATGATTTTAAATCACAATAAAAATTGATTATTGCGATGGATTATTTTCAATGAATGGTATACTCATCACAAATTGTCTCATAAATTGAGTTATTAGTGATGGATGAAGCCTTTAGCAACAAATCATGTTTAATTATGAAAATGTTCCCATTCATGTAGCACAGTATTTTGGATGTGAGAGTGTGATATATTATGAATAATAGTGACATTAACTCTGATCTATTATATATATTATATTTACAAAAAATTTATTTGATTGATATTATTCCCACCACAAAATAAAATTAACTTAAATCATATGACACACCCTTATCCTATTTATTTTATTGATTTTTTGAACCATGATTCCGAAAGAACCCCAAAAGATTACCATAGTTCAAAATCACCTATAAACTCTATTGAACATAGTTTTTTTGTATTAGGGGTCATATCACTTAGGTTCATACTCAACTTCCATCTTCTATAATTATTTTTATGATTTTCATTTAAATCATTCATATTTTTGTTTGTTCATAACGCATGCCGAAACAATTACTTCACTTTTATAGTTTATTTGATACTTATAGTTTCTATAAGTTTATTAATAGTTATTTTAATATACATTTGCTCTTCTTAAGGTAATCTAAATATATTTGAGTTATATTATCTTTTTTGAATAGTTTTCATTTAAATATGTTTTGTTGGTAAATTTTAGCTTCATTCCTTTTTTAACTTTTTTTCATTTAATCAACAACATTAGTTTTTGAATACTATATCATAATAAATTTATTTTATTTTAATTTTATAATTGGAATTTTAGTTTAGTGGAAATTTGTTATTCTATATTTTCAGTTTTATCGAGTCTTTGAGTGATTTCAATTGATTTTATGAATTTACATCGTAATTTAATTTTCAAATTTATTTCAATTATTTATGTCATATTTTATGTAAATTTATATATATTATTGATTTTTGAGTTCCAAAAATAATATCAATTTTTAAAAATTCAAAATCCAAAATTTTAACATTTTTTATTTTAATTAAATAATGTAATATTTTAAAAACCATTTTTTTAAAATGATGCATTTTTTACCATTATTTATTCATAATATTTTTTCAAATTAATTTATAATTTAATGAGTGATACTTTATATTTTAATGAATATAAATTTTTAATTCAATTAATCCTTTTGAATTATTCGATTTAATTTAATGATGATAAAATTAATAATATATAGAAAAATAAAATTCTTTAGAAGATAAACCTTTTTAACACAACCTGATTTTAATCACATCTAACCATTTAATCCCAATAATAAATTGGAATTTTAAATCATGAAATCATTATTTAACATATTACATTTAATAAGAATATAAATAAACATAGTAGACTTAGAAATCATTTTTTGGTGGGTTCACTCTTTTAAAATTCTAATTCATATTTCACGTTTTCTTCAAATGATGTTGGAATTTTCATCTTTCACTATAAAATATAATTTAAGTTAATCCATGTATTTTATTCGATGTATTTTTCTTAGTTAAAAAATAATTATATAAATACACTACTCTGTGAATATACATATACAATGTTTTTTAAAACGTGTATGGTTTTTAATATATATATATAATCACATGTGAGGATTTAAATATATGTATGTTTTTTTGTGCTTACGTTTTTTTATAAACATGATTATAAGTTTATATTAATTAATATTTGAAAAAAATTTATGGTTTATGAGATATATATATACACTCACACACCCACACTAATAGTTGAATATGTATATATAATTCTTTAAAAATCCACATGTAATGTTTAATATATATATATATATATTTGACATATTTATATAAATAAATTTCTATTCAAAAAATAGATATAATATATTTTAAACATATATGTTAATTAGGACATCATGATATATATTAACTATTAAAAAAGTAATAATAATTTTAATAATTTATAATAATAACAAAATAATTATTAATTATTTTTTCAATATTATTAATAAGAAATAAAAATTAATCCTAATTACAAAATATTTTTAATATTTTCAATATTTTAGGAAGTTAGTAATTTTTTATAAGTATAAAAAAAGAAATTCTAGTAATTTTAAAAAAAATATATTTATTACTAATTCAGTTGCATGTTATAATTATTTAGTGTTACATAAAAAATAAATTTTTTCACTTTGTAAAAATTTAAAAATATTTTCAATAAATACTAGAAAATTTTCAAACCATTCAATTAAATATAATATATATTTGAAATTAATTATAATTAATAGAAATGTTGAATTAGTTAAATTAGTTTGAAGTAATAATTTTCATAAAAGTTGATACATATATATATATATAAATACATAATATTAAAATGGTTACCCTTATGTACCATTTTACCAAACACCCAATGCAAACAATGGTATATGTCTCACCTGGGGAGAAACTAGATCCCAGGACCTAATGATGGTCACTGATTTCAGATGAAAAAAACTATTATGAGGGAAAATCAATCTATGGAAACAAATTATAATATAAATATTAAATGAATTACCGTAGAGTGTGATGTTACCAAACTCTTGACAAAATCATATGTGATTTCACATATATATTAAATCCCATATTATAGAAGTAATTATTTTCATTGATTTTCATATGATACATATCTTGGTAGATACATAGAGTTTCTATAAAAAGTAATAATAAAAATATTCAATGAATCAACATCAGATGAAATGTATCTAAACAACCAATAGACAATAATGTTATGTTATACCAAGGGTAAATCCAGTATCTCAAACATAATGAGAATCTCATATTTCACATATTAAGCACAGATTGAGAAATATTCTATTATATTCACAATATATCATGTGTCTGATATAATATATTTAATATTTTAATTTTATCTTTATCGAGCCTCTATGGGATCTAGAATCCAGTTCTAGACAAACACCTCACTCCAATCATATTATATAGAATATTTAAAGGTGTTAAAATAAAATAATATTTCATAATTAGTAATAATAGGTTATAATAATTCATTGTATCGATTATTTTTATAAAAATGTAACTCTAAAAGTATATACTAGGTTATATTATGTGATTGGGAATGAATAAATCATCCAAAAATTCCCAACTAACTTTGAATAAATACTGTCTACATTTTGGGTGGAAAATAATTTATATCATTATAATATTAATATATAAAATAGGTTTTGAATGCCACAATTAATTTTCCACATAAGAAATATGATATTTAGAGATACTAAATGTTTGAGAATTTTGGATGTTATTTATTGAACTTTGGGATTTATAAATATTATATTTTCTATAAAATACATTTTAACAAAAGTAAATATATAATACAATTTTGTTTATAAATTAATCATTTCATAGTGTCTAGAATGAGGTATCTAGATAACATATTCATGGGAAAATCAACTCTAAATGATATTCCAAATCATGAATATGATCCTTGATATTTTATTAATTTATTTTAATATGATTATGAATCCATATATCTAGTATTTTCAATGATTAATATTGAAGTTATAAAAAAATTATTTCTA
Source organism: Viscum album (assembly GCA_963277665.1). Taxonomy (NCBI): domain Eukaryota; kingdom Viridiplantae; phylum Streptophyta; class Magnoliopsida; order Santalales; family Viscaceae; genus Viscum; species Viscum album. The sequence goes on from OY728141.1 coordinate 766,844,423, forward strand.
CTAAAAAAGATTTTGGAATTTCAATTAGTTTTGTGATCAAATTTATTCTTTGAATAAACATTTGTTTCCTATATAAATTACATCAGCTGCAAGTTTCCATGATGGTAAGAAGTATGATTGTAAATTGGATTTTATTTATCAAAAAATTTATGCATGTTAAAATTAATACATTTTATATTATGGTGAATAATAATCATTTATTAGTACTCAGATAAATGGGTAATCGAGGTATAAAGCGGAACCACAAGGAATTTTCATAATTCAAGTGATACACTTGAGGTATTTCCCAAAAACACCTCATCTACATCATTAATTTATATCTCGTAATAGAACCTCATTCATTACATGTTATTATTAAAATATTTTTATCAGTAAAATCATAAATCATCCATGTGATGGTGATTTATAGAAACACAATAATCAGAAGATTCATTTTTTTTCGTTAATACTTTTTACCATAAGAATGGTATTTAAACTAGTGTGTTTATTGCATTTGGTGATTTCTATTATCAATATTCATGTTGGATATTTTATTTATTACATTTAATAGACCTTCTTAGATATTGATAAAGAAAACATATTTATATTGTACTATTAATTATATGATATTTAAGAAGGATATTAATATTCATCAAAATTTATTAATTGATTAGTTAATTTCGTTATAGAATAATTGTGTGACTAAATTTGATAATGTTGCAGAAAAAAAACTGACATTGAGGGTTTTATTAATCTGGATGATGAGGAAAATTTCGTTTTATGGGATCTTATATGGATGGATTAAAATTGTTTTAAAATAATTTTTATACATCCTGACAATAAAATAAGTTTTTAATTTTGGAACTAGGATAATAACCAATTCTTTTTTACTTCTATCAGATATTTCTTCTTGTGAATCGTCCATTGTTAAGGAATAAGAAAAATATTAAAAAATATAGAATTGAAAAAGATGAACCTCTAGTAATTATCTCATGTATTCATGTAAAATATGTCATCTATAGATTACCTCTAATTACTTTTCAACCAACAAAATAGGGAAAAAATAAAATGTTTTCAGAGAAGTCATAAATGGATAATCAGGATACTTGTTTGGGAAATTCCATATTGTTTTGATTTGTTGTTCTTAACATGTTATATTTAATACATAGTGACAATAATTTTTCAAATAACATATTTTATACTATTTTGGATACACCATGAAAGACCAATTATAATGTAATTGCATTATTAGATCATTCCCATATTTCTTGATGTTGAGAACCAGAATTATTTTAAGATGAATTATTATATAAATTAATTGTTCCAAAAGTGTCTTATGGACATAATAAATAAATATCTTTTTTATTCTATCAATTTTTTATGTATTTAATTTTACTAAATGTTTGTGTGTCCGATTATTATAATTTCATAAAAAATGGGCATATTAATAGGTTAAATTTTTTTTAAATCCATGTCATAATTTAAATATTTCTATCACTTTTTCATATAGGGATATTGGTTTGTTGAATATTTGATGTGTTCATCCAAATATATTATTTATTTTTAGGTATTTCTGTGAAAACATCAGATTACGATGAATTGAGTATTGTATATAAAGTTCGTTTTTATTTTATTCAAATTGCATAAAATATCCCCACCATCTTTCTTTGACTCAATAAACATTAGATATTTTATTTTTTGAAATAATTTAAATTTACAGTTCCAGTAGATTTCTGATCGATGTATCTGCTTGAGAGATGTATGCATAAACTAAAGAAGAATTTAGGTAATAATGAAATATTTTAAGGGTATATTTCCATTGAATAAAAACATGAGGAAATTTAAAATTTCATTTCATAATATTTTTATCTAGAATATCATTGGGAACATAATAACATGGGTCACATTAACGAAACTTTTTTTGATATTATAGACAACAAATTGTCATTTTTTAATCGTCCTAATCATAGTCTTTGTGGTTATCATGAATTGTGGATTAAGCTAAAGAACTAAATAGAGCCCATTTATATGATATTATGAATTTTAAATAAATTAAATAATTTGTGTAGTATATAATAATTCACAATATTTTCTAAAAAAATTATTTTGATAAATACATTTTTTTACATAATTTTTTTTATAATGTATGATTACCAAATCCAATAATTATTTTTACTAATTAAATAAAATTATCCTAATGAACATCATCAAAATAATGTTTCATATTAGCTTCAAATATTGGTACGTTAAGATGTTTCTTATAGAAGATAAATATTATTTCGTAATGATATCTATAATTTATAATTTTAATTGTTTGTAGGCAACACAATATGAAATTAAAATTGATATTTTATTATACTTTGTTAATAAACCCTCAATCAAATTTGATAAAATCTTACAATGGTTATGTTGTTAATATATTTTGATTCTATAAACACATATATGTTCAATAAAATAAATCAATTATTAGTGGAGTTTTTTTAATGTCTATCATCATCATCAAAGTGAAGTTAACTATTAAGGAATTCTAGATGAAATAATTTTATTGTGTAAGATGGGATGAAATTATTTAACATTTCTAATATTACAATGGTTTTATACTAATCAAGGGTTTAGAGATCATCCATGGAATAGAGTCATTGTAATTAAATATAATATCCTTGAATAAAATGGACAATTTATGTTGGCACATTAAGCACATAATTTCTATTATGAAATTTATTATGATGTTTAGAGAGATTCAAATGAATATAAATGTGTAATAATATTGAAATCATGTGATAATAAATTTATTGAAAATAAAAAAGGTTATATGGAAGGTAAACATATTTAAAATTTAAAAGAAAAATACCAACATATATATCATACCTGAAAATTTGTAAATATTCATGAGGAAAAATCCACATTTAAGGTTTAATAATATTGATAATGTGGATGAAGTATCAAGTAAAAATGAAATTTATATTTTAATAGAATTTTAAATTTTTAATAATGAGGATAAAGATATTTTCATTGATGAAAATGACAAGGATGATGAATATTTATATATGATAATATGTTATTTTTTAATCATTTATATATTGTATTTCAATAGAATTTTATTTATAGGTAATATTATTAGTTTCATATGGATATATTTGATGATAAATTCTATTCCATCAATGATGAAATTAATTATTAGATAAATTATATTTGAAAATTTTATTAACATTTTTTAATATGTAATGATTAATTATTTTTTATGCTATTCATTAGTTTTAAAATTTTGATATCTATTTTAAAATTATTCAATGGTTTACATATTATATTTTGGTATTTATTTATATGTTATTATTATAATTTGTTATTTTTTTATACATGATATTCTTATAATAAATTACTTTTAGGTATAATTGTTTTATAATTGTATTTATTGGTTTTTTATATTTGATATTAGTAATTACTATTTCTTATGTGTAAGATTACTTGATATAGATACCTGGATATTCTCTCAACGATCAACTTTGTTCTCTCACTAATGAAATACATCCAACAATTTATCCAAATTCATCAATTAAATATGATGTTTTTCCAATTAGGAGGTGCATGGTCATATATTATTGATTAAATAATCTATTCTAGATATAAAACTATATCAAGATTTTTGTCCTTTTTATACATGTGTAATTATTTTTTTCTGATATTTATTTTAAATTGACATTGTTTATTAATTTTGGTTATAAAATTCCTGTTATTTGTGATTATTTTCTTAGTTTTTCACATTTTTCTTCTACGAAGACTTGTGTGATTCTATGAAATTGTTTTCCATATCCAAGAGTGTGGTGGGACTTGGTTCACATCACCATATGTCACAATATGTTTGACTACTATGTTTCATGATATTATATAATATAATCTTTTTAAATTTTATTTACATAGTAAGATATTTTTTTAATTTTAATTTATAATTTATTTTATCAGATAACAGATATCCAAAGATATCATATCTGAGAGGAATGAGATATTGGTATATGTGAGATAATTCTTGATTTTTTACACAACCTTTGAGGGGGATCTATGGATACATCTTCTAGAATAATTTTCAACCAATCCCATATCTCTAATCAACATGACTATACCTCATAAAATTTATGAGATTAGTTTCTCCCATCTTCTCTATGAGTGATTTTAAGTAGGATTTACTCCTTTGAACTTCATAGATTGGGGATGAATGAGATCACACATAGGGAATGAATTTCAATATTTTGCACAAATCATTGATATATAGTAAGTAATATAATTTATTAATGTATATATACATTAAAAATAAAATTTCTGTTTTATAATATAGGATGTTATTGACCCATATATTGCGAATATTTAAATTTATAAGTTGATGTGTACATATCCCCTCAAATGAGATATTGTATGTGACTAAAATACAGTATATTGTAGAATGATTTTTTTTAAAAAAACATGTATATTAATTTTTTTACTATAATTTCTAATTATATTTTAATGAAACGTTTGAGGTTGTTACTTATCACTCATAATGGAGTCATAAAAATTGGGAAGTAGATACCACAATTGATTCAGTTTTTAATGAGGGTTCCAAGATACATGGGTCTTTTTATAGTTTAGAGAGAGGACGGATGATCTGTATTGGTTAAAAAATGATTCCTTGTTGTTATTATAGTACATATGTATTGTCCTCAGTGTTATTAAAGAGAGCTTATTGAGATTCATCGTCAATTCAATCATCCAATGGATAGTATATGGAGATATTGAGTCCTCGGGATGGCATGATACAACAGAAAAATAGATATAGAGAGAGAGATGGGAGGATCATGAGAAAAAATGACTAATATATGAGTATATTCTAGAGTATATGCAAATTATTGTTCTTGGTTTTGGGATACCATCACTAATTCCCATTGCAAAATCCAAAATCATTATTATTGGAATAAGTATTTGTGTAAAACAAAAAATGCTACCCACATGAAGTCAACATAAATAATGTTATAGTGATTAGCTTATATTTAAATTTTCTTATGCTCTGTTCACATTCTTTAGTCTTTCCAAACATTACTCCCTTAGATTTATTTTGGTTAGTTGGATATATAGCCAGAATAAGTATATCAAAAATCATCATTAATACCAAACTATTCAAAGTGAACTATATATATCTATTATTGATGTTGTTCTATGATATCCAACAATTAAGATTATCTTATAAGGGTCCATATATTTACCATTCCACATTATAACATACACCATGAATGATACTTCCCTAATCCATAACTCACATTTATTATAAATTACATATATCTTCACTTTTCACAAAGTATTTTTAATAGTATTTTAATGATTCTCATGAACCTTTTTTCATTTGAAGAACCTGATAATATTATCTACTATGACTATCACAAAAAAAAATTAGATAATATATAAATATTCTATTCTTTATGTTAGAAATGATTTTTGGATAATTACTTTGTATGAATGGTATAATTACAAACTCAAATTTTTTCCTACACAGATCAAAATGTAGTTTTGGGAATATCGTAATTCTACATCTATAATTGATGATATCCTAGATGATGGTAAAAATTAATGAAATTAAGGGATAAAAAATGTAGATTTATTATTTTATCTATCCTTGCAATTAATTGTTTTCCTTTTTCATTATTTCTTTAGTTTATGGTAATCAACAAAACGCACACTATGTTACACTTCTTCTTTACAAAGATGATCGGTGCACTATAAGGGGATTCAATCATGTCTATAAAACAATATTCCATATTTTCTTGTATCTAATTTTTAATTTCCTTTATTACAATTGTTTCCCTTTTTCATGAATTCTCGTATATGAGAGGGGTTGTAGTTATATGATTAATATGAAACACAATCTATATGTTATGAGGAAGACAACAAAACTTTTCAGGGAATATATTTGTATAATTCCTCACATTGAGATTTACTACAAAAATTATTATTTACTTGGTATAAATTATTTATGAAGGATATTTTTTAGTTTAGGGGAATAATATCACCACCTAAGAAGATTATCATAGGGGATATTCACCATGTTTCTTATACTTGTACATAATCCGAGGATAAATTGGGATGTCAAAATTTATCTCCTTATCCAAATAGTTGATGTTATCACGATATATGGATAACTAACTCATGATCCATATATGATAAAAATATAATAATGGATGTAATATTATATTTTTTATTGATTTAGTTCACAGACATTGGTTAGGTATTAGTTTTATATGTGGGATGAAATAATTTCTATGGTTTTTTATCCTATTTTCTCAACCCCCTATTTTGTTAAGGTTATTCATTATGTATTCATAATTTCATGAAATGAGATAATTCGTGGACCCATAATAAAATAGTAATTTATCTATTCATGAATAAATAATTACCATTATTGTAACCCAATCATTTTCATGATCAACATCAACGGTAGTGTAAGAATATTCCACCCTTTCTCTTGAGACTATATAGGTTTTTTTCATTAATTGTCATTGATAACCATGTGAAGGTTATAACAGATTCCATAATTATATACTTATTTTTATTTGAAACAAACTATTTCATAATTATTCTTTATATTAACCTATTTTTCTTCCATCACATTAATAGGATTATTCCCATCATTTTAAAATAGATTAGATTGATGTCCCGTTTTTCCATGCATGATGAATCTCCCAATTCCCTTAAGATGTTATTTGTGAAACTTCTTCCACTATTTTTAAAACATGAAATTTTTTATTTTCTCCTCCATTATATTAATTCATTTATCTCACAAAGAAAACATTATTTTATTATATCTTGATCTTGGACCACAATACCATTAGGAGTCACCAATGAATATTTTTTATTTAATGGAAAAATAAAAAATATATCTGTATATTTTAATGTCCTGAATATCCAAATATTTTCATAAGGATGGAATTTATATATTAAATAGTAGATAAACCTTCAATTTATTATTAATGACTAATATGGAGGTGTACCAAAGAATTATTTTGTTGTTTCCAATATAGACATCGTTAGAATCATCATTCATTCTCTTTAGTTTGAGGAACCCACTCTCAATTTATAAATTTATGGTTCAAAAAAATATTTTTTGAATATTATTTATTTAATTCATCTCATTCCATGTAATCGGTATAATATTTAAAAATTTTGTTCCTGATCAATGTACACCACTTCTCAGCTCCACCTCTATGTGATAAATGGAATAAATCATTCTCTTATTCTGAACTTTAGTGAAAAAAAAATATTCTCAATGTTTTTAAACCATTATTCAATAATGGGGGATCTTAAGATACACTATTTCTATAAATACATTTTCACATAAAAGACTCGAATGAAACATTATCATTCTTTGAAGAAGGAGGGAGTTCAACATATTAATGTTATAATTCATTTCAATAGTCAACTAAGACAATATTGACATTTTTTCTTTCGATATTCCCTTATAGTAGGGAATATAAATAGTAAAATAATCACATTACATATAATATTGGTTGTCGTCATGATTTATTCTATTTATCATAATTTAAAAAATAAATTAAGAACAATTTAACATAATTTTTTTAACCCTATAAACATAAAACATCTAAATTATAAGTATACCCTATACTAGGAGTAACTAGGTTACAATAATTTTTATCTCTATACATTTCCCTATTATTTATTCTATGTTAAAAATCTATTAATTTTTTTCTTAATGGTTGAAAAATAGTTTGGGAATCATCCTAAGAATATACTATGGCAGTAGAAAAATATGATTATAGTAAAGGAACAATCATTGTGTACTGGAATGATGTCCGTGATATACTCACCCAATCTTTTAGTGGTTATTATACATAGATGAATCTATTTAAATTCTCTATCAACTTTTAGTATACAATCATTGGAGGATTTTAATGAAAATCACAAACTCTATACTTTACAAAAAATCTTGTGTATTGTAATTTAACAATAATTACCCCTATAGTTATTATTATTTTATTATATTCTAAATATATAAATCATTATAGATCATCCCCTAATACCAATGTAGAATGCCAATCCCTTTATTATATGTTTAATATATTTATCCATTAAATACAACCAAAATATCATGAAGCTTATTTTCCCTAACAAACTAAATACCCAATACATCATCCTGAATATTTTTTTTATTTTAATCCATATACTAGGATACTAAATTACATTCAGTTACTAACATCACATGTGATAACCTAGGGAAAATAGAGGAAAAGGGGTGTGATAAAAATATAGTATGGCAATAGAAATGATAATGCATAATATCATGTTTTTGAAATATATATAATGATATAATAAAATATAAGGCTCACATGTACTAACATGGAAGAATATTAGAAAGAGCAATGTATTATAAGATCATGTAAATATAATAAATCTTGTTGTAACCAAAAACCTAAATTAATAATAAGTTATTTCTAAATGTAAAGACAACATCAATTGGTGGATAGAGTCCCTAGTGGATTTGGAATACTACCTAATACCATAAATACTATATCAGGAGGTAAAAAAATTACCCAATTCATCATAGAACTCTATAGATGTGCCCAATAAAAAATTATAGTGGTTATTTGTTCCATAAAAACAGCACATTAAATAATCATAAAAATTTATCATGTAAATGGATGGGATGCATAATCATTCCTCATATATTTATACAATGATGTTTTGTATGAATTTGAAAAAGGAAATGAAATTAAATATTAAATATGTTTATATATGAGTAGACAATAATATTTATAAATTTATGTTGTTCATTTGGGAATAGATGCATAAAATGAGAGTCAGATAAATGGAATTTGTAACAGAATATATCCTCGTAATTCAGATTGATTTTAATGATGGAATTTTTGAATAAATTGTTTTGCAGTATATGACCACATAAATTAAAGGAGGAGGTTGATTTTTTTATATGTTGGACACAAAACCACACCAAAACACACACACAAATATATATACATAATTTATAATCAATCTGTAAAATCATAGGGATATAAAATGTGAATTATAGGAATAATTTCCATAACATGATAAAATGGGTTTCTTTGATATATCTCTTTCCTTAACTATTGAAATTAATTATTTATCTAAAAAAATCATGATTAATAAATATTTAATTATTATTAAATTTTTCATTAACCATATGAATTATAGAAATTGATATATAATGATTCATAACATCATACAAATAATTTATTAACAATTACCTTCTAAAATCAATTTTCGGGGTGACAAATACTTTGGTTTTCAAGCTTCTTTTTGGTTTAGTAAACAAAATATTTATACATTAATCACTATTAATTCATCTTTAGAATGTTAACAAATATATTATTATCATATATAATAGTTATTTATATATATTTATATCCATTCATACAAGTAATAGATAAAATAAATGATTTATTCTACTCCTAAAAATGGTAGGTTTTAAGTATTCATTAATATTATTTCCATTTTTGATTGGTGGAACAAAATAGGTAAATAATAATTTAATTTCCATAATAATAATTATATTATATTAAAGTTATATATATATATAATTCTTCAATATAACCAAAACATATTATAATTGAAGGAAAAATTTCTTACATAGGTTCTTGAGGTAGTAGTTCATTTTACAAAGGAACAATGATTTGAATTATAATTTGATAGAATATGACATGGATATAGATGATTAAATTAAAAAAAATGTATATGTTAACACTAGTTTTATTAAATTATGATTATTTTATTTTATTTGAATCATTTAGAACATGAAATAATACATATATATTTAGTTAAATACTATTCCTCTTCTAAAGACAATATCATTTGTGTTACACATTAATCCCACTAAGGTGGGTATTACACACAAAATGAGAATTATGGAATATGTGGTGGTATTTTATGAACATATTGATGGTGTTATGTGATAAAATAGTGTTTTAATTCATCAATTATGGTGAAGTGGTGGTTCCCTTTATAATTGAGGGGAGTGGAACTCTTGGAATTACTTAGTGTGTTAAATTTTTATATTTTAATTTTTAGTGAAAAATCGATATATAAATATATAATTATGTGATTGGATAATAATGGATTTTAATACTACCATAAAATTTAGGGTGGATATTTTTATATTTTTTTTTTCAATTATCACAATTTTCTAACTCGCGTTAAACTATTTTGACAATTAATGATATAATGAATATGTTACCCTATAAGAAACCATATAGATACTATAAAAGAAAAAATGGAACATAAATAGAACATTGTTGATAATTTATCTAATTTTCATATCCCCTGGATAATTATATGATTATGTTTTAATTTAGAATCATTTTTTTAAAATAATTTAATATAAACTATCATAAATATAAATTTTGACATTATTCAGGTAATATGAATTTATTAATACTAATACAAAGATTTATTTAGGATTAAAATAGATAAAAAATTAGAACATAATATATATCTAAAAAATCATGTAAAGTGGTTTTTAATTAAAATTATATTTCTTTTTATTATTTTTTATTAATTTAATTAATTTTTCTCCTAACTAAATAAATAAAAATATGTTCTTGTGAAATAATATAATTTAATTATTTCATATTTAATAATTATAAATAATTAAAATGATATAAAAAATAAATTATATTTTAAATTTTTTTTATAACTAATATAATTCTCAATTTGTCTATATTTTATAAATATAGTGACAATAGAACAACCCAAAGGTTATTTTTCACTTTTCGGTACATAAAATAATATAAATGTCACTATCATCTATAAATTGAAAAATATGTTCATATATTATTATTATTTATTTATGATTGACATAATAGGCTAATACAATTAAATTCAAGAATTATTTTGGTTGAATTTTAATGCTTTATCACATTTTTTCCTTAATAAAATGATTTTCCACTTATAAAGATGATACATTTTACCATTACTACTATTATTTTTTACCAATAAAAATAGAGTTATTTACTAAATTTTTTCATAATAATTCCTAATATAGAATCCATTTTTTTAAATACAATTTGTTAAATATGATCCATTAAAATTTAGATAAAATGAATAATGAAAGGAAGAAATGTGTTTAGAAAAATGTGGGATAAATCATAAAAATTAACATATTTCAAAATCATGAAAATTTCAGCTATAGAATTTATGATTCTAAAACAAATATATCAATATTAATGTTATGACCATGTCTAAAATATAATTCTGCATTTAAATTACATTTTTATAATGAAAAGTAATTGAAATATTTGAAATGTCTATATTTTATCATATTCATCGAAAAATAAATAATTTCAAAAACAACAAAAAAAATTTTCTCTGTGATATTTTTTATATAATATTTTCAGAAGTTATGTTCATTTTATAAAATACACTATCTAAAATATTTAAAAATTCATTATAATTGTTTCTCATAAAAATAAATGAAAAAAATATTTATGGTAAAAATATTTTTTATGAATATATTATCATTACTAGAAATTTTAGTTTTTAGTTATTATAAACTTATTAGTAAATTTTTATTTCGTAGGGTATTTATTTAAAATTCATAATGTGGTTGATTTTTATTCATATCCATTATTTTAATGAGTTGGGTATAAAGATATGATTTAAATAATAACATTTCATGTTCTATTTGTGATCATTATTATGTGTTATATATGATATAGAACATTATTTTTTATTCATACGGAGTTAGATTAGGAATTTTAGACAATAGAATTAATGTGTCAAATAATTATATAAGAATTTTGGATAGGGGTAGCTATCCATTGTATGAGTTATGATATTTTTTAAATGTATGGGATATTGTATTTGGAAATAATTATTTATGGGTAGTTACTTCATTAAGAAGTATTACCAATATTTTAATATATATTTGTTCTTCACTCTCATCGTATTCTATAAATATGGAATTTTTACATGAATCATACTTAGAATATTGGATTGAAATAGAAATCATGGTCATTTTTATGAATTATTTTCATGATTATCTTGTATTGTTCCATTATCTATTATTTAATAATGTAAAGGTTCATGTATATATGCTTTTCTAAATTTCAGATTTGGTATCCTTGAAACGTTCAGAGGAATTTTGGAGTGGTTCAGGTGCTATAGTCTAGAAGTGGGAGGAATAAACACCTTGTAATGAGGTTACAAAATGTGACTCTATGGTTCACGGATTCTCTGGAAGGGTTCGCATTGTGAAGAGATTCATTGCCTGAAAATAAAATAATTCGATATGGGACGGGTTTTCTGTGGAACTTTGCCTTAATGGGTTTAACCACATGAACGGGGATTACATGTAATGTAAACCCCCAACTTAGTTTTTTTAATATTTTCGTTTGGCCGAACCTTATAGTATTCAACCAATATCTTTTTTTCATCTCATTCCATACATCCATAGGCACCCCACGGAAAAAATAATGCCCCCACCATATTAATTTAATCTATTGATCTGTCATAGATGATCTGTTACCAACTCGTGGTACATTTTCCCATCCTTTTCAAATGTGTTCTCTTATTATCCCCCAACATAATTTTCTGCTACAATTTGGCTTGTATTTGGATCTGAATTTGTGAATAACATTAAGTATCCTTTTGAATAGAATAGGTTGATCCACTTTTATAGTAATTATACTCTCCTGTTCTAGCTTTCTTCTTCGCCCTATGCTGCTTAGACTAATTTGAAATGCTTCTTCGGTGTGGGGTTCTCAATTGTTTTTATTTGACTGTGTATCATGTGGGAGGGATCTAATTTCATTTACTAAAATTAATATTTTTTTATCCTAATAAAAGATAAAGAACTATATAATTGAATTTAAAAGGTATGTGAGGTGTGTTCACATGCTTTATAAAGACTTGATCTTGTTTGTGATGCTTTGATTACAGGGGCCAAACGCACTGCTAAAAATAGTGGACATCAGTTTTCTTGACATGCGTACTAAACAAGTTCCATGTTTGTTAGTTCATATGAAACAATTGAAAAGGTAAATTGGTTATTTATGTACACTTTTCTATCAAATGGATGCCCTAGGATCATACACATTTTTTTATAATCCCCTCAATTAAAAAACAGAATTAGTTATTGAGTTCTTGGTTTAATTTGGAATTTGGTTGCAGTTTGGTATGTCTGGTTATTTGTTATCTGGGATATTTATGGTTTTGTGTGTGGGAAAAATTGGTCATGAAGTGGTAGTGTTGTGTTATTTTGGTTGGTTTGGAGGATGGAATGGATGATCTTGTAGATGATACATTAACCTGAAAATGTAATTGAATCTTTGGAAGAGAGATTGAATGATTGTGGGATGGGTTAACATGTGTGTTGCAGTGAGGCCATTGTACTATTTTGTGGTGTAGATAGGATGTTGGATATTTTTGTGGTGACATGTTACCAGATGGGGTTGTTCTTTGGGGTTCGGTTTTGTTGGAACATGACACGAGGAGGGACATAGGGGTCCTTATCTCTCTTTCTACATTTCTATCTCAGGCGGGGCATCATTGGAGGGAAGGGTTAAAGATAGTATGTTATTCAAGTTGACGATTGAGATATACGATGGAGTTTTAAATATGTCATAGTTAGGATTTTATTGGTTGGTAGGTAAACAATGTTATGAAATCTGGGTGAGTAACAAGTGCAATGGAAGGTGTAATGACCCAAAGTTTTATAAATGGAATTCCCTTCTTATAATTATGACTTGTAGTATAATCACATTAGGATGCACAGATAAATATACTATGTGACCGATGAACATAAATTTTCCACTACTATGTTTATAATTTTGAAAATTTTGCATTCATGGTTGCGATCAGTATGATTTTTGGAGTCCGATAGGAAAAACATAAGTTTTTTGTGATTAGTAACCTACTTTTATAAATAGTAATCAACCCATATGAATTGTAATATCACCCTTATTAATTTTAAATCTTCAAAAATTATAGTATCCATACCAATTAATTATTAAATAATATTTAGGCATCTTAGAAGTGAAAATTTGATCATAGTAAAAGTTTTCTTATTTTTTAAGTCATAAATAAATAATTATAATTAATTAATTAATTTCAAAGAAGAAATATTTTTCTTAAAATGTCTTCAAAAATTAAAAATTCAATTTATTTTTGTGTTTAGTTCATTTTATAAGTCTTTCTATAATTTTTGAAAGCATTATAAAATCAGTATTATTTTTTAAAACTACATTTTTCATGTAACTTATGATTTTAATTAAAAAAATTTTAAATTAAATAATATTTAGATGTTTATGTTTGAAAAATGGACAATATTTTTTGATTCTACAAGTAAAAAAATGGTTTGGGTGAGTTTTTGGTATTTTTCTGAAATACATGAAATCATGGTGAATAGTAAAATTCATTCATTTACCGTATAAATAAAGTATAATTTAAATAAACTATTCTTGACATCACAAATGATGTAAGAACACAAATCTCAAACTCACAAGACCACTTTACTATTATTTGTCATGGAATCATCAATATTTCTTATCTATGTGGAAATAAATAAACTAATGATTAAAATATTAAGAGAACCCCTCTCCCCTCCACTATAATTACCACCCTTCACACCCTTATTTTTTCACACCACTCAATCATCAAGAATTGTATAAAATATTCCCAAACATCTTCCCTATATCTCCCTCACATCCATGTTCTTGTGTTATCATAAAAAAAGGCCTAGTTTTCTTATGGATGATCTCAAGAGGAGGATTCAAGAGGTAATTCCTCTCTTTATTATCCTTTATTTTCCTTTCAATTTCAGGTTCTTTTATTAATATCTACCAACCAATACTCAATATAATGGTATGTTAAATCCATTATCTTAAAAATTCTTGAATTTTATGTTACTAATAATATATTATTTCATATAACCCCCTTCTAATCTTCTTTATTATTTTAGAATGGAAAATGTTGTTTGTGGGGTGCTAATTTATCACCTTCAAGAATGACATGTTTTTATTTTAGTTTAATTCATTTATATCTATTAATAACAATATTTTTAAGTTTTAAACTAATTATATTATATATATTATATCCTATTTAATTTTATAGAACTATTTTATGTATAGATTACTAAATTATTAAACAAAACAGGTTCATTTTGGTCAAAAAACATCTTGAATTTACCCAAATGATCATCATTAAATTATTATCTAATGATTCATTATCATTGTATGTAAACAAATTATTTATAATATTGTATCATGTTATATATTATCACCAATAAAATTTAGTTACAATTCTAGATGTTTACCCACATTTTATATGCACTTGCATTCATGAATAAAAGTTAGCCGTTCTAGAAACCTATTAAAATGAACACTCCCAAACAATGAATTTAAACTATATTTCTCATATAAAGGATAATTATAAATATTAATGAAACCATAATGAACCATATTCATGTATACAAGGTTCTATAATTGTAATTTCAGGAATATAATATGATTATATAGGCCATTCATGTGAACCAAGAATTCAGATACGAGGTAAGGGGAAATTCTCGAACCCAACCTTCATTCTTAAGGTTCTCCATCTTTCACTAAATTTTGGTTATGGTTACTCCATAAATATCATTTTTCATCATTAAATTACATTTAATGGGATATAAAGGTTTTCTAATGGAGTTCATTTCATAAAAAAAATTCCAAAAGAACATTTTTTTAAAACCACGCCTTTTACTTCTCACTCAAGGATAATGTTTCTTGTATCAAGTATGTCATTCACTCATTCTTATAGGAACCCAATTTTATTTAATTTTATGTTATGAGATGAAACCCATTAAATTATATATGTTATATATTTTTATTATTGATATATTTTCTTGGTGGAATACCTGATAATGAAACTTTTATGATGTGACATGTGCGCCCGGAATTATATAACGCAATATGAATGTTTGAATGTGACGGGTGCGCCCAGAATTATACAGTGCTCCAATAAATTGGGAATAGTGATGAATCAAATGAGTTAAAGTGAAATAATGTATGAAAATGAATCTAGGTTTCTTCAAAACAATGTGTGGTTGTTGACCACTAAGAAATAAAGTTTCATTTTTTATGCATTGCCACATTTAAAGTCTTTCCTTAATGTTTTCTCTCATGATTATGACACTATGCTTAGGTTATGATGATAATGATTATGATAATATATTTTTATGTTGTTTCATGTTATTATATGTTATATTACTAGACTTTAACTCAAATATTTTTTATTCATATTTCTATAGTGACTACATGTACTATGGAGAAGTAAAGATCCAATAAGAAGTTAGAGAAGAGGGAATTAAAAATACGTTTATGTAATATGTTTTAAAAGTTATGAATGGTCTTAGTTTTCCCAAGACACTAAACATATGGATATTTTTAGTGTAATACATTTAATTTGTTTATCTATATATGGATTTGAAAGTAATATAATAAAAGGTTGGGTCACTATAGTTGGTATGAGAGGCATGGTTTAGTTGATTTTAGAATTTGGATTAGTGAAACCAAGAGAATTCTTCTTATACTAGATTGAGTAAAAATATGCACCCAAGAAGTATTAAATAGAGATCCCATATGTTATAATTTTAGAATAAATTGTACAATTAATAAGTAATTTATTAATAACTTTTTGACTTCTGTTATGTTTTAACAATTTATATTTTAGAATTTGGTGGGAACTAAGAGAAACCATGCCAGAAACCCATGCGAGGGCCAATGAAATAATTTCCCAAACAAAATCCCCAATGATTTGAGGGGTCAAGCCCTAAACTTCAAGGAGATTCATACCCAAATTTCTTATGTTATGAACATTAACCATAATAATGGGAAACCCCCCCCCCCCGCTTCACCAAAGTGGGGGCAATTGGATATCGAGTGTTTTGCATTGCAATGACAATTGACATTTAGTGGATCTTAGGATCCACTAGTTGTAGAATAGTGAGAAAACTCTACGGAGATGATCTTTTCAATGCTTCATTGTTCTGAGATAGAGATGGTAACATTACTTGTTTATCCTCTAGAGGTAGAGGACGATCAATGGTGGTATTTGATTAAGAACACCATGCCAGGATATTAAACTGAAGGGATTGAATGGGAAGACTTTATGTTCATGTTTCTTAACAAGTATTTCCCACAAAATCATCATACGAATATGGATAGGGAATTCATAGAGCTCGGAAAAAAGGAAGGAAAATTTTTAATGACCTACGAAGTGAATATCATAAGGCTTTCAAAGCATGCTTCAGATTTTTTATCAACAATGATAAAAAAATTGATAGATTATTTAGTGGATTTAAATCACACCTTTGAAATGATCTTTCAATTATATAATTTGGGAGTTATGAAGAAGTTGTTAGGAGTTATTTCAAAGTGGAGTTAGAGTCTGGGGAATGGTCCCATGGATATGGTTATAAGAATTGAAATATATAATTTCAAGCTATAGGATCTAAATATAAAAATGGGAAGAAAACACAATGACCCAAATGCAAATAAATGTCAAAAATTTTATCATGGGCACTACCTAAAAGGGAAAGGTAAATGCTTCAAGTGTGGAAAAGAATTCCACCATGGTCAATAGTGTCAAAAATATATGATATGGAAAGATAATGTAGTGTATGAAAGGGGAGAACCACCAATGGTTCAATGCTACAATTGTAGGGAGAAAGGGAAATGTGAAAACAATTGCACTAAACCCTGAGTCCAAGAGGGTAATCAGCATCAGTAGTTACCAAAGAAAAAGGAACAATGGAAGGATTATCCCATCACTATAGTGATAGTAGAGAAAGATAATGAAGTCATACAAGGTACACTTTTTATTCACTCAATAATGGAAGAGGCTTATTTGATTCTGGTTCTTCAAATTCATTTATATCTTTCCCATTTTCTAGAACTATAGAATTGAATCCCGGAAAACGTGAAGTAGATATATCTAGAAAAACACCATATGGTGAAATAATTATTAACCATGTTTTTTACTCCACTCCTGATAGAATATGTGGGAGGATTCTTCCAGTGAATCTCATAATATATACCATTGTATAATTTTACACTATAATGGGAATAGATTGTATCTCGCTATATAGATCCTATATAAACTTTCAAGAAAATTGAAATATATTATAATATTCCAAACCATCTCATGAACCTTTAAAAATGAAATGAATTCAATGAATATCCATTGAAAAACTATTCAACAGTATTGGTGTTGATTCCCTATGAAGAATCATACCTTTCCAGAATGGATTAGTCAAAGGAAGGTTCTAACCATGTGGAAATTCCCTTTGGGAGGGAATACAGTGATGAATTTCCCATAGAGTTACTGGGACTTCCCCTAGATCGTGAGGTAGATTTCTCAATAGAATTCATACCCATAGAAAATCTTATCTCAATACGTCTCTAAAGGATGGCTCATATCAAATTGGAGGAGTTAAAGAAGCCACGACAAGGGAATTTTGTAAAAGGGTTCATGTGCCAGAGTGCATCTTCTTGGGGTTCACTGGTGCTCTTTGGGACGAAGAAGGATTGATCAATGTGGCTATGTATCTATTATTATAAACATAAAAAGATCACCATAAATAATATTTATCATCTTCTAAGGATTTAGGACTTCTTCGATCAGTTAAGTGGAGATCAATACTTCTCAGAGGGGTATCTTCATTCTAGATATCATCAGCTAATGGTGAAGAAGGAATATATTCATAATACTACATTCTATACAATGTATCGAAACTATGAATTTTCAGTGATTCCATTCAAAAACACTAATTCCCTAGTAATTTTCATGTATTTTATGAATAAAGTCTTTAGATACTACCTAAACAAATTTATAGTTGAGATTATTAAGGTTATTATGGTAAAATCCAAGAAAAAGGAGGAACATGAATAACATAAAATAATTGTGTTTGCGACATTGAGAAGGGATAATTTGTATGCCAAGTTCTGCAAGTGTGACATTTTGATGAATCAAGTCGCGTTCATATGACATGTGATCACAAGAGAGGGATTTTTTGTGGACCCTTAATAAATGTGATTGAGGAATGTCACATACCATCTAGTGTCACATAATCAGTATTTTTCATGGATTACATGGGTTCTACCACTATTTTCTGAGAAATTTCTCAAGATTTTCAAGCACGCTGAATAAGTTAAAAAGGAAAAGGTTAATTTTTTTGGATAGAGGAATGTGAGGTAAGCTTCAAGGATATAAAGAGAAGTTTAATCACTACAGATGTACTCACACTGCTGAAAAGTGGATAATGTTTTGTAATATACAATGATGCTTTAAAAAGGATTTGGTTGTTTACTCATGAATCAAAATAATGTGATAGCCTATGCCTCGTAGAAGTTTAGGATCCATGATTAGAACTACCCGACACATGTTTTAGAGATGGTATCCATGATTCTTTACTTGAAAATCTGGCTGCACTATCTTTATGGTGAGAAGTGTGACTTATACAATGACCACAAGATTATAATGTATATATTCACACAAAAGGAAC
Organism: Viscum album; assembly: GCA_963277665.1. Lineage (NCBI taxonomy): Eukaryota > Viridiplantae > Streptophyta > Magnoliopsida > Santalales > Viscaceae > Viscum > Viscum album. The sequence goes on from OY728141.1 coordinate 766,863,951, forward strand.
TCAACATGCGTCAATGTATATGGTTATAGGTAATCAATGATGAAAATTGTTCTATTCACTATCATCTGGTAAAGGTGGACAAGGTAGTTGATGTTTTAAGCAGAAAAGAACCCACTACTCTATCCACAATTCGGATTGAGAAAGACATTATCTTCTTGGATATGGAAAGGATGGATTTTGAATTCATAAGGGTAGGGGATACATCCTACTCTACCCAAATTATTGTGTAACCATCAATCCATGAGATGATTGGGGAGGCGCTGAGGGATTATCTGGAGTTACAAAAGAAGGTGAATATAGTAATGGAAGTTAAACTACAAGAGTTACATATCGACGATAATGGTGTGATTCAGTTTGGAACACATCTTTGTGTGCCTTCATCACCTAGGACATGGAAGGAGATATTGGACAATGCACAAAGCTCAATATTCTCTATCGATCCTGTTAGCACCATAATGTACCATGATCTTTGAGAACACATCTTTTGGGATAACATGAAGAAGGAGATTGTAGAATCCATATTAAGGTTCTTGGTATGTCATCATGTTAAATTTGGGTGACAAAATTCCAAAGGGATGATGAAAACATTGCCTATCCTCATGTGGAAATGATATAATGTCACTGTATACATTTTCATGGGTCTCCCTATGACATCAAAGTGAAATAATGTGATATGGGTTATGGTTGACTGACTCACCAAGACTACCCATTTTATTGCTATTCAGGAAGATCTCTCACTGGAAAAACATGAAAAGATATATGTGAATTATGTGGTGATATTGCATAGTCTTATACTCTTTATTGAATCTGATTATGATCAATTATTCACAAATAATCTATGGAGAAGTGATCAACATGATTTGAGTACTAAATTAAATTTCAGCATGGACTTTCACCCCCAAACTGATGAACAATATGAAAGGACTACCCGAATGGTTGAAGATATACTAAGAGCCTATTATTTAGAATTCATAGGTGTATATGATCTGAATATCCCATTATTTGAGTTCTCATAAAACAATAGCTTCCACTTGAGTATTCAGATGGATCAATATGAAGCTCTGTATGGAAAGTAATGTAGAACTCCCACCTATTGGGATGAAGTTGGAGAAATATAGTTACTTGGACACAGTCTTGTTCAAGAGATGACAGAGAAGGATCAATCCCTCAAGAAACACGTCAAATATTCTTAGATTAGGCGCAATAATTATGCTGACAACCGTCAAAGAGACTTGTATCTTGATATTGGTGGTAAATATTTCCATCTAATATCACCATGGAATAGAGTCATGCAGTTTGGAAAGTAATGGAAGTTAAGCCTAATATACATTGGCTCCTTTGAGATCCCTAACCGTATTAGAGATGTGGACTATTGGAATTCACATACACGGAATATGGATCATGTTCATAATGTGTTTCACGTATCACTCCACAGGAAGCACATACCAGATCCCTCACATGTACTGAACTCAGAGGTGGTACAGGTGGAAGACATTCTCTCTTATGAGTAGAACCCAATGAGGATTTGTGACCTAAGAGATAAGGTTATACACAACAAGAAAACCCACCTTGTCCATGTGTGGTGGAGGAAACATATGTTTGAATAAGAAACATGGGAACCAGAGGAGGTTTTGAAAGAGAAGTACCCTCACATGTTTGTGTAAAATGATATTTTGAGGGATAAAATTCCTAAGGGGGGAAGAATATAATAAACAAGTGTTTTATTAATGGATTTCCCTTTTTATAATTATTACTTACTGTATAATTACATTAGGAATAAAAATTACATATAATGATATTAAATACTATGTCATAGTAAAACATAATTTTTCCACTTCTATATTTTAAATTTAAAAAATCTGACATGCAGGGTTGCGATTAGTAAGATGTTTGCAGCTCGATATGAAAAACATAACTTTTGGTGAATGGAACCCTACCTATAAGAATAGTAACCTTCCTTTATTAATATTAATATGACCCTTATTAAATGTAAATCATCCAAAATAATATTTACATTATCTCTAAATGATTAAATAAAATTTAGGAATCTTATAAGTGACAATTTGACCGTAGTAAATGTATTGTAATTTCTTAAGTCATAAATAATTAAATATAATTTTTTAATTTATTTAAAAGAAAAACAATAATCATAAAAAGTGTTTATAAATTAACATTTCTATTTCTTCTAGTTTTATGTTAATTTTATATGACCTTATATAATTTTTGAAAGATTATAAAATAAATTTTAATTTTAAAAACTATATTTTTCATGTAAATTATGATTTTAATTAAAAAATGAAATTAATCATAGTTATAAATTATTTTTAAAAATTGGAATTCATATTTGGATTCTACATGTCAAAAAATTTATGGTGAGTTTTTGGATTTTTCTAAAATATGTTATTTTTGGTGAATAGTAAAATACATTAATTTACCATATAAATACAATATAATTTAAATAAATGATTAAAAACATCACATGTAATATAAGAACCCAAATATAGGTGTCACATGACCTATTTACTATTCTTTTTCATGAAATCATTACTATTTTTTAACTTAGTGGTAATTAATAATCTATTGATTAAAATATTAAGAGAGCCCCTCTCCCATCCACTGTAAATACCACCCTTCACACCCTCATTTCTACACACCTCTCAAGATTTAATCCTTGAATAAAATCTACCCCAAAATCTTCTATTGATCTCCCCCATATCTATGATTCTCTAGTCTAATCAAAAGTTCATGTCTAGGTTTCTTAAGGTGGATCTCAAGAGGAGGATTCAAGAGGTGATTCCTCTCGCTCTTTTCTGTAAATTTCCTTTCAATTTCAATTTTTCTTCTTAATATATCCCCACCTATACTCATCCACATGGTATGATAACTAGATTATAATACACAAAAAATAATCTTATGATAATTATGGGATATTATATCATCCAACCCCATTATCCTCTTCGTTTTATTTTTGAAAGGAAAATGTTGTTCTTGAGCTTTTAGTTTTTCACCTTCAAGAACATCATGTTTTCATTTTCCTTTATCACATTCAGATCTTCTCATGAAAAAATTTATATGGTTGAACCAAATTATATTATATGTATTATATCCTATTTAATGTTCAAGAACAAACTTATGTACATATTACAAAATGATTAAACCAAATAAGTTCATTGTGGTCAAAAACTACCCAAATTAACCCAAGCAATCGTCATTAAATTATTATCTAATGATTACATACCATGTTATATAAAAAAATTATTTATAAGATATTTTAAGGTTCTATAATACTGCAAATAAAATATAATTACAATTTTTTATGTTTATAAACATTTTAAATGAAGTTTGATTCATGAATACTAGTGAACTGTTCAAGAAAACTATAAAAACCAACACTCTCGAACAACGAATTTAAACTCTATAACTCATAAAAAGGCACATTTAAGAACAAAATGAAACCATAATGAACTATATTGATATATAAAAGTTTCTATAATTGTTAATTAATTAATATAATGTGGTTATATAAGCCTTTAATGTGAAGAAATTGTTCAAATACGAGGTAAGGGGAAATTTATGAACCCAACATTCCTTCTTCGGGTTCTCCCTCTTTCACTCCATTTGGTTAATCATTAAAAATAATTTTTCAAAATAATCTTACATTTTATCTGATATACATGTTTTCCAATTAATTTCATGTCATACAAAAAGTTTTCCAATAGAATGCTTTTTTCAAAAACAGACCTTTTACTTCTCAGTCATGGTTAATGGTTCTTATACAAAGTATTCCATTCCCTCTTTATTTTTTGAACCTAATGTTTATGTATGTGTTCTTATGAGATGAAACCAATTCCTTTCTGTGGGTTACTATGTTCATTGTTGATATATGGTCTATGATTTTCTTATGATAATGAAAATTTTATGATGTGATGTGTGCACCCAGAATTATAAAGCACAATATGAATGTTTGAATGTGACGGGTGTGCTTGGAATTATTCTGCGTTCCAATGAATTTGGTTTAGTGATTAATATCTCGAGCTATAGTGAAATGATTATTGAAGATGATGCTATAATTTTTTACAATAATGCGTGGCAGTTAACCACTAATATATGATGTTTCATTTTTTTATGCATTTCCACATTCTATGTCTTTTCTTAAATTTTCCTCTCATGATTATGACCCTATACCAGTGTTATGATGAAAAATATTATCCTCATCTCATTTTATGTTGTTTCATGTTCTTATCTATACTCTTACTAAGATTTTATCTCATCATATTAGGATTTATATCCCTCATGTGACTACCTGTACTGAGGATAGGTCAAGATCATGTAAGAAGATGAAGAGGAAGGTATTAAATAAATGTTTTTGTATTATGTTGTAAAAATTATGAATGGACCTAGTTTTTCCAAGACAATAAATCATTGGATCCTCATGGAGTAATACTATTATTTTTTATCTTTATAATAATATAATAGAAATGTATTAAAAGGTTGGGTCACTATAGAAGGCCAGCTAGACATGGGATTTTATGGCCCACCATGATCTGATTCAAGGTCTTTGAGCCAACCAAATGACCAAGTGATGCTACACAATTTTAAATATTGAGACAATAGGAGAGGAACATGAATCATAATGAAATTTGTTCCTATTTTAATTGTTTGTTCTAGATAATTTGAAATAAATAATAAGTTAATCAAAATCATAAATAAATTTACATTAAACTCAGACTTAAGAGGTCCATGTTTATTCTTTTAAGCAATGGAATCCGGTAATCATCCACATGAAGTGTATGAAGTAGAGTCTTAACATGCAGACATTGTTGATCGATGGAGGGTTGAATGAGAATGGGAGGATGATCAGTCACAAAAGACACTATGTTCTTTCTAGAAGTAGATTATAGGAATGTTTGAGGGAATAATTTTGGACATTTATATAGAGAGATATCTCAAGGATCTTACGATTATATTCAGCTTGATACAAGGTCCAATGGAGTACGGGTTCTTTTGGTAGGGATCCAAATTTAGGGAGTTTTACATTTTTGGTGGATGTTGAACCTAGGGGAGAGGAAGGATACTGATGTTTTGTGAGGATATTTAGAAGATTTCTAAGGAGAATTACATTAATAGGTGATGAAGTATGAGAAGATGTAGGAGTTACTCTCCCTCTATCATGGATCATATAAGGATGGGAGATACAGATAAATTTGAAGTATCTCATCATTTATTTAGAAGATCCCTTTATAGATGAGGAGTCTTGTGCGAGACGTCTATAGTAAGAACTTTTTCCTTCTATCAAGGATGGGATTACTTATTTTACATTACAGATATACTTGAATGTCCATAATATGTCTTAGGTAGTTGATAGTATGCACTCATGAGGTGGTATACTATGGGAGTGGATCTAGAAATGAACTTCTATGGGATATGGTACTGTCATCAGGTTTTAGGCACTAGTCCCTTCCAGATTTTGACTAGTAGGGAACTGACCTTAGCAGTCTTTGTTTCAGCTATTATTTCCTTGTGTATTTCCCATGAACATGTCACTGAGTTTTTTAACTTGTAAAGCCCATGGACATCTTTAGAGTCAGTTTTTTATGATTGTTCATGTTCATTTTGGTGGAGGTGGGCATGTTCAACACATGTCCCAGCAGTAGTTTCCTACTAGGATGTTTCAGCAGTTAGGAAAATAGGATCTTACTCCACCAATGGAAGATACTTATGGTGGAGTCCGACCACATGGTATTCCTACGGGACCTCATCTGGGGATCGATGGTGGAGGCAGTCATCAATAGTGGGGCAGTGGACCTGGGTGTGGACGGTTTTACATCTCAATGGGAGTATTTCTAGGATGGGAAGATATGGTTTGTGGTATAATCAGTTTGCTTATTACTCTTTCTAGTGTTTTGTTTGTTTTGGGATAGTTTCACTCCTTCATCACACACACTCTAGACAATCATTTGGGGTAAGACATAGAGTGGATTCCATTACCTTGGTGTTGAGTATGTGAGTCAAAGGATATACCAACAATTTTTATGTATTCCAGGGATATAAACTGATTATGGGGCCACATCAGTCCTATGGAGATCTATTGAAAATACATAAATGACTATACGATGTTATTATCAGTATAAAATGGTTGGATTCTAGGTATTCTGTAATCAACTACATACATAGGAGAGTCATGTTTTCGGACGTAGATCACCAATATGCATCTTTCATTGGTGAGAGGATAATTCAAGAGGGAAGGCAGCCTCTATACCATTGTCTTTCTTTATTTGATGAGTTGTTACAGGAATATAAGGATATTGAGATGGAAGAGGCCCAATATTTGTTGGGGAGTTCTTGGATGTTTTCTGTGAGTAATTTGTGACTGTTCTCACTTGAAGTGAAATTGACTTCAGGATAGACATAAAAACTGGTGGTTCTCTAATTTTTTGGATCATTATCTAATGTCACCTTATAAGATATGGGAGTATAGGATCTAGATTGAAGACTTGAGGAAGAATGGATATATATAACCTTGTTGTTAATTTTTGAGTTATCCTCTATTGTTTGAAAAGAAGGAGGATGGTTGTGTGAGGTTGTGCATAGACAATCAGAGGTTTAATTTGGGGATGGTCAAAAAATATTACCATATTCCATGTATATATGGTCTTTTCTACTAGATGATAGGAGAATAATAAATTTCTATGATCTTTCGCTGTCAAGATATCACTAGCTGGGGTGAAGGAGGGTTATATTCTAAGGAATTATATTCGATGTAGGTATGGGAACATAGAGTTCATTGTAATTCCATTCGTAGTCACGAATTCAAAATACATGATCATAGGGCTTATGAAATCTGTATTTTGTGAGTTTCGCGACCAGTTTTTCCGCGTATTCATCAATGGAATCTTGATCTACTCAATGTTATAGGAGGATCATACCAAGAACCTCATCATTGTCTTATAAGTCATTCGATGAAACTAACTCTATGGAATATTGTCTAATAGTAAGTTCTAGAATGGCGATATTCATTTACATCGACATGTGGTGTCACATTATGGTATTGAATTCGACCAGCAATGGTTGAGGTAGTTGATTCGTAGTCACCAACAAACTATGTGGTGTAGCCTCATAGTTTTATCAATATGGAGGGATATTATCAGATATTTTTTCCTAATTTATCTTGAGTTTCATCTCCATTGAAATCTCTGACCATAATAGACTAATCATTTTTGTGGAGCGAGTGGTTCTGGATTTTGTTTGACTATCTATTGTGGATGTTGGTCATTTCTCCATTGCTCCACTTTCCATATGAATGAGTTATGTTAAAAGTGTTTAATGATGATTCTCATCTTTTTTTGGGATGTTTGCTGTAGTGGTAGTAGGGAGTGATTTATTATCAGTCTTGGTTATTATGTGCCGACATATGCATCATTTCCACCCATTATATGAAGGTTACAGTGGTAATTTTTTAACGTACATGTGGCAGAATTACCTCATTTGGGAGGACTTGGTGGTCTTCACATATCGTAAGATCTTGAGGTGTCTCATTTCACATCAAGATATAATCTTATGAAAATGGTGGTTGGTAGAGTTCCTCCAGTACTATTATTTCAAGATATTTTACAGCTCAGGAAATGGGAATTTAATGGTTGATGCCATGAGTAGGAATTTTCATAAGGAGGTAGTTTCGGAATATATGGTTACTTGGAGGTCGAAAGAGGAGTTGGTGGCACTAAACATAGATGAAAGAAAATATATTGGTAGAGTTCATCTATTTCTGATAACAATTAATTATTCTATGATTCATTAGGTTGGAGAGTCTTAGTGGAGTGACTTGGAGGTATATGTAATGCCTAATCTTTTTGTCCAAGATGATTCTTTAGAGGGATTGTCGGAGGATGGTCAAAATAAATTTCTATTATGTGGGAGGTTGTTTGTTCTAGTGGTGGTGAAAAACGTAGTCATCCATGAGTTTCATATCCCACCCTTATAAGTCGTCCTAGGTGTTTCTAAAATGTAGTGTGGAATAAGTATGTTGTTTTGGTGGCTTGGAATTAAGTGGATAGTGGTAGAGTTTTTGGAAAAATATTTAGTGTTCAAGAAGGTAAAGGCTGAGCATTATTTCCTGAAGGTTTTTTGCAACCCTTAAATGTCGATGAGTGGAAGTGGGATAAAATATAAATGGATTTCATCATAGGGTTACACATGGAATAGGGGCGCTTTTTTTTATCTGGGTAGTAGTTGATTGGATAACGAAATCAACTCACATCCTATATATTATTGATTCAATCATAGTATATCCAATCTAAAAGTGGTATGTTGATGAGTTTTTACATATTCATGATTTTATGATATTTATTATCTATGATCAAGATACTTGTTTTCTTAAGTGAGTCTGAAGGGGATTTACACATGCTTTTGGCACCCAGTTACGACATTTCACTACTTTCCACCCTCAGATAAATGGGTATAAATAATGGACCATCTAGAAACTGGAAGATAATTGAGATAATTCCTCTTGTACTTTGGAGAAAATTAGGTACAACACATGACCTTGTTATAGTTTACATACAATAATATCAATCAATCATTCATTGGTAAGAATCCTTTTTGAAGCATTGTATGGATGAAAATGTCGTTCAACTTTGTTATAGACATAGGTTGGGAGGATAGATATTCATGGTCATGAGGTAGTGGATATCATGAAATAGAATGGTCATCTTGTTAATGAGAGGATGAAAGTGGCATAGGACCAAAATAATTCTTATGTCGATCACAAGAGTAGTCCAATAGAGTTCAAGGGTGGGGACCACATGTTCTTTAAGGTTTTACATTAGTATGATAAATTTTGGTTTGGAATGTGGAGTAAGCTTTCTCCAAAATTCATTAGAACCTTTGAGGTGTAGGGGATAGTTGGTGAGGTGGATTACTAGTCGGAATTTCTGCTGCAGTTGAAGAGGATCCATGACACCTTTCACATCTCACAACTCTTTCAGTATCTTCATGTGACTCCCATGTCATTGAATGGAGATAAATAGATGTAGAAGATGATGAAACATTTGTATACTGGACAATAGACATCTAGGATCATTAATAGAAGGTGTTATGTGGATGGACCATTCCATTGGTTCAAGTGTTGTTGAGGCATGGTAGCCCAGAGTATATTACATAGGGCCAAGAAAGACAGATGTGTTCCTAGTTCCATGGTTGTTTTGGGTTTTTCCATGAGCTTATTTGCTTTGTAATGTGATGTTTCGACCTTATATACAATGAGATGAGTTATTTTGTTGTTTAGTTATGTAAGATGATGTCATAAAAGATAGAAAATAGAATGTTTGAATATTAATATAGATGCATAAATTACAATGTGATTAAACCAGTGTGAGTGATTTAGTGCTACCCATAATAGATATTATCTTTACATGGAGGATTAGGTTCCCTAGTTCTTATGTTCGGACCATTTGGTTATTTTTCATGTGTGGTGTGTCCTCTAGTTGGTTGCATTAGCATATTTCAGAGGAGGTTTTATTGGATGGGATAATTTTCCACTCTCTATTTTGAGAAACACATGGTTGTTATCATTGAACATTGATATGTTTTTTTGGTAGAGGAGTTCCAAGCATGGTCATATCCTTGGGATGTATCTCATGGGTTGGATGATATAACCTCTCTTTCTTCTTGGATTGATTTTTATTTCCCAATGATGAGAATCATTTTGGAGGTCTCTCGTGTAATGGAACATGTCCTCATGATCTATTACATTGTGGGTTTTTGAGGTTAGAATAGTTTGGAGGGTGTTTGGAAATGATCAAGTGTTACGGCTGGATGTTAGAGGATTGCACGTTGTGTAATGAGGTTACATGATGTAAATCATGGTTTCACGGATTGACTAGAAGGGTTCAATGAATGTGAATATTTATGGAATGAAAAATAAAATAAATTTGAATGGTGATAGATTTTTTTGATGATTTGGACATAGAGGGGTGTCATGGGATGAAATGGAATTACACAACGTGTAATCCCCTAAACAGGTTTTTTCAAAAGATAAGCCAAACCATATTTTATTCTTCGATTCCCATTTTTATTCTCATTATAGATGTTCCCTATGTTTCCCAAGGATACCATTGATCCCCACTCCTCCCTCCTTGGTCAGATTAATCTATTTGTTGTTTGTAGGAGATTTATTATCAACATAGTGTATGTTTTCCCTTTTTCTTCTTTATTTCTCGAGTTCTCCACTCTAGAATATGCTGATGTAATTTAGGTTGGCTCTATATGTGTGTTTTTTAATATTTATTATGATTATTTTTTATAGAAAAGGTAGTTCCATGATTCTATTGGTTTCATTGTCACTTGTGGGATTTCTTCATCACCCTGTGATTTCTAGACACATTGTAATGATTCATCAAGGTATAGGTTTTCCTCTGTTCCCCATTGATTGTGTATAAAGTGGGATGAACCTACTTTTTGGGTATCATAGCGGTAATTCCCTATTTAATGATAAATAAATGTATAATTTAATTTCAATGGGAAGTGGGATGTGTTTTCATGCTTTTTATATCCTTGATATTGTTTGTGATGTTGTGATTGTATGGGCTAAATGCACCACTAAAAATCTTGGTCATTGGGGGTCCATTATTGCGCACTAAATAACATACTATTAGTTATTTCTTTTAAAACACTAAAAAATTGAAATCAGTTAATTACTATCAAATTATTGATGATTTGATTCCCCATGATCATACAATTTCTATGGTAATCCCCTAAATTAAAAAGAGGAATTAATTATGTTTTGTTTTGTTTAATCCATAATTGTGTTATTCTTTAGTATGTAGGCTGAGGTGTTTTTTGGGATAGGTTTGGTTGTGTGTGCGATATGTATGGGTTGGGAATTGGTTAATCTATTGAATGTGGGGTGTTTTGGACAATTTAATGGATGAAATTGTAGATGATACATCAACCTAATCATGTAATGGAATCTTAGGTAAAGAGATTGATTTATTGAGGGATAGGTAAACATATGTAGTGAAATGAGGCTGCTCGTCTATTGTGTGGTTCATTGAGGATATATGATCCTTTATTTTTTATGAGTGACTGGATGAGGTTGTATGTTGGAATTTATTTTGGTTAGAATGTGACTGGAGGCAGCACTCGGGGGGGGGGGGGGTGTCCTTATCTATATTACTCCATACCCATCTCAGTAGAGGCTTCATTGGAGGGGGGTTGTGATACCTAAATTACATTTATAATTTTTTATTACATTTATTGAGGAAACTAATCTAACAAACTTTTCTTTTTCTTTTTCTTATTCAATATAAATTAAATATATGGGTTCTGTAAATTTGTGTTTGTGTTTGTTTGGGTTTATATTTGTGTCTGGTTATTTTTGTTATGGTAAATATTGTTGTGGGTACAAAACACTAATGTGATAACTTAAGTTATAATACTAATATATGTGGTAGTGTTTTTCTAGTACTAGGAAAAACATTCTATTTTATGTTAGCCAGATCTATAAGAATAATATTAATGAGAAGAATTTCTCATATGTATTATGTTTGGGATTTTAAAGATATTCCCCTCTAACATTCTCTTTGGGATTACCAAGGGGGTAGGTAGGATCAAAAACCATTATTAATTGACTATAGATGCCATATTTTCCTATAATAAACAAAATATGATCAGTTCTAAGAGATTAGACATTGAGCAGCAAAATAAATGGATTTGGAAACTGTATGTTACATGAAATGTTCATTAGAAATAATAATGTAGTTATATGTGCATCATACACCCATGTTAATGGGTTTGGGAATCAACCCAGATGTTGAGATCTACATTGAGTTGAGGAAGACTTTATTTTGAAATCATGAGACCCCCTGATGGGGAATGTGAATATAGCATCCATGTTGACACTCAGAATACTTATTAAATAGTGGGAGTTCCTGATATAGTATGGCTAGCACAATACTCTTTCATGGAGAGAATCATAGAATCAATTTTACTATAAATTCATCCTATATTTATAGATTGTTTATTGGACCCATGAGTTCATGAACATCACCAATTAAGGGTTTTAAATTTAGGATCATGGGTTGTTCTTTATGGATCTTTAGTAATTTGGAATAATTTAACATGGTAATGATTAAACTACAGAAATTTAATGACCCCAAACCATTATCCATAATTTGTTTCTTAATTTATTACAATATGTCCTGATACAAGGTATAAAAATATGAATGATCGATTAATTTAATTGTCTTGGGAGAGTAGATACATACTTTTTTCCATATTACATTTCCAAAATAATCCATATCCAGAAATATGTATTTAAATCCTTGATTAATATTAAAATATCAGTTCTCCATATCCATCAAAATGAAGAATAAAATTATTAGGTGGATTAGATACTCTATAAGGGATAGTAAATAATTGAATATATCCTTAGTATAGAAATTATAAACAACATTAAAAAGTGGAAAATAAATATATATAATGTTAAATAAATAACATGATCATAAAAACACATCTTTTAAAAATATCAAAATAATATTCATATTGATAAAATGATAGAAAACCTAATTTATATTATACATAATGTAGGAATCATGAACATTCCATCAGGGAGTCATTGAAATACCTCATGTACCTTCTTGTTATGGGATTCTATAATTCTATAATACATTCCATAATAGACTGTCAGCAATAAATTTGTATATTATGTGTTGTGATAAACTGAGAAAAAACTATTATTGTTTATCCTATGAGGCATATTGGTGGATAGAATGTACATCTATAACTGGTCCCGAATTGTTTCTTTTAAATTTCCACTGCATACATTGTATATTAAATCCATAATTCTTAAACAAAATTACATATCATTAAAAATGTTTTGGTATTAAAGAAATATTACAGAACATAATAATACTTTTATTAAATGAAATGTATTTCATAATAAAATTCATTTAGTAAATTCAATATTTAGTAATGTTAAACTATAATGATCAAAATAAAATGTTAAATTTTTCCATAACACAAAATAATATAGATGTTGTGTAAAAATATAATTTCCATTAGATAAGGGATAATGATGAAGAACATGACCAAAACATGAGAAATAAAAAAATAATATATAAACAATAAATTTATAATGGATTATAAAAGAAATTAAAATAATTATAAATGCATGTGTGGAAATAAAACTAATAATTTCTTAGAATTATAGATGAAATGGATTTGAAACATTAAAAATAGAAAGCGTATATATTTTATAACTTTTTTGTAGAAATGATGTTATTAATTATTTGAAAAAAACATCCTTTAAAAAACTAAATAATTTTAATATTATAAAAAATATAAAATTCATAGAATAATGAAATAGTAAATTCATTGAAAAATTATTGAAACATATAGTGAATCCTAAATTAGTAATAATAGTTATGGACAGTGGAAATTATATTCACACTATATATATTAATAGTTACCCTCATTCCTTATTTTTTAAAAGAATTTTAATTTTTTTAAAAAAACATTGAAAAGATTCATTATACTCCTTTATACAGAATGACATAGTTAGAAAAAAATAGATTTACGAGTCATTTGAAATCAACATTATGAAAATTATAAAAATTGCAATAAAATATTCATGAATATAAATAGGAAATGAGGTATGTTATTTGTAAAATATTCACATAATAATTGAGAAAAAAATATGGGAAAAAATGAATGGAAAACAAGGGAATATAAAAAAACATGATGAGATGAAAATTGAAGGAGAGTTTTAGTGAAAAAACATATAATTATTCCAATGTTGTTTTGATAATGGAAATTCATCTAATATAGTGATATTTTAAAATAATGGTTTATGTATTAAATAATTTTTAATGAAATACCACTAATATATGAAACTTTAATTGAATAATAATTATGTTGAATAAATATTAATTAATAAGATAATATATTATTTCATTTGTATATATAGGGATGAAATCATTATTCAATACATAATAAAATTTTATAAATTCAATTCATTTTAATTTATTCTTGATTTCCATTTTAAATTTTTTATTATAGGGAATTATGGTTTAACACTTAAATAATAATCAAATGATTTAAAATGTGTACAATTCAACTATGTATCAATTTTTTTACCATAAATTTCTTCACAAATAGACATTATTTATTTTGGTGATAAATGTTAATTTTTAATATTTAACTTCATTATTTTTTCAACTCATTATATTGACCAAGGACAAAAATACATGGTTATTTCATCATTTTAAATGAATATTCAGAACATTAAATAAACATATTTATTATGAATGTAATAGTTTATTTTCTTTGGAAATAGGGAAAACATTCTTCGATTTTGTTTAATAATGTTCAAAATAATATATAATGATATTACTCTTTAATAATCCTATATAAATCCATTATTCATAACATGAGGAAAAGATACATAAGAAAGGGGAGATATTGAATGCTCATTAAGGGTAAATAATAGAAATATGTAGGCATATCAATGAACATAATGGTATAAAAAATTATCATAACATATGAATGTAATATCCTATATGAAATATCATAATCATGATTCATGGCATAATGATTAGTAGTATATAAGGAATTAAATTATAATATAATCATGAAAATTATATATGAGAACATATCAAAGGCATACAACATGAAATATATATCCGAATCATAATCATTTTACATAATTACCTATATATAAAACCAGATTTCAAAAACATAATTGGGCAATTTATGGGGACTAAACTACTTTTGTGGGACACACAACCACCACCAGTTGCAGTCCTTTCCTAGTAAGGGATCAGGATTCCCCATCATCAAATTATGGAATTGGTTTCTGCATTATACAATAGTGGATTGTGAGTCCCAATTTTCCTATAGTGGATTGGGTTTCTCCATCTTCCCATTATGGAAATAGTTTCCCCATATTCCATTAGTGGATTGGGTTTTCCATCATTCATAATCGATAAATATCATCGACTTTATTCCCATTATCATATAATTAGGTATAAATATGTATCCAATTACATAGAATGAGATGAAAGTCCCATATTTCCCATTATATAATCATATATTCGTGTTCCACAAGATAATAAAACATATATTATATCACGACTCATATAAATATATGTGTTTTATAAACATCATATCATAACCAATGAAATGAAATATGTCACATCCATAATTGTTTGTGGTATTATTCTATCGATTTTTAGTCTATTAATTGTCCATGGATTTCCCATTGGGTTTTTGGTGAAAATTTACGGTTTTGTCTTGGAAAAAGGTGGTGCATGGTTGGAACATAGTTGTAGGAAATTGTGCACCCTTTCCAAGGAAATGATAAAAACAAATGTCATTTTGGACAATAGTGATATCACAGTTTGAAAAATCGTGCGAGCTAACAATGTAGCTAGTTATTATTGTATATTGAAAGATATATGGTTGTTACACTATATGAAATATTGTGGGTGATAATTGTGACACATGTAACAATCATTTAAAATTAGAAATTTTCATTTCAAAAACCTCCAATTTTTAACTCTAAAACAATTCCCCTCCACCCCCATTCGAGATATATAGTTGTGGGAGACTCCTCCAATATTTATTAGACCTCTTTATATTAAATATTTCGGTAGTTTTGGGGTTTTAACATCATATAATCTTCTATGAATCAATTTTTATCAGTATTTATCTATCGTTCAATGTTTTCCTCCCTCCTCATTGAGTTTATATTTTCTAGCAGATTTTTTGACATATGTATGGATTCATCATGTGTTTTTCAGTGAAATCATGATGTTTATTTTTAAATATTTCCAATATAGTGTCTTATAGTGGTGTGGTTTTGGTTTTCCACTATTATTTGGATATATCCAAGAGTGTGGTAGGTGGTTCTTTGATTTTAAATTATTATATGAGATTGGATTTATTTCTTGTTTCTTTAAACATATTTTTATGATTTATTTTGTGGTGGGAAAACATTATATAGGTTTTGAGATGAACATGTGATGGAAATGGGTTTTTTAATATATTTTTTATACTTATTGGGGTCGTTATTATGGTTCTTCATGAATGATTTTATGAATTACGTGATTGGTGAGAAATGTATTTTCAAATATGTTTAATGGTGAAAATGGGTTGATGGTTTATTTTCTATGTGAAATGGGGTTTGTTACCTATTTTATTCATTGTGGGTAACCTAAAATACGTATTTGAATTGTGAAATTGATGTGAAACATGTTATAAAATGGTATTTATATGAGTATGAATTTGAAATGGAATTTTCCCATAGACCTTATATGATATCATTTGTGTTCTTCATGTGGTGTTTTCCAATGGGTTTAAAATAATTATTCAATTGGTCAAACATGTGTTTCCATATGTTGTTGGTGTGCATGTAAAATGAAAAGTGATTTTTATGGAAAATAGTGGTATCAATATTGATTTTTAATGTTGTATCAATGTGAAAGTATGGAAGTGGTGATTTCCAAGTGTTCATAAGATTCATGGAATGTGTATGGGTAGGTCATGATTATTGTGATATGTGAAATGAAACATGAGGAAAATGGGAATCTAGGTGTTTTTGTAGGAGAACTAAAACTTGTAATTTGTGGATTTGGAAGTGGTTGAGGCCCAGAATCATCTACAAGTATTGATTATTGCAACACTAACTAAACATGTTATATGATTAGAGGCCACTAGACCTAGGGGATCATCAACCTATGGTTGATCTTGCATTAAGAAAATTTTGTTTTTGATTTATTATATGGAGACCATTATTCCATGGGATGGGATCCCTTCTAATGGATCATGCATGAGAACATTGTTGGTAGTTTATTTGGAGGATTTTGAACACTGATGTGTGAGGTTCATATTCTCCCACATGGAATAGTTACATATATGGATTTACCAATATTTCTCTCTTGTTTCATGATTATTATTTGATTTGGAGCTAGCCATTGGCATATGGCTAAAAATAATTAAATTTGTGTTTCGTGAAATATTATTTTTGAAAAAGGAATTATTTAAAAATTGATTCTCTATAAGTATTTTAAACATGTTTTCCATTAATTTTTAAAAAAGTTATCCTAGAAATATGAATGTTTATTTGTATTCTAATGTTATTGAATGAAATATTTATTTTGAGCTCTATTCTTCTGGGATTTGGCTCACACACTACAACCTCCTTTCGATATAGAAAGACATTGTTATGGATAACTTGGGAAAAGGAATGATCTATCTATGTGGTGATAGTGGATCTTGATTCCAGTGTTCAACTTTAAGCAGTTGTTAATGGTGGGGTCTTGAGGGTGATTCTTCTATTATTGAATATTTGTTTTTCTGATTGTTTTTTGTTCATATTATATTGTATACTATTTTATTATGGTTAACATTGTAAAATTTTAATGTCAACATTTTTTGAATATTTTCTGTTTATTTTAATCAGTTATTCTGATTCATATTAATTGTTTTCTATTTCCATATAAATGGGTGAAATTATTCCTAATGTTTTTTTAATACCCATCAATTTTTTTATATACCTTAGGGATAACTAATTCACTATTGTTCATTCCATTGATCAGGTCGAGTGTCTAGTGGGATGGCACCCTATTTTTTTCAAGAATAAGTGGTATTAGATATGGTTATTCTCTTTTGTGAGAATGTTTTTATTAAAATAATCTATATAGAAAATGTCCATTATTAAAAGGGATTTATGATATAATTTTAATGGGGTTATATGCCTATAAAACAATTGGAAAAGACTCGAGTCTCCATGGTATGTTGGGATTTAGTTTCACTTCTCATCAAGGTGAGATGTAAAGGCTGCCAAATGTAAATGGAAATCATGTGGGGTGGAGTGGTTTGGATGGATTGTAATTATTTTTCATTTACTTCTGTTTGTGTTTATGGATGTTTTGGTATTTTTGTTGTCACTAGAAAAATTAATGATATTTATATTTATGGATTCATTTTTTTTGTTTCTTGTTGCATAAATATTCCTCCTCATAGAAATCATTTGTAACCATGGGAAGAGGATTGGGAGTGTTCTACATCACTGATAAATCAGATATCAATGGAATAAATCATTCATTCTATTAAATCATTGGGATAATGAGAAGTTTTTAGTCCTACTTGTGTTATAGAATCTAAAATAGGTATTGGAAAGTACAATTCCCAAAATTTCTCAATAAAAAGCCTCCACATTTTTGGGGTATTGTGGAAGCTCTGTTTATAAGGGAGTTTCTTAAGAAGATATATATGATTTTTGATATTCTTGGTACTCCTAAGTTGGATAGAAAGAACTATTATTCATTCTTTTAGGATGGTCCCTGTAATATGTGTTTGGACCTTATGGTGAAAGATCGGAAGCATGAGAAGATGTGCTAGAAAAATTTCGAGAATGCATTAAATGAGTATTGTTTCCATTTTATATTGACATTTTCTTTTACAATGAGTTTTTAGAGCTTATTCTACGAGACTAAACTATTATGGTGTATGTTATCATCATTGTAGATTAATTTTGAAACACTCCCATGATTTTTTCCATTGACCAGATGAGGGATCAAATGTTTGAGATTGTGTTTCATACAAATATTTGATCAAAGGTATTCTCTTTCACGATAAAATATTATTTCGAACATGTTGAACAATCAATGATGGTTGATATTGAGTGTAGTAGAAAGTTTGTTTCCATAGAATTGTATCAGTAGTGGGAAGTGGAATGTCTTCTGAGAAGAAGAGGTAGCAGGATGATTAGGGAAAGAAGGCAGATAGTACTAGAGTTCATTTTTAACATATTTCATTATCTATGGCCTCTGATGATGGGTTAGTTGTGTTCCATCGGGTTTTCAAAATTAAGGAACATTTGACCAGTATGTTCATCACCGACCAGGCCTTATTGCTGGTACAGAGCTATTGGGATCTTGGTGCTATTTTGGAAAGTGGATGATTCATTCTAGAGTGGTGTATGATCTCTAGAATCTTAACTGATGTCAACCCAGTTAGAGTTGTACATGATAGTGGGTTCTCTGTATAGAGTATGTGGTTTCATGTCTAAATCATCATCTAGACAGAGTCTATTTAGGGACTATCCCTAGGCTAGTGTTCATTCTCTTACTCATAATGATATGAGAAAACATCATACAATGGATTTGTTTCTATTGTAATTAGATACAGAGACATTGATAATTTGAAGTACCATTCTTATTGAATCATCATTAGTGGTAAACTCTATGATATTGGTTCTCTAGTTTTGTATATTCTTATAGATCTTTGGGAAGTGTTATTATCTTAACCTAAGATAGTTTCATACACAATGTAGTATGTGATGTTTCCTGTAATGTAGAAAGAGAAGGGATTCTAGAGTCCATCTTCTGCACTCTCTATGTTAGGGGTTGATCTTGAGTGGATTTTTCTTATCATATATATGGATCTCTATTATGTTATTAATGGTCTGGATTTTATGATGTTTTTTCAGGTCCACATCAATTATGATTATTTATTGTTCTGTTTTTTGGATCCTCATGGATGTACCTAGTTTTTTTAGTGTGGATAGTTTCCTCAGTCGAGACGTGATAGACCTCCACTTCTTGAATTCAGAAAACCTTATTAAACAGATATTTTTTCACACATTGGAGGAAGGTAATTTTTATTCCAAGAGTTTATTACATAATTTGTTGGATTACCTCATATTATGGATGAGTTTTCAATGTATGTTCCAGAGTGTTTCTTAGGATTTACTTTAAAGCGAGATGTCGAGTTCTCCATCGATATAGTACCATGAAAAAACTAATATATCTTTCCTTATACTGTATGGACCCCATATTGTCGAGGTAATTCTAGATACATCTTGAGGATTTGGAATCCAAATAATAACTAAACTTTACCAAATATAAATGATATTTTTTATCATCTTAATGGGGAAAGGTGGTTCTATAATATTTATTTTCATTTCACGTATCACCTTGTTAGATTTATCATGAAAGATATTCTAAAATCAGACCCTCGAAGCATGTATGACCATTTTTAGTACTTGGTCAGGCCTTTTAGGTAGTAAAATCATTGATCTACAATTATGGTTCTCATGAAAAGGGTGTTCTATTAGTATCTTGACAATTATTTGAGCTATTTTAGGATGAAATTTGGGTCTATTGTAGAAATTAGGTGGATCATTAGTGGAATTTGTGGATCATGTTGGGAATCCATTAGGATAATTTTCTCTATTATAATTTTAACATGATCACCTTATATATTAGGGAGGTTATGTTTATGCACTATAATATATCAAAATAATTTGTTTTAGTGGACCCAAATAAGATTACTAAAGTGATATCATTGGAATTGATGAACATCCTTCTGAAATAAAAAACTTTTTAGGCTTGGTAGTGTATTACATGCACTTTTTTTTATAAATTATCTCATATTTCTTCATCCATTAAGGATATCACCTATAAGTTGGTGATGATTTAATATAGTCCAAAGTGTGACGAGTCCACTGGGGAGCTTAAATTATGGTAGACCACAACCCCTGTTTAGATTTTTCTAGAGTGTGGAAAGTGATTTCTGGTTAATTGTGATGCCATAGGAATGGGTCTTGGATGTGTTCTCATTCATGAATACCATGTTGTTGATTATGGTTCCTTTTATCACAGACCACATTAAAATAATTACCCATCCCCAAACTTGGATATGGATATTTCAAAGGTTTCCTAAAGGACGTGGAACCATTATCTTTATAGGGAGAAATTTTTGGTTTATTTAGATTATAATATCATAGCATACATTTTCTCCCCAAATGAATTGAATTTTAGGATGTTTCATTATGTTTAGTTCCTTCTGGTGCTTGGTTTTGATATGGTTTTTACCCTTGGTAAGGGTAATGTTGTGGAGAATTCCCTGATTTGTGAAGTTCATATGCAATACTTCAAAGAGTCTAGTAATGACTATACATTGATGGGACTTTTCACTATGATGCATTTTGAGAATAATGAACAAAGTGGAGTTCTATTCATAGTTAATAATTAGATGAAATATTATCTCCTATAGTTGATTCGAAAATTTAATCCATGTTTCAGTTGTTTCTTCATTATTTGTAGCTTTTTAATCTTCTAAAGGTTATTTTTTAATGTTATTTTTCACCCAAGGGAGTTTTGTTCTTCGTAGATTACTTCATGGTTCTATTCACATTGAGAAATGGGTTGATGAATGATAGCCACTAGTCTCAATGGATTATTCATCAAGGTGATACCATAATGTACAATGACATGTGACAAAAATTAAAGTGGCCTTTTTTTCTTCAAGATATTGCTAACTATGAATCATGATGTTACCTATGTCAATATTTTAATGTAAAACCCAAAAGTCCCTCTAGTTTTACTAATCCTCTAACTATTCCCACATGTATTCTAAATGATATCTCCATGGATTTTATATAATAAATACCTCATTTACCCCATTGAAAGAATTCAATTTCTATAGTGATTTACCATTTGACTAAATCAGCTAATTTCATTCCAGTTAGGTATTTGACCATGGTGTATGAGTTGGGATGGTTGTCTTTTCAGGAGGATTTTAGGGTTGAAGGTCTACTGAGGAAACTTTCTTATGATAGGGACCCTCATTTACCTCATGGTTCTAGAAAGGATTACAGAAGGTAATGGGGTCATATGAATAGTTGATTCTGACATATTGTCTTAAGATGGATGGACAGACGAAGCTATTGAAATAGATTTTGGAAGACATACTATGGTCTTATGTGTTTTATTTTTTAGGTTTGTGGGATATCCATATCAAATTGGTTATGTTTTCATATAGAAATATAAACCAATACTTATTTCTAATGGATCCTTTTCAGGATTATTATGGTCGGTCCTTTTGGTCCCTTTTTTTGGGATAAGTTGGGTGAGACGTCTATTTTGGGACAAAGCCATGGGAAAGTCACTTATAATAAATCCAAGTTGATAATGAAGTAATTATTGATGGGGTAGATTCATCATTAGTCTTATACTGATCATAGGTACTTCTCATTGGATTTTTATATGCATGACTTCATATTCTAGAATGTGGAACCTTGCTTGGGTCGTCATTATTTGGTATGGAATGGGAAGCTATCACCAAGGTATGTCAGACCATTTGACATTACCAAGATTATTTCTAAGGTTTCCTACTTTTTATCTTCACTATAGTAGATGAGATCAATTCAAGACAAGTTCCATGTTTCGCAGCTAAAAATTAGAACCCATGTCCATCTAATGTGTTGAATTTGTATGAGTGTTAGAGTTGGATACTAATTTGGTAGTGTTTGAACAACTAGTATGGATTGTGTATTCTCAAGAGAAAGTGGATCATGGAAATACTATTCCTTTGATTTGATTCTTTTGGATGCATAGAAGATATTAACATGTGATGTGGGAGTATAGTTTTTTTTGTTGAGTAAGAGTATTTATTTTTATTTTATGATCAAGCTTCGGGTTGAGTTTCTAGGGGCAGAATGATTTCATTTTTGGGAGAATTTTTACCAAAATTTTAATTTTTATGCATTTTTATATCTATTTTTTTCATATAAAAATCCATTAGTTTACCCATGAATTGTTTGTTAAAATAGTTTTTTTTGTCATAGGTGGTGCATTGTTGGCACGTTTATATTGGAAACTGGGATCCATTTCCTTGGAAACCATGGAACAATTGGTCATTTTAATTATTGGAGACCATATATTTAGAGAACATGTATTAAAATGGTGATGTATAATAGTAAGGCTTATTTGTATCATATAATGATGTATGCATGGTTTTTATACTATTCAGAAAAAGTATGATATAAAATTGTGTGACCTGTTAAGGTCATTAAAATATGGGAATTTACCTCTCCACCCGATTCAATTGTAAACCATATAACACCTCCCCTCTACCACATAATGAATTTTCACTTCTGGGGACCTCCTCCAATCTTTAGTAGAACAATTCATCATGAATCCTTGGGTGTTTTTGGATAAGAACATCGAGGAATCAACATGTAAACCTCTTTTCATGTAATTTATCCCACTTTTTAGGGATTATCCACCCTCTTTCTTGTTTTATTATTTTTAGTGGGTTTTTTGACCAAAATATTGTTTTATATAGTGGTTTTTGGGTGAAATAATAATTATTATTGATCAATCATTCCTTCATAAGACATTGTGGTGGTGTCATTATGGTTTTCCACTACATTTGAGATGATTAAAAGTTCTAGGTCGGTGGATTCTTGCTTTTACATTATTTTATTTATTTCTCTTGATATCTTGATTATTTAAATGTTTTATTTTGATTTATTTTGTGGTGTGAAAAATATTTGTAGAAGGTTTTGTATTATAAATGTGATGAAAATTGGGTTCCAAATAAAAACTAGTAATAATATTTATGTTCTTGGATGGGGTTATTCTTCAATACCTTTCATGCATCATTTGAAAGGTGAAAAATGTATTTTCAAAGAGGTTTAATGATGAAATTTTTTTGGAGGTGGATTTTCCATGTGAAATGGGTTTGTTTTCATGCTTGTTTATTTTTGGGAAATCTTTAGTACCTTATTGAATTGTGAAACGGATGTGACTAAAGTTATAAAATGTTTTTGATGTGAGTATGAATTTTAAATGGAATTTTACCATGGAATGGATGCATGTTCATATGTGTTCTTCTTGTGGTATTATCATAGGGGGTCATAAATTATGGAATTGATACAAAAATGTGTTTCCAAATGCTTCTGTTTTGTGTGAGAAATTAAAAATTGGTTTTATTAATGAGAATTTTGGTTTCCATGTAGATTTTGATCATTAAATCATTTTAAAAAATATTAATGTGTTTATTTCATTATTCTCATCAGATGTTTGGCATGTGTATGGGAAATTTTATTTTTGGTGATATGAGAAGTGGATGATGAGAAAAGAGGGAGTCATGGGTATCTAGGTTGGAGAACTAGAATTGGTACTGTATATTATTCCTTAGTTATTATAGACCATGTTTATCTATCATGAATGACAATTAAAACACTAAATAAACATGTGATTTTATCAGAGACCCCCAGACATTGGAATTTGTTCCCATCCGGTGGCATTGCACATGAACACTTTCGGTTTTCTATTATTATATTAAGACCATTATAAATTAGGAATGGATCCCATATGATGATTCATATAGGGTAATGTACATTGTATTTTATTTTTATGAAATTTTTCAATGAGGTATGACATTAATATTTTCTAACTATTTATATTTTCTTATAATGTTTCTCCCATGGTTCTCTATTGTGACATGATTGTTATGTTACTTAATTCTAACCATTGCATACAGTAGACCGTGTCTAGATTTTTTCAAACAATATTATTTTTGGAAATGGTTTTCCAAAAAATGTGTTTCCAGACATGTTCTTCTTAAAATTATTTCATTGTAATTTTTCAAATATTTTCATGGAAATATGAATGATGATTTGTATTCAAATTTTATACCATGGAATCTTACATTTTGGTGGAATCCTACTACGATTTGGTTCATAGAATACATTTACATTTTAGTATATGTACACATTATTATGTATGACCCAGGTAGTGGAAAAATGTGTCGTGGTAGTGATGATGGATTTTGTTTCTAGTGTTCCACTTCTTACTAGTGAAGATGATGGTGAATTGAATGGGATTCCACTTTTATTTAACTATGTTTTATTGGAGAGTTTTCTTCATATTCATTTTTTTACTTTTTTTGTTAATGTTATAATCACTGAATTAGAAATATTATTGAATCGTGTTTGGATATGTTTATTAGTCATTCTGTTGATTAATGTTTTTTTATTTTTTGTGACAATATAATTCAGTGAAATCACCCCCAAAGTAATTTTTTTATAAACATGAACATTTTTTAATCACTATAGTTTAGAAACACTATTTATTCCATACCATGGATCAAGCCTGGTTTCGGGATGGATGGAACCCTGGCATGAATTAGGAAAAATGGGTAACATTATATTGTTTCAAATGTTTACCTATCAAAAAATTATAGGTTTACTAATCATTAAATCAATGAATAACATATGAACATATATGTGTTTCAAAATAAAATATCATGTGAAAGATGAATGGGTTCCATAAACATCATTCCATTTAATCATGAACCATTCAATAAAGTATAGTAATTGTATTCCTATATTATTTCAATAAAAAACATAAATAAAAAACAATGTATGTCATATTATATGAATAAAATTTTTTAAAGATAACAAGGAACATTTCCTAAGTGAAATATAGTTTCAATGAAAATTCTTTTTATAAAAAATTTTAGAAATTCTTTTCTTATAATGAAATCTACAATATATCATTTAAAACATGTCTTGAAGGAAATGTACATTCATCATTGAAAATTTATCTCTAAAATAATAAAAACTTTAAAAGAAATTTTCATTCAGCATAAACATGAAAACATTCAAGGGATTATATAAAACATCTACATCACTTTTTAAATGTAAAAATTATTTGAAAAAAAATTTCATAGATAATATATTGAAAAATAATAATGGAATCATTGAATATTATTTTAAGCACTTCTATAACCATAAAATTGTTTTTCAATAATTTTTCATGAAAATCACATTAAAAATCATTTTCTATAATATTAGGAACATAATATTTCTAATAAATAAATTTTTTATTCTAAAAAATGAATATCCAAAGGAATTATGGTCATAATAGAAGGAAAATCAGTACATATCAAACATTCCATCTATGCTGCACACATTTAGAAAAGTTCCTTGATCAGAAAATGATAATATCATTCTATTTTATAATAATTTTCTAAAAATGAAAAAAATTGGGAAACATTTCAATTAATTATTAAAGGATAATAGTATAACAGTTTTTAAATCATCTATAGATAACAAGGTTTTGACATAATACATATTTCAGACTGAATTGAGAAATAATTTTTTTATATTATAACATTTTCATAAGTATCCTAAGTAGGAAAGAGTGAGGAATGGAAGCCATAATGGGAAATAACATATATTAAAAAAAAATGATAAAATAATTGGGTTATTTTAATTTATTGGATAGATAATTTCACTAATGTAAGAATAATCATAAATAATCTTGATAAGTGATGAGAGTGTAGAAATAAAATATTACCAATTTGGAAAATTTAATTCAAACTCCCCATGAAAGAATAAAATTTAATGAATCTTAAAATATAATTAGAGTAAGAATATTAAAGACATAACTTTTCAAGGGGATGTACATACACCCAATATAATAATATAGTTTCTTAATAATGTATGTATCACAATGAAGGAAAATTTTGAGAAATTAATTTACTAATTTGGTATAATTTGAACCATTATACCCATGGTAGTAATATCAAAAAATGGATCTATAAATATTTATTAATTTAATAATATTAATCATATAATACATTCATGGTATGTATATATGCTACAAAAAATAAATTATTGGTGAACATAACATGTGTGTCAGAGATATAAACAGTGATATGAGAAGACCCTTACTATAAGTCTTCACTTTCA
The DNA here is from genome assembly GCA_963277665.1 of Viscum album. Taxonomy (NCBI): domain Eukaryota; kingdom Viridiplantae; phylum Streptophyta; class Magnoliopsida; order Santalales; family Viscaceae; genus Viscum; species Viscum album. Next base: position 766,890,499 of record OY728141.1, read on the forward strand.
TTATACACATTAAAACCCCTTGAATAATAAATATAAGTCTATAATAAATAAAAAAGGATACATAAACCTATATATTATAAAAAATATGATTCAATTTTGGATTTATATTACCCTATTATGAAAAATTTATGTTAATGAAATGTTTTGGTTAATAACCGCTTTTTTCACCATACCTGTTTTGACTTGTTATTCTTTATCCTCTTATTGATATCAAGAATTTCGTATTTCAATAATGTGAAAAAAAGTATATATCATATATTTTAATTATATGAATATTTATCATAATCTATAATAGAAAAATATATAAAGTATAATATACCATTCATGAAGATGGTATGTCATATGTGCCCATAAATGTTGTATCTATTTTCTTATTGTATTGATAGGAAAGTAAATGAAAAATACACAAACTCCCACAAAAACACACACACACACACATATATATATATATTAATTTAATTATAATTATTATATTTTATATATGGTATAATTTCACTGAAGTAATCTATAATGCATTCCATGTAGAGTATGAACGAATCACATCACATTAAGGAGGCGGTAATCCACACATCCACAAATAAAATATCATATTTACACAAAATGGAGGGTATGAATTTATGTTTTATATAATAATTATAGGAGAATAAATAAATCATAAATATCACATAGAATATTTAACATCTGAGTTCCCTTCCTAAGTCCCAGCCATGATAAGTGTAGTGGAAAATAAAACAATCATCATTTCAGGAGGTAGTAATCCTCCTTAAACAAGTGATACGTTCGATACTAATTATATGGAATTATGTACATGTTTTGTTAGAAATAATAATAAGATAAATTAGTTTTATATTGATGTATCTTTTATTACTATATAAAAATGATATAAAAATTTATTATGTGGTGCATGAGTAAATCAAACAAAAGATTATCATTGATGGTTGTTACCTCATTTTAGGGTAAATCTTTTTAGTTTATGCCAATAATGTAATTGATATAATTTTTAACAAATTTGAGGAATATAGGAGTAGAGGAGAAATGTGGGAAAATTATTTGGGTAGATATTTGGTGAGCCAAATGGAATGTTATGTGTGAATAAATGTATAGTGTGTGTGTCTTTTTATATTGGAGGAGTGGAATTCATATAAATATTTTAGAAAGGAATTAATCCTGGGGTTTTTCAATGAAATGTTTCTCCAATAATGACCCTAATTAAGTCCAGGGGAGTATATGGTCAATAAATGTCAATAAAATGATTTTGGACAAGTTTCCAGTACATTTTGACCCTTATATGTATGGTTTTGTCCCCTGTGAATCTAATTTTTATCTTTTTCTTCGTATTTAATTTTATTTAAATTCCTAAATATTTTTTGTAAAACACTGAGTTAAAATTATATATTAATTTTAATCCAAATAAGGAATATATTTTCTAAAATTTCAATCAAAGAAATGGATTAAATTAATTCAGACTTAATGAAGAAAAAGGGGAAAAAGTGAGTATTTAATTTAAATATGTTGAAAAGATTGAATTGTTTAAAATTTCAATGTTCAATTTTTCCTAATGACATAAATATGATTAATTGATGTATAATATATTAAATTTCACTTTAAAAATTCATAAAAATTATTTAACCTTTTAAATTAGTTATTTTAAAAATATATTTTGGAATAAAAAATCAGTATTATTCAGAATTTATCAAAAAATGAAACATCGGAGAAAAGTACCACAATTTTAAAAAAATTCCACATTCAAAGAAATGATTATTTTTTTGAAATAAAAATTTTAAATGTGATAAAAAAATATATTTCAATGGGTTGTTCATTAAAATGATATAAAATTACATTTTTGTTGAATACATCTTTTTAATCATGAAAGTGGGTCTCTTCTTATAAAATAAAATTCTAATCTATTGGATGAGTATAAAAAATTACTATGTAATATATAATATATAAATTCTAATAATTTCTATAATAAATAGTTTTTTTAATTCAGTTAGAATAAAAATTATTGAATATATAAATCATATTTCTTTTAATAAAAATTTTTCATAATCAAATAGTAATTACTTATATTTCAAAGTAAATTAGAACCAAATTAATAATTTTATATCTGATTATAGATCATTTTTCAAAAATTTAGTTAATATTTTTTGTGACATCCATTTCAAACTTATACAAGGTAACTATAAATATATTTTAAAAAATATTATTAAAAGTATATTGTGGTCTAGTAAAACTCGGTCTTTCTAGAAAAAAAAACAAACGATGAGACTCCAAATTGTGTTTAAAACAATACAATCATAGCATTGTATGTACGAAAAAATAATCAATGAGTATTGTGTAATGAATGCTTTACTTGTTGAGTCGTATAATGAAAACCACACATAGTGATTTTATATAACAAAATCTATATTTAGTTTGGTGGGAAAATAATAATTTCAAAAAGATTAAATTAAATCCGAGAAAATACTTCCAAACATCATGGGATGTTAAATTACAACCCCCTTAAAATGAATTTCTCCCTTGAAATTTTTATATATTATCACTAGACTAATCGTTGAATATCATATTCAAAAAAAACCACATTATCAAATTGATTAATAAACCCAAATTTAAAAATGGAATGTTGGAAACACAATGCTTACACAAATAACACATAAATATGTTTCCATATAAGTGATCCTTGGTTGGTTGGTAAATCATGGACATAGAAGAAAAGCATAAATAATCCTAAATATTATTAAAGATATCTGATCTAAATAAAGTGGATGATCCTAAGAAATATAACAAGAAAAAAACCATAATGTATAGAAGAATGAATGAGGTCATTGATATCACCAAAAATGTTTATAATAGGAAAAAATTATTTAGATTTCCTTTTAAAAGTGTTGCATAATATTATTCAATAGATGATATACATAATTGATAGAATTTACATTCATTAGAAAAATATAACTATTTAGTTATGTCTTGAAAAATTTCCACCTCATATATATCTCCAAAATTGAAGGTGGGTTCTTCATTCCAAAAAAACTAACTGATAATGAGATCTATGATATGTCATCCCATATTTCATTGTTAGCCATCTATTTAAGATGGTTTGATGATGCTATAAAATATGAATAAAAACACACATGATTAGATAATTCATTAATCTCACACACATCATCCAAATATTAACATAAATATTCTCAAAAATGGTTCACCTTATAACCCTTTTAAAATATGAAAATAAAAAATGCCAGAATGAAGGTAAAGAAAATAGATTGGCATTATTCCCCAATATATCACAATTTATATCATTGTTTTCAAATTCCAAACATGTGAGTTCACTCATTGTATATTCTACTAATACTTGGTAATAAAATGAATTTATTCTAATCCTTTTAGAAAAAATTATTTCTTTTTTATTCAACTGATTGTTGGACATATTAAATAAATCCATGATGATTTAAAAAGAATACATGTTGTCATACACCACTTTTTCAAAAAATAAATAATCATATCCAGGGTAATAAGAACTATCTAAATTACATTATCCTTTTTAGGAATTTTTCTATCCAAGATGACCACAGTTTTCTTAACATCAGGGATGCATTATGGGTTACCATCCGTTAGTCAATATATCAGTTTTCCATTATATCCAATTTATTGTTAATCAACACCATTCATTATATATTTTTTTACAAATCATTAATGGAAAACATATACTACAGGTTTAATATAACATAAATATTGAATTTCATGTATATATAAACATCAATTTTTTATCTTTATTATTATCCCATTATTCATGATTCAAAGTTTTTCCCTCCATGTCCTTTTCATAGAATATGAAATATGAATAATGTCTAATAGTTCATAAATATAGACTAATACTACTTTAATCTATCACAGACTATGTTTATCAAAGGTTTTTCATTGTGATCTTTAATTTTAATCCATCATGATGGTTTGCAAAGTTTTTGTTAATTCGAAAACCATATACCCCTGGGTTTTAAAACTTAGTGTGATGCAAGCCCATTGTCAAGGACCAGTTCTCGATCAAGTCAAGCTTTATATGGTGATTACTGGGTTGTTACCCCTATCTCCATCAGTTATAGAGCCACATCCACTTATATTATCCATATATGTATCTATTTATAGGAAACCACTAACTCTATATGTTACCAAAATTCCGGGACATTTTCCTATACTTTTAGTCATCATAAGAAATATCATTAGAGTCATCCCTTGAAATAGACGTATACATATTTCTAGGTATCCCAATAAAGTTTTCTCATCCTAGTTTCAAAAGGATTAATAAAACACTACTTTGATATCATCTATAGTTACTTGGGATTAACATATATTGTTATTGAGTCATTTTAGAAGAAATATTCACCCCATTACAAAAAATACATGCCTTTGGACATCAACAGTTTATTTTATTTGGAATCATGGAAGACATTATTTTAATTTGCTGATGTATTTTCCATGTATTCTATAAAGATATTAACCTTTAGTACTCCTACATTGACCCGTTATTCATCAACTGTGGAAAGGAATCACAAGGAAGTGGTTAGATTGAATGATTTGGTAAATTAAATAAAAGAAATAGGTTGGAATAAAAATAACTGAAAGGTATAAAAACATTAACATAACATTTGAATCTCATATCCAATATAAAAATATCATAATTATGATATATGTAATAATTATGATATGTTCATAAGGCATGAAATTGTATGATAATCCAGAACCCGAACTATGTGATCTAATAAAAGGCATAAAACATAGAAATTTTGGTGGACACATATACATCTTACAACATTCTCTATAATCCAATGTAAATTTCCAAACCATAACTGGGATGTTCATGGAGACTACACCTTATAAGAGGACACACCACCATCCCTAGTAAGAGTCATTCCCTTGGAAGGTATCATGTTTCCCATCTACCCATAGTTGATCATCTTTCCCCATCTTCTCATAGTGTACCATGTTTCCGAATCATCCCTTATGGGATTGGGTTTCTATATCTTCCCAGAGTGGATTTGGGTTTGACATCTTTAACAAGTTATTGAGTTAACCCATATTAAATAGTTGATCAAGACCATCTACTTAATTCGTGTCATTATATCATGAGATATAAATATTTACCTAGTTAATTAGAGGATGATATAGGTCTCACCCTTCAAATAATAAAAGCATACAAACATTTTTAACAATATAATAAAACATTGCTCATATCATGATCCATAAAATGATATGGGTTTCAAAACCACCATATCATAACCCATGAAATGAAATGGGTATCCTAAATTTTTATCTTATAATTTCTTATGAAAAAGAGATAGGCTTCATAATAATTTTATCAATGAATAACCTATGATAAGAAAAATAATTTAAAATCATATAACATGTGGAAGAGGTAAGAGTGTTATAAACATCATTCCATTTAAAAATAAACCATTCATGAAATAATATGAATGGTTTTCCTGGTTAATTTAACTAGTAAATCATAAACTATTATAATGTATGTAGTATTAAAAGACCCGTAAAATTCAAAGGAAATATTTTTATTAATTTTATTTGGGATTTTACAAGAACGCAGTTTCTGACAACAACTGATTCCGAGGCCCGGTGTGCCCAAAATCATTTTCGGAAGTTTAGCTCAGGTACGTTCAGTGATCGAACGAGCGGGTTTTCCTAACTTTTGAACCAGTGCTTGGAATCGAAATTCAAGGGCACCAATGAAACCGCAGCGCCAGTAATTACTTGAGAACACCTTTTCCGGAGTTGTGTTTTCTCGGATGAGGTTATTAATTAAATGGGTTAACTACAGAATAAAATAAAATATTTTGCTACAAATTTTATTTTTATTCTAGGTAGTTTAAACCAATGCTTGGTGGTTGGAATGGGACCTACAAATATCCTAAATCCACTAGGTAGAATATTAGTGAGGTGGGGCCAACACGAGCCCCACCCCCCTTATTTCCTTTTTACCTCCCACATGCATTTAATTTGGTAACTCACCCGCACCCCCTCTTAAATTCCAATTCAACTCTCGCGTTTAATTGGATTATTAAACCCCTCATTAATTGGTCAACGCACGTCAATTAAATCGTTTTTTAATTTTGAATTTCAAATAAGTGATGGCATGAGTAACAAAATAAGGCAATGCCTTATTTTATTACTCTTGATTCGTTGTGCGAGAAGGATTGGAGAGGAATTCCTCAAGCCTTGGAATCCTCATCTTCATCCTTGAAGAACACGAAGAACACACCATCACCGATGAAGAACGCCGACCTCCGACGAAGGACGACGATTAACACTGATTCCTCGGAGATCGACGACGCGATGCCATGTATCATGACGCCGATGATCCTCTTCTCTACGATGTCGTGTACCGCGACGCCGACGATCCTATTCTCCGTGACGCCGTGTACCACGACGCTGTGTACTGCGACGCTGACGATCCTCCTTCCGCGACGTCGTCTTCCGCGATGTCCCTTTCCCTTGACAAACCTCGTTCGATGAATTCAACGAGGTAGGGGGTTTGGTTTAATTTAATTTATGTGGATTATATCCTCAATATATGATTAAATTGTTGAAGGTCTTTTTAACCACTAACGCGGTGGGTGCGAACCAACGAACAAGTTTGAAGCCATCAATTCTCTGTTCTTGATGCGTGGAACGTTGGGCGACGATGAAACGGGATCATTGAGCGATTGGAGGCCATCACAGTAATCTATGGGTCCTAAGACGACCCCAGGCACATACGGGAGCAAGAACGGACCACCGGAGCGGCTCTAGTGGCCTGCGGTTTTCACTGGAGGCGTCGGCGGCCGGCACCGGCCAGCCCCCTGGAGGCGGCAGCATTTCGGCTTGCCGCCAGGAGGGACCGTCGCGGCTGAAGCCACGGCAGCAGGCGACCGGGAACCCGCAGCCGCGTGGGACCTGGGGGAGATGCGGCACCCAGTGCTATGTCTGCTGGCAAAGGGGCGGCCCCCATGTGGGGGCTGCACTTTTAATCAAGGGGGCCACCCACCCCCCCCCCCTTTCTGCTCGGCTCGGCCAGCACCGAGCTGGCCATTTGGGGCGCGCCCGCGCCAGCGGGGCTGGGCCACACCGGTTGTGTTAGGCCACACCCAACGGGCCGGGCCGTGCCCTAAGGGGCTGGACCTGGACCCAGACCCGGTTCGGGTCGACCCGATTCGGGCCGACCCAGGGGGTCTTGGGCTGGGTCGGTCCGGGCCCAAAACCCCCTAAAACCGGACAAGTTCATCTTTTGCCCATATCATGGGGTACAGACCTCTGATCAATGCACTATCAGTTGCGTGGAAATCCTTGGAACGAGATGGTCGTTTCTGTATATTACACTCAAGGTTTTAGAGAACATTTGGTACGGCCGGGTTGGTTCGAACACGAAACCAACCGGGCCCTCGGAGCGGAAACGATTATAACAAGAGCTCTGGACATTCGATTGACGTGCCGTCGACTTTGTTGGATTCCTCATAGTGATACGGAACTTTTTTCTTACTCCACTCAAGGTTTAGGTGTAGTTGGAGTGTGGTCGGGTTGGTTTTGACTTAATAACCAACTGGGCCCTTAGAACGAAAAAATTAATAACTCTCAAACCAGGCGTCCGATTGACGCGCCGTCTGTCACATTGAGTTACTCTTGTCGAGATGGAACCTTGGGATACATCAAATCCAGACGACATGTCAGTTGATGTATCGACCCCCTTGGCTCGTGGAGCGGACCCTCTCGGAATCGAGCATGCTATGTGTGGGAACCCTAGAGCTGGCTGCGACTGCGATGAAGATTGCACTGAAATCCTACGTGGGTTCGGCAACGATGAAGACCGTACTGAAATCCTTTGTGGGTTCGACGGTGATGAAGACTAAAATGAAATCCTACGTGGGTTCGGCAGCAATGATGACCGTACTGAAATCCTCTGTGGGTTCGATGGCGATGAAGACTGCACTGAAATCCTACGTGGGTTCAGCAGCGATGAAGACCGTACTGAAATCCTCCGTGGGTTCGATGACTATGACTACTATTCTTGTATCCTTCATGGGTATGGAAATTTTTGACTCTATTCTTACTATCCTACATGGGTCTGGCAGAGTGGCTAGTCTGTATCCTTTGTTGGTCCGACAACTTAACTTGTTTAGTATCCTACGTGGGTCCCAACATAGATGAATCAGTGGCTATATCTGATCATCTCTATCACCTTCTGAAGAAGTATACCTGTGTGAGATGAGTCTTGACATTCAATGAATATCTTCGATATGAATGAATTTCTTTCCTATATGAATTGGGTTGTGTTATCCCGTGTGTTTTGGGTTGTACTATCCTGTGTGGACGTGATCGAACATGGGCTCAGGTGTTGGAGTCGAACTGGAATTGATGACTTAGGTATATGTATGGGAATATACATAAGTAGTGTTGGATGTTACTTCATGATTTTGTCTTTCCTTTTTGGATTATCCTTTGTGGATTCTGGGAGAAATTTGGGGGTCTCGGGGTCCCTACTGAGTACCGTATACTCACCTCTGCACGGGCTATGCCAGCACTACGTTGTGTTGCATGCAGATGATGGACAGCGCTGATCGTGGTTGAGGCTTGTGGAGCAAGTCGAAACCTGGAGGTGGACCACTGGGCGGAACGTACACGGAGTGGACGGCTGGACCCGAGGGGCTGAGGAGGCTATCTTTACCCACCCTTCAGGTGGGACTTTTAGTGGACGGCTCAACATTGTTGCATTACTTTCAGTTGTTGTACTCTCTTTCCAGTTGTACATTACTTTCAGTTTGGGTTTTTATTCTGGCCCACTTACTATTTCGCAATACTTTTGTACCCAGTTTTACATAGTGTTTAATTCTTCTTACTTACTCTGTGGTGTTTGTTTACTTTATAAATGCAATGCCTTCCCCTTTTGTCAGGATTTACACCTTGGTTCTAGTCGCCAACCCCTAGCCTATGGGAGGTAGGCTTGGGGTAGTCATGGAACGGGTCCCAAGGACGGGTAGTGACATAGTATTTGATGGATATAGATTTTGAAATATCGCATGGAACATTAATTATATTAAATATTCTTTATTTTAATATTGTTTCCATAAAACCATTTCAAAAATAAATTTTTTATAAATATTTATTTTCCATTTTATTAAAATTATTTCAATGGTATTAAATCCTTTTTTATTTTATAATTTTTTTTAAGACATAACAACTTTTACAAACAATTTTATTTTAAAATAAAAATGAATAATAAAAAATAAAGAGATAAAAAATTTAAATCAATTTTTAAATTTAAATCATCATTGAAAACCATTTTATATTAAAATATATTTGAAAACATTAAATATCCTATTTGGAAATCATTTAATGTAATTTTTTTAATCGTTAAACATTTTTTGAAAACATTTTTTGTTGGAAACCACTTCAAAAAATTTAATTTCTAGAATATTAAAAATTAATTTTTTTTAAAATAATAAATCTAGTAAACAATCAATGGAATATTAAAAAGATGGACGGTCATGGTGGTAGATAAATCTATACATGATGAACATATATTTTGTGCCAAAATTTTTAAGAAAAGTACATAGATTAGAAAATCACATGAAGAAACCATTCTAAACATAGTTTTTTACAATCTTAAATAAAGTGTAAGAATGTGATTTAAACATTATATAATAATATTAAAACATATTTGAAAATATTTATAGAGCACGTGGTTTTTAAAGAATAATTATTTTAGATCAAAATGTAAAATATAGACATATTTTCATAAAAAAAATTTCTTAATTATCATGAGTACCAATATGTTGAAAAATTGTTTCATTAATTGAATTTAACATTAAATCCTAGTGGTGGGAAATTCATGGTTGTTCTTGATATTTGGTTCATACTATTTAATCAATTGAATGATAATCATAAACAATCCTGATAAATGTTGAGAGTGTTGTAATAAAAAACTACCACTTTGGTAACAATGAATCTTACTCCCCATGAAAAAATAAAATTACATGAAGATAAATATACCATTTAAAGAATTATATTTGTGATATAAAGTTTAAATTGGAAGTATATACAGAACATATGTTAATATTGTTTCATATGATGGCATGTATCTCAAAGAAAGAAAATTGAGAAAAATTTACTTTACATAATTGGTAACTTTTGACCCATTAACCTCACGAAATAAAAATATTATAATGGATATTGAAATAATAATTAATTTACCTCTATGTAAAAAAGAATAATTTAATTTTCATTATACAAAACCCACAGCAGAAGAATGTGGTGAATGTGACATCTATTTCAAATATATAAAAATGAGATGAGAATACCCATACCTTATGTCTTGAATTTCATTGTACACATTCGAAACTGAGGTATAATAAATATATTTTTATTATAAATCTAACAAATTATCATATTCTAAAATATAAAACCTTGTATGATTCAATTATTACTTTATTCTATCCTTTTATTAACAATTCAATGTTAAATAAATGTTTCAGGTAAAAGCTACTTTTTTAGGATATGTTATTTGACTTGTTATTCTTTATCATATTTGATAGATCATGAATTACATTTTTAAAAAATCTATATATTGATTCATATGTCATATATATTATTTTTATGTAAATATCTAATAATATATAAGATATAGCTATATGAAATAGAATACAATATTCATGGAGACATTAGGCCATACGTAAGCATGAACGTTCTTTATGTTTTCTTATCATATTGAATAGAAAGTAAATGAAAACCGTATATATATATATGGGTGTGTTTTTATATGTATAATTAATATCGTTATGTTAAAAATATTTTTTAATATATATCGTATAAGTTCAATAAACCCATCATTCATACATTCCATGTAGATTGTGAATGAATCATGTCACTTTTGAGATTGTGGTAGTCCACATGTCCATAAACAATGTTTATATATTTACACAAAATGGAAAGCAGGAAGGTATGTTTTTTATAAAAATTATAGAAAACTAACTACATCATTAATATCATATATATATATATGTATATATTATAAAAATATATTTCTTATTACTATCCAATCAATGATAGGTGGTAATTGAAAAATAAATATTCATTGCATCCTGAGGTTGTACGTTGACTTACATGAATGGTAAATTCAAGATTAATTATATGGAAAATTTTTTAGGAGTTGGGAAAAGAATTAACAAAAATATATAACTATATTTAGGATTATGTTTTTCTATTATAATAATTATATAAAACTGGATGATTGGGTGGAGATGTAAATGAAATAATAGATGATTATTGTAAACAATTACGTCATTTTTGGGTAACTCCTTTTAGTACAAACCAGAAAACATCATTGATTGTATTTATGAAAAAATATGGAAATATTGGATGATTTTAGGTATTCATTGATCATATTTTCTTATATATTGGGTGATAAATAGGGCCTTATAGGTGTGAATAAAAAATAGGGATGAGTACTTTGTTATAGTGGAGGATTGGCATTATTATAAATTTACTAAAAGGGAACTCCACCCACATTTTTTCTATAGAAAGTTGATACAGTATTGATTAAAATTAGAGGGATGAGTACCGTGTAATTAATATACAGTTTTATATGTACAGATATCCACGTAGTTGATTGAAAAATTTATCATTCCAATACAAGAAATAATTGTTCTCTATTGTTTCCTTATTTATATCCAGTTAATATATTAAAGATTCATTGATCCATCATTGTACATTATAGATATCTTTATCACAACCAAAGGAAATTTACTTTTGTGTATCAATAAATTTTAAAACTGCTTCTTCTACCACTTATTTAACTCCTCCAGTTAAATATGATCTTTCCTATAGAAAAATTTAGGTGGAGGAGCAGATCTAGTAATATTTTATTTTCATAACTGTATTTGATGATCTTTTTAATGTCATATAATCTCTATGGTAATTACAATACATGAATCCCTTAAATGATAATTTCCTAAATGATGAAGCTTTATTTCAACCCTACCATTTGGGAAGGGTATGCTTCTCTATATAGTATCATGACCCACATCCTAGATGTATTAAGGAAGAATGATTCGTGATTGGAATGGAATTTATGGAGGAGAATGGGATGGTTCAGAAAATATAAAAATATCACTTTTTATTGATTTTTTATGAGTTCCTGGTATAGTGACAAAAAATCTATTCCCTTTACAGCATAATGTTTCACAATGGGATGGATTAGAAAACTCACCAAAAGAATATTCACATCAATTTTAATACGATAAGATTCTAACCCTTAAGGGGAAATGATCTCACCACTGTGTGTTCCTATAAATATAAAAACTTACACGTATAATGTATTATATTAAAAACCATAAACCCATTAATTATATGAAGGATTAAGTAAAAAATTATTCCAATAAAACCTTTTACATTATTGAGTGGATTAGAAGTTTAAATTATACAACATCATTTTCAAAGAACACATTAGTAGTAATGATAACATAATCTTTCCGTTACTCCATTGAAAATCAAGGATAAAGATTATGATCACCAATATGGACCAAAGGGTTAGTGCATAGGCTTCTATAATTGTCTTACTCTGAACTGTTAATGAAATGAACTATTGATGGTTAATTGGGATGTGCCTTCTTTTCCTCCATCATGTTGGTCATATTGTCTATTTCTATTTGAAATTCATGAGTTTGTAAGCCTTCTATCTCTCAATGTAAAAAATTTCCAATCCCATTCAGTCAATTTGAATGATACATACTTCTACAATTTTGGAAATGTGGTTTATTGGATCATTTTTCATCCTTTTTAATTTCACCAAAAAGATTAATACTCCATTCATATCTTCTTATCTCCATATCCATGGTGTAAATAACCATATTCGATCTCCATATTGATATCTCTTTAAACTGCTTATTTATAACTCTAAATGTATAAGATAGATAAATCCTTATGATGGTTTGGTTTTTAACCATTAACTAATCAATTTATTTTGTACCAATTATTGATAACAATACCTGAGGTATATCTTGAAGGCCTTAATACATTGTCCTATCATGTGTCGAATGAATAAACCTCATTTTTCTTAATATTTTATATTATACCTCATATTTGTTCAATGATTTCTTGGAAATTCCTCATTATGAAATGTGTTCTAATAGTTTACTAACTCAATCTCTTCCATTTAATATATCAATTGATATTTATTATCAATAAACACAACTTGATAAACTTATCAAGCTATAATATATATTGATATAGTCACCTTGTCATTTAGAAAACAGTGGATCAATGAAAATATCGTCTTTATTTAATTAACCCAGTCTTTCTTGAAAAGTGGATTAGATGATCCACTAAACATTAGAAGTTATTGACGCACGGTGGACAAGATTTATAATGTCTCTTTATTGTGTGGATGATTCAATTCCACATTTTGTGATATCTTATATATCCCGAGACAATAGTTTATGTGTCTCTATGATATTTTAAATTACTTCTCCCTCGGATTTGGGATTGTCATTTGAAAAATCATTGATTTTCCGTAACATGGGTTTTGTCCTGGTTTTTCTTATTTTCCACTATTGTCTAATTTTTTTTGAAAACAATATAATTAAATAAATATGGATAAATAATTTTTCTTTTTTTCTAATTAACTATAAACGAATATTATATGGAATCACAATGTTTAGCATTTTTCGAGAAAGATTATTGAAGGATGATTACTGATAAAGAGACATATACTTATGTTTTCAGTTATTATTTTCAATCTGAATTCCATAATTAATGAAATAAGGAATCAATACAAAATATAATAACCTAGACATTCTGAGATGAGTATTACACCATTTTTAAATTAAAAATAATAATATTAATAAAAATCTAGGAACACAACTTTTAGTTTATTTCGAAAATTAGTATCATCAAACACATTTATCTAGTAAAACGATAGAATTTATATTATCTTTTTATTTATAATTCTAAAATATCATGTTCTACATTGTACCTTTAGTAACCATGATATATTTATTAATTAATTATGTGAGTGAAAAATAAATATAAAGATAAATACTACGAAATAAGTAACATGATGCAATAGTATATGGGAGAGTACCATCATAATTATATCATAGTCATGGGATAATAGTCATAATAAAGAGGTAAAATTTTGATAAAGGCTTGGATTGTTTCTTATTAATGAAAATTAAACATTTTTTATAGTGTAAAAATACCACACATAGTTTTGAAAAATGGTATCATCATGTTCATGCATAACATATGTGAATAACTGATAAAATTATCATTAATAAAAAAAATATCATAACTTTCAAGTGTAATAAACATTAACTCGTGTGATAAATCAGATAAACCAATTCATTCAAAGGATATAAAAATTGGTACCATCTGTCACAACATAAAATACTCATAATTAGGCATGTCACATTATAATAAAAACAATCACAATCATGAAATAACATTTGGAAAGCAATGAGTATTATAATGATTTCACATGGATAAATTAATGAATAAACATTTTATATCCAAAATAAATAATGGAAATGATATTTCACATTATAATAATCATTTAGGATTGAATAATAAACAACTCAAGTGAAGTCAATTATATGTTGTGGAAAATAAACCATTTTGGAAATAAACAATTAGTGTATTTGGCCTGAAACATAATTTGGGAAAGGTGGAAACATGTATATAAATGAATAGAAAAGGGAAGTTTAGTGAAAGGATATCTGAATAAAAATATAATAATAATCATTACAAATATGATATTAAATATGGATAAAGAAATGGGGTAGGTTTTGAGAATCCTCACACATTAAATCCCATATTTTTTTGTCTCTCTTACACCTATTTACTAATAAACATAGTTTTATTTAGAAAATATTTCAAGAGGACAATTACGATAATTTTTTTTACCCTTAATAAATTTAATTAATAGTATTATAATTTCTAATTTTCTTTTTTAATGGTGAAGGAGATTTATATAATGTATTCAATAAAAATATATATTTTCATCAACTTCCCAAATTTTTTTTAAATTATTTATAAAAAAGTGTAATTAATTGCACCATCCTAAAAAATATTAATTTATAAATTTATATATTATAATTAATCAATTTTAACCATCCATATGTTTGGTTATAAGGAACAAATGTGAACATCATTTTGGTGATGAACCGGCAGCTAACCAGACATTATCAAAAGTGGAGGAATGAAATGTATAGAAATATAATATTTCATAAATATTAAAATTTATAAAGGTAAATACTATTATATAATTTTAATATTTAAATTATTAATTCTTTTAAATTTTTTTTGAATAGGGCGGGTAAAAATAAAATGATATATAAAAAACACAGAACTATTAATGAAAACACACCCTCTTCTTGGTGTTTATTATCTTGTACCGTACTAAACTACCTTGATGACTGCAGCTTTCTTACTCTCAAACATAATTATGATTAATAATAAGTGTAATACAGATAAATATTTTATAGTTTTGTCTTTTTAATGTGAGGGAGGAGTTATCATCCAAATGGTGGTAGATACAGTATTTAAACATAAAGAGAGGGGTATTTATTGAATAAAACAGGAAATAATATACTATATCCAATGTCAAACAAATAATATTGATAATATTGATATTATAGATCATATATAAAAAATATAATGATTTTTCAATTTCAAACTATATGTAATTTGAATTCAATATTTTACTAAAATTAAAAGTGTAAAAATAGATATATTTTTTTTCTAATTAAATAATTTTGACCTTAGAATTTGAAAATAATTTTTTATTATGAAAAACAAGTTCGTTTTATTATTATTAATCATTAATGAGATAAATTTTCAGTTCTGGGATGAAGATCTAGTAAATATTTTGTCATTATTATATCAGGAATGACGTAATTTTAGATACACCAGTTACAAAAAAATACCCCTATACTATTCACTATAAAATTCAAACATATCATAAAATTACAAAACAATATACCTTAGAAAATTTAAATGTATTGATTTAGAAAATGGAATTAATTTTATCATATTAATTTTCTAACACACCTTAATTCTGTAATGATTTTTTTATGAAGTGCTCTGCTATTTGAATATTCATCATGGATGAGTTATTTAAATAGAGATTCTAAAAAATAGGAGTTCCATGATGAAAATGAAGGTGCTTTGTGAAATGGTGATCACATGGCCTTGAAGGATATGGAATTGGTATAAAGCCTATTAATAGTTCTCTACCCCTATTAGATTAATCATAGAGACACAATGAGGACTCAATTTCCCTAGGATCGTGAAGGTGGTTTGTAAAGGGGGTTTACGAAGTGGTTTTTTATAAAGAAGTCCATCATGGATGAAATCCAACCGAATGTTCTGAACATTGCGAATGACAGGAGTCCATGAGGGCTATAAAAATATGACTGGAACTTTTGAGCTTCACGAAGGCTATTTGAGCTTCACGAAAGAGTGTTTCATCATAAAGTAATGTTTGAGAATTTCAAAAGAAAGATATTTTTAAGTCTAGTTGAGCATCATAAAAGAGGGAGCTTCATTAAGGCATTGTGCATAACAAAAAGTCTTTAAAAGCAGTTTCCTGGTACATCTGTGGTAAATCTGGATTCATCAATGAATAAAAGAGGGACATCAATAGTGCATCTACATATAGTGGAGTATTAATTCATTACATATAATTGAGGTGACAGATAAGTATATAAACTATGAGATTATATTTTTTAGAAGTAGTTAAAACACTTCAGTTGATAGAGAAGTGAGAATTAAATAGTGATTTATTATAAACTAGTAGGGATGGTGGGTCTTCTCCACACATTGTAATAAACAAGGTGCTTTTAGGTAATTTTTTCCATTAACACATTGTTTTTTTATTCTCCATGGACATAGCCTAGTGACAGTGAACCATGTAAAATCACTATATCTTGAGCATGCTTTTATTTATGTTCATACATTGCTTTGGGAAATAGAGAGACTAATGTTTGGTAAACAAAGATATGATCCACAGGGATAGTAGTTTTAGTCTGTCTTAACCTGATTCACCACCACCCCCTCTCAAAATTTTTAACTTGGTTAGAATAACATCTCCATGTACTCTTCTTTGTACATCACATCCCTTAGGGCCACTCTTACCACTCCACAATGATTTCTGATCACAGAACTATCACAATAATGTCGGTATGTCCACCACATAAATTTCCTAGTTAGAATTATATATTGGGATAAAATATACAATGTTACCTCTTCCAATACAAGAATAATATCATCCCTCACATGGCTTGTTGGGTCTTTATAAAATCCTTGAGTGGTCATTCATTCATCTATGCATGAGAACGATAACACTTCCTCTAATAAGATATTGATTTCTAAAAACAACTATATATTCTCGATGACTCATCCATATGATTCTCAATGATGTCTCTAAATTCCCAGTTTCATTGTACTAAAAATTTTTATGTCATCATATCCCTATTTATAACTCCATCATAGGTCGAGATGTACAATGAGATTATGATGAAACATATGTCTCAATGGAGGCCACGCTCAAAATTTGTTTCCCAAAAGAAACCACCCCAACACAACATCAAGGGTACAACATATGAGGACAAGGAACCACACAACATAATATGAAATAATAATATCCACAAGTCACATATATTAATTCTTATATATCATAAAGAAACTTATGCATTATTGTAAATAATATTCTAGTAATAGCTATATGATTTCTGGCCATTTCTGCATTGTCTAACAATGGGTAACCGATATTAAACAACCGTATTTCCCTACTAATGAAAAAAAAATTACCACCCCTGGTATGACCATATGATCCAATCAGGGTTGTAATAGATATATCTCTTTATCTATATATCTGAACACTGAATGTGGTCAATGAACCCAAGTGTACCTATTCTACAGTGATGTCATCATAAATTTTCTTATCAATTGAAACAAACACGACATGTGAGGGAAATGAATATTATGGAGTTGAGTATATAAATTCCATGTATGATGCCCCAAAACCCATAGTGGGATCTACAGAATTATATAATAATGTTCACCTTGACCCAGTATAAGAGATACACAAAACCCAATATATATAAGATCATAAAGAAAAATAATACATATAGAAATGGGGTATCCATGTCATAGCCCTAGAAATATCAATGAGCCATTCTGTAGTTCCAAATGTGTATATTTGATTCCTATCAACACGCATACCCTCACAATAATCTATGGGTAGGTCAAGCACCTTAAGGTTGTTCTCTACATCTATAGGAGCCACAACTACTCTAGATAACTCGCTTAGTGTTGTAGATCAAAGACGTTGGAATTCCACTATATTGATAAAGAACCATTTTTGTATTATTGTGCAGGGGAGTATTGGATTAATGAATGTAATGAGTATGTATACCCACAACTTGGTGTGAAGTCAGAGTACATACCCCAACAAGAATATGATGATCCTATCATGATCAATTCCATCATCAACTATTGTTTGAAAAATAATCAAAGTCATTACACCTAATATCGTATCACATGATCCAAAATAATTACCACCATAACATTATATATAGAAAAATACATAGGATTGACTACAAATATATAAATATACTCTCCAAAAAATGAGATATGAGATGTATAATTTTCTGGGAAAAGTTAACAACGTGTATGGTAGTCCACATGATTTTTGGACTCACCTCACCAACAAACAAATTTATATTTTTGACATGTATTTAGAATACATGGAATACTACAAGTTGTGTACTAGTTTTACACATTATATCTCAAACTCTCTGGAATTCCCATAAACTTTTATTTGTTCTTGTGTGCATCAATCTATTCCCATGTATTTGTGGTAGTTATCATGTATTTATGCAATTTCTGTGTATCCTGGTCAAATCTTAGTACACATCCAATCATATGTACTCTAGTAGTGCCCATATTTCTAGCTTTTTCTATATCTATATACCCATGATGTATATGAAAAGAAACCAAAATAGGGTCACACGATGTTTGGTGGTACCATAGGGCATGTGATATTTATCTATACCTAAAACTGAAACTAAAATTTATAGTGGAATAAAAAATTTCATTTTCACTAAACATATTGGGTGTTTAATATTTTACCACAAAACTATGCTTATTAAAATTTATCCCACCTCGATCATTTAAAAAATTATATAATCCATTTTATCATGAAAATAATATGGAAAATACCTCCCACCATCGATTCCTTTCATCTAGTGGCTGAGATTTGGAATCCGATCACCCACATATGAATTCATCACATGTCTGTTGTCATTCAGTTCACATAGAACAATATCAATATATTGAAAATCATGATTTCATAAATATATATACCCAAACTATTGATATAGTCATCAATCCTGCATTCTCTATGAATTTGAGCGTTTAATAATGCTTAAAACATCCCTAAAAAACGTAAGTCATGCCTTTATGGGCCAACGATGAAGAACATTGCGTGAAAAAATAGCAATGGTGATAATACTCAATGTCCAGTGAAATCCTGGCTAGTTATTCATAGATAGAGTGTCATGGGTGAAGACATGAGAAAAAAATGATTTAAAAAATATTGAATGATATAATGTAGAAGATTGAAATATATAATTAATTTAAGCATATAAAAAATTCTTGTCTCTCAAAACGAAATTGTGGAAACCTCAAATAAATATTCATACCATAGTTTGGATCAATTTTTTATGAATAATGAATTCGTTTCACAAACCAACTTAGATACTCAGGTAACCTAATAACATACAAGGTACTGACATAGATTGAAGGGAATTCCTAATACCCTATGGTTGATGACTAGCTCATAGAATTTCTTTATAATAATGTTGGAATATATTCTCTACAATCTTAATAGAAGAAGGTAAAAATTTCATTATTCATAAAATAAAACTCCATAGGGGAAAGTGTACCAAAAATAAAATAATAATATCTTATGAATATATAAAAAATAGGGACAACAGTTGAATTCCAAGTGGACACAACTCTGCAAATCCAATGATCGATAACTATTACCACATCTAAGTGGTGCCATAAACATTCCAAAACCAATAATAAGAGAATTTTCAAACACCCAATGCATAGGTAGAGTGTGAGATAAAATACCATTAGGGTCTCACAAACTATTCCATAATAGAATTACAATAGTTAATAAACTGAAAAAACATTTCAAATTCAAATAAATTTTAATTAAATTTCAAAACAATTTTTAAAAAACCATGATATTAATTTAAATTATTTAAATGGATTTATAATATGGCCCTATAAACATTTCATATAAAATAGTTTCTGGAAATTGAGATGTAATGTGTAAAACTGTTTACAAAAATGGAACTTATTTCATATAAAAACCATTTGGAACTTAGTCGTCATGAAAATGTTTGATAGTTCTAGGATACGGGTCTCCCTCACACTCAAATAGTTATCATAGTAATATTATTCAAAAAATCACAAAGGAATTATTTAATGGAGAACCCATCACTATACCATCAGGGAGGTCACCAAATCAATATGTATTATATGTGTTCTAAAATGTCAATAGAGATAAATACTAAATAAAGCACTAACTACCAACGATATCAATTTATTTAATAAAAAATAATGATGATAAATATTTTTAAAATTATTTAAAACACATTTTAACCCATTATCCCATTTGAAATATTTCAATTTTTCTTTTGATAAACAAAGAATGTGTTTCTCATAAAATAATTCCCTTTTCATGATAAAAAACTAGGTTTTTATCAAAACAATTTTAAAAAACGTCCTATAATACCAAATTGATATCAATTTCATCAAATAAAAATTAAAATTTATGTTCAATAATTAAATTCCATAAATTAATTTAAACAATTTATAAAAAAATCACTACCCACAAAAATTCAATGGAATTGGAGGTTTTCTCAATTTCATGCCAAATCCAATATAAAATACCAAATTCAATGGAATTTCATTTTAATAAACCAACTGAATTAAATTACATATAAATCAAAAAAATTAATTTATATCAATAAATTTTGGGTTAATAAAAATTTTCCATCAAAATTGAACCACCAATCATAAGATCACAAGATCTCAAAATGGAAATCCATAATCGGGAAACTCTTATAGAGAACATTGGAAATGAGGATCCAAGAACCAAATATGGAGTAATGAATTGAAATGGTTCAGATTAGATCCTCCCAAAAAATATTGATCTATGAAACCTTAGGGACAAAGGAGGAAAAAGTGGGATAAAGAGAACAGGAAGAGGAATCTTACTGGGAAGAGATTGAATATCAATATTATAACTTAGATTTACTTCTATTGTGGTGTATAGTGTTAAATATTACACATTAGGATCCTCCATGGATGAATAAATAATATTAGGTATAGATAAGTCCGTCAGGAAGATTATTCAAGTGTTTTATAGTTTTAAAATTAAATATTTGCATCAATTAAATTCTATAAAAATTTTCATAGGATGGCCTATAATGTGAGAAAAATCATGTCCCCTAATAAGGAACTCTTTGTAATGGATTTTGATGGTTTCTCCTAGGTGGGTATAGAATTTTTCAAATAATGTTCCAACCATGACAACCCTTTTGGGGGTTTAACAATTTACACTTATAGGGCTCACAATTTTTTAAATTCATACTCCAACTATGCAATGCGCAAAATCCATCCAAAAATTATCAATATTTAACATAAATCACACTTAAATGAAAAAAATAATGATTAACATAAGGGTTTATAAAAAATTGAATATAGTAACAGGATGTTACAACCTCGCTTTATAGATTATGTCTACCCCTAGAAATCTTATTTTGAAGCTTTCATTCCAAATAGATAAGGTTACTTCTCTCTAATCTATTCCACCCTTCGACAAATATAATAAAAATATGAATAATGTTTCCATAGAATACTAACCATACTATCTTCCTCCAAAAATGTAAAATGTAATAAAAATCAATTATACTGACTGTATCCTCAGTTATAGATAAATTCGTTTTAACTTCTAGATCAATCCATCTTAGAAGATAAGATTAATCATATGGATAATTTCATATATAATATACATGGAAATTGTTATGTGTCGATGTGAGCTATGGGATAAGTTAAATATTTTTATTAAACCCTCCCCACCTTCTTTAAAAACTCAAAAATTCCCACAAAACAAGGGGAAATAATCCATTGCATATCAAGCTGTTGATGACCAAAAGATGGTGAAATGATCAAGAACACATGATCACCATCTGAAAAATTCCATTTTATTGTGATAATGATCCGCATAAAACATATAAATTCATGGATCCACCCATATTATAGGATGAATCAAAATAATCATTGATGTCATATCTGGAACAATGCTTGGTCCAACAAAGGATCATTCAACAATATCCATCCAATATAATGACTAACAGTAAGGCTATTCATATAGATCCTCAACATGATTTATTATGATCATAGACTAGTATTTATAATTAAGTAAAAAGTTCATGATCCTCAATTGGTCATCCCAGGACCCCAAAACATTAGGAATATAGATGTAGAACATGTTCTCAAGATTATGTATGACACTTTATATCTGGCCAACTGACTTTGAATGGTATGTCTTAATAGAACAAACCTGAAAACTAATTGACTCTTGATATTATCTATATAAATGAGATGAAAAATAGGGATATCTATCTGAGAATGCATTTTAAGGATCTATGTGAAAATAGATGATCTCTTTCACAAAGATATTACTAAACTCCTAAACTCTTTTTGTATCATGAATGGGTATAAAGTGTGATGACATGTTATTCTTAACTATCTAACCTCATATCAAATAATTATTTGTATGTGAATTTGGAAACACATAAATATAGTCCATTGAGATATCTTTCAACTTCTTCATTGGGACTGGATGTGGCTGAAGAAAACATGAATGATTCTAGTTCTTGTTATTGTTATGTTGGTGCATATGACAATGAATGAAAAAAATCTGCTACGCCTCTTATCATACCGGACCACCATAATCAATTCCCTAAGTCTTGAAAAAAAATTATCTCATGGTTTCAATATATAATGAGAATTATGTCAATACTTGATCACATATTTCCTTAATAGTAACAGAACAACAAAATGGTCTTGATAAAATATAATTACATTAGTATAGAATGACCAGTTACATATGGTCTCCTCATTATTAAGAGAATCTATACTACTACGGAACTGCTCATAATGATGCTAATCTTAATGACTCATCTTGAGAAAAGAGGATATCAACTGGAAAGTGGAAAATGATACCTTAGAACATGATTCCCAGACTCCAATATGCTACTGTGAAAAAATATCCATCATGTTCCACGCATCTGATGATTCTTTCATGGACTAGGTCCGATTGTTCCTTCACAAATCATTTGTGATGAAAATAAATTTTCCCAGTGTATATTTGATTTTAATGTCAAATTATTGATGGTATTCCACCCAACACATTGGGTAGGTATTTGGATCAATTTTATTAAAGATATAACTAATGATCATTTGGTTTGTATATAGGATAATAATTTCCCTAAAATGGTATTTCTTCCAACTCTTAAACAAATGCATCAAAGCATCATTCTCGAGGTCTTGTTTTGGATAATTCTAATCATGAGGTCTAATATGATGATAGCCATAAGCAACAATGTGATCACACTACATAATAATGAAACCCAAACGTTAACTCTATGTTTCAGAGAAGGACATATAGGCTTAGTCATCCTTTGGAAGAGTCAACACATTCACATTAGTCAAAATACATTTGAGTCCTACAAAACAATTCTAACATATTTCTTCCAAATAACACTTCACTCCCTTTCAAGATACAATAGTTATAGTCTAGTTCATCTTTCATAATTAACTACCAAAATTTTGACAATAACTATCTAAACCTAATAATCTCTGAGTCTAAAAAAAATTGGTTTTTATAATTTCATAACATATTTCACCTTTTCATGATCAACTTAAATACCATGCTCCGACAATAGGTGTCCTAGGAACATCACCAAATCATTCTTGAAATTACATTTTGATACCACAACATAAATTTGTTGACGTAGTAATAAATTATAAAATACCTATCTGATGACATAATAGATCATCCTCTAACTTAGATTAAACATTGATTTTATCGAAAATGATAATAAATATGTATCAAGATTCTCATGGAAGATATTATTCAT
This sequence comes from Viscum album, assembly GCA_963277665.1. Taxonomy (NCBI): domain Eukaryota; kingdom Viridiplantae; phylum Streptophyta; class Magnoliopsida; order Santalales; family Viscaceae; genus Viscum; species Viscum album. Next base: position 766,914,759 of record OY728141.1, read on the forward strand.
TATATACATAAAGACAATAAGAGAATTGGTTCAACGAAATTTCATGAAAAGTTAATCATATTGGTCATACATACTCTGAATAGTATTTTTCTGAATGTTTTTTATTTTATTCTAAAATTATGGTAACCTGAATGAAGATCAATCATCAAGAACCTCATTTTCCATCTTAAATGATCAAACAGTTCATCAATTTGTGGAAATAGATATGTGTCATTTACTGTAACTCAATTATGTTTTTTGTAATCCCCAGAAAGGATAATTGAACCATAAACATTCATATAAAATAAAACCATTTCTGTCATCAATGACACAATTGGGCGTGTAAATCATTTCTCAATAATATCATCCAACTAAGTCTTGAATGGTTTTATTTTAGCTGGTTCCATGTGGTATGATTGAATAAACATTGGTTGAGTACTAAGAACAAAATTGATAGAAAACTCAAATTCCCTTATTAGTGGGAACCCAGATAAATCAATTTGGGAGATGTTAGGAAACATGCTGAATGTTGGAGAAAGACCACTTCTCAAAGATTCTACCACTAGATAAAAATAAAATATAGATTTTACATTAACCTACTCTAGATAAGAATAAACAATTCTACTTGAACACAAATCCCATTCCCCTTGAATGATATGTCACACACCATCAGGTGCAGAAAAGAAGAACCATTGATGAAATCATTCAATACATTTTTTATTGTAAATGATCCAATCCATCCACAATATGACATAAATCAGTTTCAAATCACGAATGATATAATCCCATTAAAGATCAAAACATGATAAAGAAAAAATACAAGGGGATTACTGAGACCCAAATATCTATTCATTTCAAGGATTGTTGTAATAATCATAAAAAAGGTTTAAAAATTTAAGAATATTATGTAGATTTAAAAAAAGGATGAAATAAATGAATTAGATGAACCTATATCAAAACATTCAGTCACTTATTATGATTATCTATTGATTGTACCTCTCACAGTCAGAGGGCCTTTTTTTCTTCATCTAGATACTCTTCCACTACATGAAGATGCTTCATTCCATATGTCTATGGATGGAAACCCTTTTTCCATGAAGAATTTGATTTCAATGAAATTTTAGAAAGATCTAATGATCTCATTCCCAAAAAAATAGGTAGAAAAGACATGGAAGAATATTTTCAAGTAGCATGAGAATCCACAAAACACATATAATTTTGTGTCCCTCAGTGCAACCCCTCTTTGAGTGAACAGGTTTTCTAAACTGGTAACAAATAAAAGGGACAGTTCTAGTAACAATAAAAGGTTTATAAAAACCATTCCATTGATAACCAACATTATAATCATCATGCATCCTCTTTCCATTAATCGAACTCACATAACATCCATGCATAGAAAATGGAAATCTTTTAAACCATGACTAACCAGACAAGTCCATTGTACCATCACAAATCAATCCAACACATCTTCAAAAGATGGAAGATTTAATATATAAAAATAAGAGTGAATATCTAATCATATTCCTTGATCACACCGTCATGTAATCATCTTCTAATTCAACATAATCTCATTTAAAAAATTTTCATGCTTAGAAAAAAGATTCGTATATTTTACCACAGTCTGGTCATCCTTCATGAGTTTGAAAAACACAATATCCATGGACAAGACCATTTAATCTATAAATAAATGGTTAGAAAAAATATATTCATAGGTATTCCAACTAATTCCATATTATTTCTTAACTATCCCCATAATGGTCGTCTATCTCCATCTAGTTTCTTCCACATTGAATCCAGAACACATCACCTTGACTTCATATAGTGTCTCTAAAACTCAAAAAATATCTCCAACATTCATAAACACTAATTAACATCATGAGGATAATTGGTACCTTTGATCATTGGTGGATTCTAGTGAAAGAAATCTAGAGAAGGATTCTAAAAATGTCTCTTTGATGTTCCATAATAAGTTCTTAAATGGGAAATGGGGGTTGTTCTTATCTTGGAGCCTAGAAAATAAACACAATCACCTCAACCAGACTCTGATCCCTAAGAGGGTTAACATTCTAACATTTATAACCTCCTTCCTTTTGGATATTATTTTAATGTCAGTTTATAGGCATGATGCTTCACAACATTAGATGAAAGCAATTAGGATGTCAGATTAAAAATTAGATATTGCAATTGAGGAAATTAATCCCAATAAGAAAGAATATAATATTTATATTTCAATATATCCAAATCAATATAGGATAAAATACTAGACCAAATCATTAATATAGTTTCCCCTGAATCCCCCCCCCAATAAATTGATTCCCATTGTGATGACATTTGTCTAGGAACTCAGTCATATATACCATCAAATTCCCAACAAGATTAAAAAACTATATACTACAATCAAGAAAAGATTACAAATATGAACCATTGATACCACATTATCATGAACTAACCTATATAACTTGGTATCCTAGTAATCGATCTTGAAATATAATTTACAAAAGAGAGATACCAATCCCCATGGGTTGGAGACTAGCACCTAGCATCATACAACAAGAAAGTGGAAATGAATTTTCCAAGAAAAAATTCAAAGAAAGATAAATTAGTCAATATATATACATGAAAACTACTAAGGGATATGTGTAAAAGAATTGAAATAGTAATAATCTACCAAATTATAGAAAATAGAAATAACACCCATGTCCTAGCTGACCCAACTATCTAAGAAGAGTGATCAACAGCCACTATCACCGCTAAGTGGTTCCTTTCCCTTTCTAAAACATTTAATATGATAATATACAGTCACCCAAAGGGATATATGGTGATATATAAAATACCCATTAGGGTATCCCCAATTAGTTAGTAATAAGACGACCATAGATAAATTAGAAAATAATTTCTCTAATTCAGTACAAAAAGGCACGTCATTTAAAAAGAATATTTAATTCAAACCCATAATTACATGTAAAAATATACAAATAAATTTAACAAATAGTTTAGTAACAATTTTATATTATATATTTTGTATAATTTCATTTTTAATGTGTAAAATATTTTATAAACAATAGAATATGTTTCAAATACAAAAAATGAGAATCATGGTCATATTCTAAATTGTATGATAGTTATAAGCTATGGGACTCCCTCACACCCAAATATTTATCAAAGAAATATGTGTAATCATATACCCCCACATTGGGTAGAGATGATCCTACTATTATCCCATCGATTCTGAGAACTACTACATATGTTTTGAATGTTTTTTAATCATTAATTGCATGATTTCCTAAATAAGTCAATATCTACCAAGTATTGTATGTTCTCTAAAAACAAGACATTCAGGGGAATTAATTTTAAAACTAATTTAAATACAATTTATCCTATTGTACCATGCTAAATATCTTAATTAATCTTTTAATAACCAACACCTTTCTTTTAAAAAAATAATGTCTTTTGCCAAGATTAAACCACCCTGTTTCTATCAAATTTAATTTAATCCATTTTACACAAATGATAATTTTAAATCAATTCCACCTAATAATATTCATTATATTTTTTTCAAATAATAAATTCAAAATTTTAATTTACTAAATTTCTTTCCAATTTCATAACATAGTACTATTCAATGGAATTGTGGTTTCTTACAATTTCATGATAAATCCAATTTCAATTCTGTATTCTAATGGAATCAAGTATTAATAATCCAATTAGAATGTATATAAACTGAAATAATAAACTTTAATTTAAACCAGATAATTCTTTTTAACTAAAATTTTCCATCGTAATGGAACCACCTACATTTGGATCAAATGATTATAAAATATAAAGACATAATTAGAAAACTCCAATAAAGAACATTGGAAATGAGGATCAGAGATTCAACTATAGATTCAACATCCTAAATTTCATGGATTAGATCATCCTACGTCACAATGATCTACAAAACCCTAGGGATAAAATTGAAGAGAATGGTAGAAAGAGATTAGGAAGAAAAATCATAGTTGGAAGAGATCAAATGTTGTTATCCTAGCAATGAATCACTTCATGAGGGGTGTAGAGGGGCCACAATCACCTCTTGGGATCCTATAAGGAGTAACAAATCATATTTGGTCGAGTTAGACCTGACCAAAATATTATTTGATGGTTTCAGGGTTTCAAAAATTAATTTTTGGATTTATTAAAACTTGTGCACATTTTCCTAATACAGGCCACATAATTAGACAAACCACACACTCTGAACAAAAACCCATACTAATGTGGTTTCACAGGTTATCCTATTTGGGTTCACAATTTTCCAATCCTTCCTCCACCCATGAAAAACCATTCAATCTAGGTTCATCTGGTTTTCACTATCATAGCACAAAGCTTTAGAAAATCATGTGCTAACTGTGTACACCACAAAATCCATTAAAACATTTCAAAAAATTCTTGAATCACCCTTAAACACATCTAAACAAAATAATGACAAAATATAATCTATAAATTTATAAAAACATTAATATGATGTTATAATTACTTGACTATTATGTAGTTCCACTATGTTAACTTCTTAACTCTCAATCAACCTTGATCTTGTCACTAACATTCTAAAATCGCATTCCTATGATAAAGAAGAACACACCCTCTCCTCTAATCTCCCTGGGTTATGAATATACCCCTAAAAAATTGTTATAGAAACATATTTTTAAATTTTATTATATATTATTTAATTTAATTATAGTAAATAAACTTAATTTAATATTTTATTTTTCATACCTATCAAAAGTTATCTCTCTTAGGAATTCTGATGTCAAAAAATTTTACGTCACCCATAGGGTAAATCCCATGTTCTGGAATAAATCATAGTATCATATATACCATTTTCGGTCTTAAACAATAAGAACCCCATTAAACTAAAATGATCTGTGACCTTGTATTAATATAAATTACTATTTTTAATATATTAATCATAAAGGTTGAGGACACCAAAACACCAAAGAATATCCATGGTTAAAATAAGAAAAAAATATACATTAAAATATTCAATTAAATAATTTAATAAACTATAGTCATTACCTAATCAACCAAAGAGAGGTAAAATATCTTCCTGGTTAACAACTAACTGACGATATGATCATCAACATACCCAACCAGCACCATATTTTATAAATCAAGATATACACATTTATATGTTTGGTATTAAATTATGATGGTTCATATTCTAGGTATATTTCCACCCTTACATAGTGGGGACTCTAATATGATCCAAACACCTTACTATACCACAAAAATATCTATGGAACACTACAGGGTGAACAAAATATATTATCTATTGCACAAAAGGATTTATATAATCTACTTTTTTCAATGTAAAAATATCCTATAACCCAATATAATAATCCAAATCATGCTAAACATAATATTTTCTGTCATCCTATAATATTGCATGACAAAAATATGTTTGGGATAAACTCAAGGTCATACATGGGAGTTAATTTATCATTTCACATCTTCAAATGTATATGTATATGTATATTCATTCAACCATCAATATTGAATGATAAATCGGGGGTTCCATTAATAAGATGCTTATTAATATCCATAAAATAATAAATAACATTAACAAAAACCATCAGATGTATATATTTATCATATCATATATTTTGAAATTATAAATCAGCCTTATATATGGTTCACATTCTAGGTTTTTGTAGGCATTTTATGTCACATATAATCCTTTTCACTTCTCTATGATGCTATCAAATAAGAAACATCCATTATACTCTTTTGTGAGTAATATATAATAAGTGAAAAAATTTAATTAATGATGATATTTATGAATCATATTCGTAACAGTTAAACTTGTTAACAAATTCATTCTTTATAACTTCGCAACATCAAATGTCATGATTTCATATTCTATTGTCACCAAAAAAAATATTTCTATTTTTATTTTCATAAACATTGGAACTCTATCACTTCAAAAGTTTTCCATTTAATTATTAAAATACTAACATTATTTTTTACAATATACATCTTAACTCTCTGAGGATATTAATTTAAACTAACTTCAAACAACTTTTTTGGCAATTCATTTTTTTATCTGTGAAATATTTTATTTCCAAACAAATTACCACAACCCTATTATATATTATATTCTCTTCATTATATCATTGTACAATTCAGAAACACCTTTTATTATGAAATAACATTACCTTTTTTTTTAAAATAATGGGGTCAAACCCTCAATTTATTATTAAAGCAAAGACCTATTTTAGACATGGTAGAGGGAGACCCATTACATAACCAGAAGACCAAAGGCCATGTGGCCTATGTACAAGGCTTGAAAGCCCATTTTTTTGTCCAAAGGACCCCTTGATGAACAGTACTGCTACAGTACACATGCTACTTCAGTACCTCCTGGAGTACCACCGCTGCTACAATACTTGCTACAACCCCTCTACCGCTACAGTGCCACCACTACTACAGTTCTGCTGCTGCTACAATGTTGCTATAGTACCCTGCTACAATACCCCCGAAATTCACTCACTTCCCAGATTTTATCATGGGTCTTTTGGATGCCATGCATAAGCCTGTACCACTAGGGTACATGCTCGTTGGCATGAAATAACATTACATAACCCTCATTATGTTTTTTAAAATATAACATGTCTTATATGGTATTATAGGGTTTGGAAAATTTTTATTTTTGAATAGAATATTTTATTAAGATATAACCTTAATGGGATGGAAGAAAATATACTAAAATATTTTTAAAATATGGATAAATTTATTACCCATGATAAATTATATTTATCTAAATATTCTTCTCAAAACATGTTATATAAAATGATGAATGATATACCATGCGTATTAAATAAACCACCTCATACAAGTTCACAAAATATCTCTTATCACACAAGGGAAATGAAATTATTATACTCATCTTCAAAATAAAATTACTAAATATTAATAAAATTCATTAAATTTAAATCCTATATATAAGAACAATTTAATCCATCTCATAAATATAAACTAAAATCTCTATAAATTGATCATGTTCGGTTAAAATAAATTTTTACATCCCAATTTAAAATATACATTCTTTATCACATACTATTAAAAATATATGAATTAATTTAAAAAACATCCATACATTAATGGTAATTCTTTAGAGATCCATAAAATAATTCAGGTTTATATCATGTATAATCCAATAATATTGAATTATTGTTATTCAATTTTAAAAATCCTATTAATTATTTTATTTTATTCCTTCTAAAAGATACATCGGTTAAATTTTAAACTAATGTTCAAAATTTCGCTTAAAATATTTACCCCCATGAAAATTCTATAAAATTATTTAGAAACTATTCATTATATGGGTAGTTATAATATATTCCCAATACAATGAGAATATCAGTTAAATATTTAAAAACATTAATAATATTTTCATAACATCTCCACAAGTGAAAATTGGATAAATTCCTTGATACGATAAATACATATTAATATCTATTAAATAACATTATAAAATTTATTTGTGTCACCAATAACATTTCCTAGAAAAATTATTATCTCCCAATTTAATTTTTCAGATTCAATAATACTGATTGTAATTTTATGTACATGGTTATATAGAGTATATGATACTAAATAGAAATAGATAATCATGTTTATTTCAATATTGGGGAATAATATCATTTTGATATTATTCATTTAATTACTTTGAAACTACAAATTAGTCATATTATAAACCCATAAGTATCTACATTCAAGTGTTAAACAATTTATAATGTTTTTTAAATATGAAATAACTATATAAACACATTTAATATTGTATTATGAACTTTTCTTTAATTACTAAATTTAGTGATGGACCTTCTTTATTATACCCTCCATAAGTGATACTAATATATACTTTCATTTATCATGCATTGATCAGGATGTTTATTTTTGGGATGATGACATTGTTACATATAGAAAATCAATTATTAGATGAGTATTATATATTTTTAATCATTTAATAGGTACCTTTATTCAATTCTCTCCAACTAAAATAATATCCCCATTTAAATATCTACCATATCCATTATTGATCATAGTTATATATTTCACTAATTTCAAGGTCACATTTTCATTTATACCATTTAGTAGATTAACAATCATCCTAGTCAATTAATATATGAATATTAGATATTTGAGTAGACATATATTTTTCCAATCCACCTTATGTATATACTCAACTCAATTTCATTGATTTTCTAATCAAATTAGGGTATAAAGAGTAGTGTAACCCAAATAAATCACCTATATCAACACATAAATGAAAAATAAAAAAGGATCTAGATTTATTATTATAAAAAAATATGATTACCTAGAGTCACTAATTAATTGATTTCCTTACACATGATAATCCACAGATCCTAATATTATCGTCTCCTACATGATTTAATAATTGATGTCTTAATAAGCCCCCCTTTAGATGGAATATAAAAAATTGAATTTGGGGTGGATTTTAATCTCAACATATTTTATCATGTTATTACATTGATATATGAATTATAAAGTAATTTTGTTTGGATTCAAATTCAATACACTAAACAAATATGTCAAAGACATGTTTATGTTCACCTCTTTTCACAACCCACTTGTTATTTATACTATTCTAAAATTAAAATTCAATCATTTTGATATATATGAAGATATAACAAATTTATATGGAACATGAATACATAATTTCAGGTAATATAGATTTAAAATATTGAATATATCCACATGAATAATCTTGGAGGAAAAGATATAAAATCCATTACACCAATGTAGAAATATAATAGAACTCTATTTAGGTTGTTTATCTTACCCCAAGTCCCTCAATATTTGTACACATAAGTGTGAATCAAATTAATGATAACTATAAATGGTAAAATGAAAAATATTTTTAGTACCTAAATTTAATATTATGAATTTAATTACAAATATATTTCACGGTATCTGGAAAAATAAATTCATTATGGTTTCATTCATCTGACAGACTTCAATGGATCTATCAATGATTCATTATTTCATTTTAATCTAATGTTTAAAAAATATTATCATTTCATCGATAATTTAAAAATAATAAATATAGTGGGGACTGATACCTTGGTGTATATGGTTATTTAAATTACAATTTAATTTTTATGATTAATAATCACCATTCTATCAGGATACACATCATTTCTTAAATTAAATAGATACATCACATTTTAAATAGGTGATTCTTCCTTAAATTATAACAACATCCATAGTTCATTGATTCATTTATCCCACAAACACTCCAACATTTTTATTATCAAAATAAAGATGAGTATTGTTATTTCCTCAGACTCAGATCCACATAACAAATAAATCTTTTTGAATAACGATTGATTATTAAATTATTATCATACGTATATACTCTAAAAATATCGATCTCTATAATTTTCTCTACACAGAAATCTCTTATAGACATTCTCAATTTCATTCATTACTTACAATAGACAAAATGGTCCCCATGTTATGAATTTTCAAAACACCATTTCCTAATTCATATTTTTTATATTCACTAAATAATTGGTGAATATTATATTTATAATCTTTATTGAATTTTCTTGAATCTGTGTTTCATGGATCAACTCCATCAATTCAATTTATCATTTTATTTTTTCGAATAATATAACAGAATACATATTTAATTTCTATTTAAATCAAGAAGATAAATGTTTTGTGTTTTTTTAGATCTTTTAATGATATACCTTTTACCTTCTCATTTTATCATCATCACAAAATGAGGATAAAAATAAACCACCTTGTATACCAACTTTTTTAATTACAAATCAAAGATTCATTACTAAAACTCGCATAATTAGAGGGAAAAAATATATAATGATCATTATTCTATAACAATATTCTTTCTCAGTCCCTCTCTCATTCGAGACAGCATGACCACTTATGTGGAATAGAAAAATATGTCTTTTTTACACAAGTGTATCAATAAAAAAATGAGAGTCACTATGGTGTGGTTTTTATTTTATGATCATTATCAATAAAAATCCCTCAATATGGATCCTATTATGAAATTATTATCAACTTATTTATGATTCACTCTCCTCCAAACTATAATATGTTATAGTGTTAGATTTATTTGATCTTATAAAGGATGAAACCCATAATTTGGATGAATTAATCCATATAGAATGGGTGTGATTTAATCATATTTTATCAGAGTAGATATCTACAAAATCAATTATGAAAATATATTTTAGTCCATCACTGATAAATTATTTATGTGTTTGATGACCAATATGTTATATTTATTCAATCCTTAAAAATCATTATACCATAATATGGAACATTCATTCCCAAAAATTAATTACCAATGATCTATAAGTATTTTGTTTTCAAATGATTTTTCATACCAATTAATCACAATAATCATAAAATTTAAAAAATAATTTTTTAAAACTCCACATAGATATATTAACTCCCATGGTGTATCTAAAAAATACATTGAATATCATGGGGAAAATACATAAGGAAAATAGTCAGATATATATGTTAGTAATTGAATAATACTATAAATGAAGCATTACTTGTGAGTCATGAGGCATAATATTATATCATTAATATAATGATCATATTAATTAAAACATGGAGAAAGTAAATAAAATCCATAGATAATGGATATGGTGAATATACATCAATTATGTAAAACATTATATCATAAACAGAAATAAATTATCACTCCTCATACCATCATCATATTGTGTATATTTTCCCACGGTGTAATTTGTTCATTCTCCACTATCATAAACATAGTTGACAAAGTCCCATTTTGGATTTTTTACCATATAATACTATAAATAACATATATGTTTTTATAAATCATTACATAATTAATCATATGGGTATATTATTTTGGTCCAGCTCATCACATAAATTATAACCATACATACGAATGAATTATGATAAGAATAAACAATATATAAATAATAATAATATTCAAAACCATGATAATGAAGTGAGCCTCATAATTATGATTCCTGGAATATGAAAAAGAAAAAAAATTAGTAGTCCCAATGAAAAAGTATTCAAACATTCATGTGTTCATATTTGAAAAAGATTAATAGTTTTAGAAATTTTATTTATAGTATGGAAAATTTATGAAAATTATATTGAAAAAATAGTATTAAATATTATGAGTTAGGTAAAAAAAATTAAAAAATATAGATGATATTTTTAAAGGAGTGAAGTTAATATTTTCTATAAAAATAAAATTTTATGAAGGGTGTGATATATAAAATAATTAGGGTATTTATATTCTTTTCAACATTTTGATACATTTTAATGAGGTTATTATTGGAAAGAGAAAAGAAATTGGAATGTAGCTTTAAATCCGTTTTACATAGATGTATGAACTTTTATGTGATGTAAATAAATTTATAAAACCAACCATGAAAGGGAATCATTATTTGGTATATATATAATGGAAATGTAAGAACAAATTAAAGTGTTATATGAATATAATATAGGCATTAAAGGAAAAAACATAAAGAGATTTTGTAATCAAAAACTAATAATAGAGGTACAAATGATCCAACAAATGAATATGGTAGGCGAATTTTTTTGGCAATATGTATTTGAAAACTTGCATTGTAAAATGGGTATTTGAAACATTATTTTATTTAATAGAATAATGGAATTATTTTGTGACATGAGAGAAACCATATTTCTGAATCCAATTAAAAATTATAATATTAGCGGTAAGGAAAGGTTTAGGAAAGGAAAGAAATCCCTCATTAATATGGTCAAAAATATTTATAATCATACATTAATTTTTAATAGGGAATAATACTCTTTAATAAGTTATATTTGAATAAAAAATTATTCTCATAATTCAAAAATATGGTATACTATATTAAATTATAGACAATACTCAAGGAGAACCTTTATAATATAATAAGGATGATATAGTTATAAATAACTTTTTGTACATTATATATTAAATCAATTACTTCCAACTAAATGGAATAGAAAGAATGGAATTTTATATTATAAGTAAAAATTAATATATGATATTTAAATTCAATGTTATTTTATTTACCAAACATAAAATTTATATTTTATTACAATATAAAAGAATTTTAAATGTGGATTTTTAATGGGATAAAAACTCATTCATTAGTCCAGAGTAACTTTTTTATTGAACATAAATTACAAAATAAAAAAATTATGTTTATTAAACAATTAATTAAGAACCTTATTCAACTATATTTGATATTCTCTATTCATATAAAAATTATATGTTATTTAACAAAATTATTTATAATATTATTATATTTTAAATTAATTTTTAAATATATCCATGATAGTGGTTATGGAAAATGAAAATCATTGCTTTGTGAAGAGTTATTATGAATATATTCATGAATAATGAATCAATTTTTTAATTAAATGTAGGGAATTGAGGTAAATTTAAATTTCAAAATTATAAAATCCTAAATTTATATCATATATATTCTTCCATTACATATGTTTTTCAATCAGTAAATGTTGGTGATGAAAAATGGTGCATGTTTTATGGTAGAGGCAATATTCCACACATCGTCCATTAATGGATTGGGTTTACTCTAAATTATAATTTACATAAAGGAAATTGTCCCAAATATGATAGGGTTCACTACCTATTCACATGAAAAATATATCATGATATCTCTATATTAACCATATTCGTTGGAATACTATATAATTATTCTACCATACATTACATTAATGAAAAAAATACATATACAGTCTGCATGAGGAAAATAGACTACAGATGGTGATTTTTTTGTTAAAATTCCATAATGTGTCATGTATGTATGTTTTTTTATCATTGTGCTTGGAAGAGGACAGATGATAGAAATGATTATGGCTGGTGTTCTCTAAAGCATGTGTTTAACATGGTGCAATTTCATAGTGTTTGGAAATGGTTTATCCCCAAAAATAAAGAGTTTTGTTTTTGACAATGAATATTATTTATTAAGATTACACAGTACATAAACAATTAAGTATTGTTTATAGATTACGAAGGAGGTATGTTGAATGCTTCATGGTAGGTGGAATGGTTTGTGGAAGAAAAAACGGCTCGGGTGGAGGCTCACAGTTTGCAGCAGGGGAACAGTTCGTGGAAGCGGTTCGCAGGATGTAATTCTATATGTGGAAGGATCTCAGTACAAATAATGTATTTTAATTCAATGAAAAGAGGCAATTGTTTGAAAATTAATGAAGGTCATCATTGGAGAAAACGAGATGGTGATTTTGGCTACTTCATAGGAACAAAGGATGTACACAAACCTTATAGGGAAAGTGGTTTACCAAATGATTGTGTTTTTTAAAACATGAATGGTATGTAGTGAAGACGGTACCACATAAAAGTTTTAGTAAATCATGGATTATCAGATTATGAAGATCAATTTTTCTATATAGGGAGTGAAAATCCCCTCATTATGTAGAGTGATTATCATTAGAAAATATATTTTCTCCATGAAATCGGATAAGTATGATTGTGATTCATAAGGAAGGATTATATAATGTGTGAAATAGTTCACAGTTCGATTCTGTGATAGTGTGTTCACAGTGAACTATAGTTTTCAAAGTAAGAATGCGGTATGTGGAAAAAGAATTCTGTGAAAGAAGGAATTTAATGGAAGCTGATGTGGTATGCAGAAGCGGTGCACTAATGTGGTACTTGAAAGAGATATGCAGAAGTAGTATAAATGAGTATTTTGAGAATCTGGTATGCAGAGGTGGTACACCAAGGTAGTTTGTAAAGGTAGTACATGGAGGATTGGTGTTTTTATGAATGTAGTTGAAATTCGTAGAAGAGGTGGTCAATGAACCATATGTGCAATGTAGTTCATATAAGGGAAAGGCATTTCATTATGGTCTTGGAAGTGTATGAAAATTCACTAAAAATATTTTTTGATTTAATTTATTCTAACTAATAGTACACAGAAAAATAGATTTCATCTATGGATGAAAAATGGACTTTAACGGAGCATCTTTATTGAGTTGAGGATGCATTATTTATTTCAATTGAATGGACCTACAATTCCATACATTTTGAGTGGATCTTTTCCATGATAATTGATCAAAGTAAGTGGAAGACGATGATCATTTCCACCATTAGTGAGCAATGAAATATACTTAGGGAGTGACCCTTGGAAATACAGTGAGAAGACCAAAACCTTGTATAGCCTTTAAGCCTGGTCCTAGAAGATCTAACGTAATCCTTTTAATGGGAAGTGAGCTATTGTGAATTAGGTACATCGTGAAATCACTATTTTATGCTCATTGGATATAGCCCAGTGAGGGTGAACTAAGTAAAATCATTGTGACCCATGCAAGATTTCATTTATGTTCATAAACTCCTATGAAATAAATAGAGAAGTGTGTTCTGTTTAACAACAAAACAAGATCTTAAGAGGAAGTAATTTTAATCTATCATACCTCAGTAGACCCCCCCCCATATTAGAAGATTTGACTTAGTGTACCTAATAATTGATAAGAGATAGAATGGTTAATATTTATTGGATCTCTCTCAGAAGAATAAATTGAGGTGGACAATCACAAAATAATTCTGATATTTTTTGCTAAAAATTTCCAACTATGCAATAATTGTATTTTTAGTACTTTTTATCATTATAAATGTATCTCTTCTCATCATCTATGCATTTAATATTATCCGATATCAATAATAGAGATTTATTAGAAGCTAAAAAGATAATTGGATGAAGATGTAAATGGATCAATTCATTAAGAGGATCCCTATACAATTCAATTTATATGAAGGTGATGTCCTGTAAAACATCACATGCTATGTGGAAAAATGTATCGAATATCAAGGAATGTGATTAAATGGTCATAGAGGTAATGTTACAGGTTTTGTGGAACATGGATAAAGATATGATAATGAACAAAAATGAATATGTAGATGCATTCTTTGATAGGGTTAATTTTGTAGTGGAATATATTATTGGAATTGGATAATACATGGAATATATAAATATTGTAAAGCATATCATAAGGAAACATTCAACTCTATTTAATCTGAATGTTTTGGTACTAGAAGATAAATATCCAAATGAGTAGACATTGGATGACTTAAATAGTAATCATGTTTTAAATGAAATGAGAAATGTTTATAATGATGTAGTGGGAAATGGGACGTCTAAATAAGTGGAATTTTATCCCATGAAGAATCACTCTGTAGAGTATGGTCAATAGAAAGATAATTTATATGATATCATTTTATTTCTCCCTTAAAATCTGCAAAAAAGAAGTGGAATATTCAACAGTAATCTTCGACTTACATGCTTCTGATTTGGAAATATTAAAAATTTTGTAGTAATGTATCCTAATAAGATTAAAGATTATAATGATGACCATGATATAATTATACAAATGAAGTATTCATCTAATGAGAAATGTAGTAGTAGTACTAAGATAATATTCTTCAAAAATAAGAATCTGATTTAAAATGAAGATGAATGTTCGGAAAAAATATAAGGGAGAGGAGTTTGAGGCATTCAAGGATCATAGAGTAGATGTTTTAGTGGATGTTTTCAAAAATTCTATAATAAGTAGAGAAAGTGAAAACAAATAAGGTGATGGTGAAGGAAGATTAGAATTTCATGCTGAATTATTAGATTATTTTGAATATATTGATGTTTGGAGAGCCAAAATAATGATAGCTGACAAAGTGGTTCATGATTCCCAACTCTATATATAGCAGCAGGAAGAAGAGAAGTCTGTGGTGAAGGAATAAATTAAAAAGTGATGATTTCAATCCCCGAAAGATCAAAAATGGTGGTTCAGTACCATCCCAAAATTGAATAATAGAACAAATACATCGATAGTTTATATGAAACTGGAAAAGAACAAATCAAATGTATCAAAATACATGATGTGGAAGACATCGGTCTGTGAAAAGGTTATAAAGTTAATGAAAATCTATTGATTCTAGTCACGACATCTGGAATGTAGATCACATAGACAACAGAGTTGATAAATATTGATCATAGTGGTCTTTATGAATAGAATTTATAATCAAATAAAAATGGAAATCTTTTCATGGGGCTTGATCGAAAATAGAGTGCAGTAACTATTTATGTCAGACCACAAGAACCCAATCCACAATTGAAATTCAATTTTTGTATGAAGAAGAATCAGAATACTAAAATAACACAAAGGATAACTAGTGGTGTAGTATTTATATAATAGAATATACCACAAATAAGATTCTATTGTTGTGGAAAGATGGTAAAGTCACAAAATTACTATTCAATAATAATGAATTATCGAAGGGAACATCGCTAACAGATCGAGTCATACCGAGCTCAATTTTATAATTCGTAATTTGGTGGTCACTATTTCTGGTGAGAAGGAGTCAGATACATGGAAAGACATACTCATCAATAATTCAGAGGAATGTGACAAGGAATACTAATGTTGATTATAAGTATTAGAAAAATTTAACATCAAATGTATTGATAATAGAAAATTGATTTCCAAATCTACATGATGAAATTTGTCCATCATATTCATTTGAATGTATAGAGAATAAATCCATATTGTGTCTGAAGTTAGAAACATGTATTAAAAAGATATAATCTGAGGAGGTAGTGTTTTTAATGATTTCATTCAAGGCATCAGATCGCATTGGGATATGGATCATTGATAAATTATGACCCTTCTATATGACAGTAAACAGAGATATGGTGATGGGAATCAGTTACGATAAAAAAGAGATCTTAAGATTCAGAAATGATGATGGTTTAAAATCACTAGGTGTGGGAAAGAAACATTTGTGGGAAAAGAATGAGACATGAAGATGTCTTGGTTATTGAAGGTCTTAGTCACAAATTATTTATTGTAAGTCAATTGTGTGACTCAGGACATGCCATTATCTTTTCTAAAAAGTTATGTGTCATCAATGAAAAATATTCCATTGATTTATTTCATCGAAAGGGTAAGTCATTTTCTATATTGAGAGTGGATTATGAGATATGTGCTTTCTATCCAAGGAAGAATAAAATAAGTTTTGGTATAAACATCTTGGACACGTGATCCAAGCTTCCTTGTAAGATCTAGTGAAATATAATGTTGCTCAAGATCTTCTTAGATTATCAAGGGATCATACACATTCACGTGATTCATTTCAACTAGGAAAGAACATTCGAAATCCATATATTGAAAAATTGAAAAGGTCAAAAAAATTCATGAGTTCGATCCTATTGATTTGTGCAGATCAATTTCACTAATAGATCTTAATAAAAGGAGATATTATTTTCTCTTCATTGATGATTATAGAAAATTTTTATGGGATTTTATCCCCACCCTCAAATTTTAGGTATTCGGTTGCTAAAAAAATAACATAGGGAAGTCTGTAAGTTACAAGGTCAAGTAATCCAGAAGAACTAAATAGATAATGGAACATAATTTACAAGTTTACAAGTATAGTTTTATCTTGAGAAACATGGGATAAGGATTCAAGTTGCAGTTGTAATAAATCCACAACAGAATGAAGTAGTTGAGAGAAGAAATAAAATTCTCAACAACATGTCCAAAATATACTCATTGATAAAGGCCTTCCCTATAAATTATGGAAATAAGTAGTAAAGACGATAGTCTACACCTCAAATAGAGTTTTATTATGTACAAAATAATTTAATTCTACAAATGATATATGGTATGGAAAGAATCCATCATTTATGTACTTTTGAATATTTGTAATACGTGTTTGATTATTAATAAGAAGAATCATTGGATGTCTGAATTCCATAGAGATGAAGGGATATTTCCTGGCTAATCAAATTAAAGATAATATTATAAATGCATCAACATGTGGCTATGAAATATTATTGAAATATGTGATGTAAAGATTGTAGAGAATGAGAATAATATTAATCAAATACATGATCATTATCAGGAGGATAGTGATAAATAATTATACAGATCAAAGGATGATTCAGTTCTTGAGGATGATTCAAAAGAAGACTCAGAAGATGAGAAGGATGAGGATAAATCGGTATCTACAACGAGACCAGAAATATGATTTTAATTTGACAAACAAAAAATAATTGGTTGTCAGATACTGCTAGTGTAGACAAAGAGAGTGAAGACTCTATAGAAAGCATCAAATTTATCACAGGATGATACTAAATGTTTTAGTGTGGAAGATGAAGATGAGAATTTAGTTCAAACTACGAATGAATAGATTGACAAAATTTAGAAGAATCAAACATGGGATATTATTTCACGGCTAACAAATAAGAATTTCATTGGAAAAATGGGTATTTAAAAAGGAAATTAATGAATATGGTGTTTTAATTCAAAAAAAAGCATGACTAGTGTGAATATGGTACTCCCAGATAGAGGGTATTTATTTTGATGAAATGATTTCACCAGTATCAATACTGGAGACTATTTTATTATTCTTGTCCATAAAAGTTCAGGGAAAATTCCATGATTTATATATGAACATCATGTAAGAATTTTTAAATGGTATTCTAAAAGAATAAGTTTAAATTGATAATCTATATTTTTCTCACATCTATGAATATTAGAACAATGTTTTTTAGCGGAAAAATGATTTGTATGGTTTGAAGGAAGCACCAAGAGTATTATATTCAAATAAGGATCATTATCTAAAGAATCTTGGTTTCTAGCATGGTAGAGTTGATTTCAATTCATATTTCAGCCATGAAAATAATCAAAATATGATGTTGTGTGTATATGTAGATGACCTAATCTTTGGAGGATCAGATGAATAAAAATTTAGATAGATTTTCGAATTCACGACATGTCAGTTCTAAATGACAATGATTGGTGAAGTTATGTTTCTCCTTGTCCTATAGGTGATAATAAGAATGAATTCCACATTCATTTCTCAATACAAATATTACAAGGAAGTATTTAGATGGTTTTGAATAGATAATTCCATATATATTAAGACACTGGTGTATATACTAAGGAAACTGTATTGGGATGATGAAGAAAAGATGTCAATATAATAGAATATAGGAAGATCACTGAAAGTATGTTGTAATTAACTGTGACATGACTATATATTTTTCAATTTTAGAATACCACATTATTAATTCAGTCCCATGGAAATCCACATTCCTCTAGTAATAAGAATATTTAGGTATATCAAGGGTACTATGGATTTTGGTTGGATGTATAATGAAAAACCGTAGCTAGATCTTATGAGATATAGGGATGTAGATTAGGTCTGTTCTGTAGATGACATGAAATCAACATTAAGAGGTCCATTCTATCATGGTGGATTGCGCATTTCTTAGGTAAGAAAAAAATAGGATAGAATTTCCTATAGCACCATATTAGCTGAGTATATTGTGGCCACTCAAACATGCATGCCATCATTGTTGATGAAACAGAAGATTGAGGATATGGGGGTTGTATTGAAGTCTCAGATCAGAATCCATTGTGATAATTCAATTTCTATAAATCTTAGTAAAACTCTCGTCCATCATCCAAGAACAAAGAACATTGAAATCAAGTGTCATTTTATCTAGGAGAAGTTAGAATAGAGGACTGTGAAGTTGGGGTATGTCCCTAAAAACAACCATTTGCAGATATAATTACAATGGACATACCTAAAAATAATTTTAAAAGTATATAATGGATCGGGAGTTCAAACACTTCCCCTCACATGAAAATGTGTGGATGCAGGAATGCTATCTCCCTGAGGTATGGTGTGTTTTCCCTAATTTACTAATATAGGTTCATTACCCTATTAGAGTTAAACAAGAAATTCCATTTGGGTTCACTGACAAAGGGGGATAAATTTTGGATATAAAAAGGATAGAGTGTTTTAGTCAAACACATGGAGAAGCTTCTTGTTGGAGAAGTGGTATAGTGGGAGTTAAAGCTATTATGGGGTTTAGTGACATAGGTAGAGTATTAAATATGACGATGCTTGACATGATCGAACAAAGGATGTATATTTTGATAGTTGAGGTTCATGATGAAAGCATAAGAATGGTTTTGGAATGGAATGAAGTGATTAATTGATGAACGTTTTATTTTACTCATGTTTCTCACGCCGAGCATGAATCATCTAGGATTAGATTATGTGTTGAGTCAATCCTTGAGTATTATCTTAATTTCCTGAATTGAATGCTGGCAGAAGTTTGATAAACCTTTAAAAATATATCAAATTATGAGTGTATTGTCAGTAAACCCAAAGGGATATATTATTGGGTAAAAAACATAAATGAGTCATATTGATTTTTTTTGTTATGGTAGTGTTTATTGAAAATTCCAAATGACCGGAAAGGAGTATAGATGGTGTTCTACATAGCATATATTTAAGGTGGCGCAGTTTCCCAGTGTTTGGAAAATTTGTGGACCTGAAAATCAGTAGTTTTCTTTTTTACATAGAATAATTTTTGTGTAGGAGTACATAATACATGAACCATGAGGCATGGTTTGTTGATTTGATATGAGATATGTGGGATGGTTCATGGAAGGTATAACTGTTCATGAAAGGCGAAATGGTCCGTGGGGAGGCTCGCTGTTCAAGGATGATGAACATTTCGCAGAAGCAGTTTGTAGGATGGCATGTAGTATGAGGACGACCTACTATATAGAGGGTGGATTATCAGTATCTAAAACAAGGTGGTGACTTGATATGTCATGAAGGTATTCATTTTCGAAAATTAGTTGGTGATTTTGGTCGTGACGTAGGAAAAAAGGCAGTATACAAACTATATAGGAAAAATGAGTCATGAGACAATTGTGGTTCTCGGAAGATGCATGGCATGTGGTGAAGGTGGTACCACATTGAATATTTGTAATATCATATATTACAAGATTTTGATTAAATTTTTTTCGATATAAGGATATTTAATCCCCTCATTAAGTAGAGAGATTCTCATAAGAAAAGATCTTTGCTTGGGTAATTCATCTAAGACCAATGGTGGATCATGAGTGTGGATTCTACAAAGGGTGAAGTAGTGCGTGGAAGTGATTTCATGAATGTGTGTTTGTGGATAATTTTAGTTTGCAAAGTATGAAGGAATATCATAGAAGAATCAGTCCATGGAAGAAAGAATTCTGAAGAAGTGGGAGTTATATGTAGAAGAGGTATGCGGAAGCGGTACGCGGAAGCGGTACGCGGAAGCGGTACGCGGAAGCGGTACGCGGAAGCGGTACGCGGAAGCGGTACGCGGAAGCGGTACGCGGAAGCGGTACGCGGAAGCGGTACGCGGAAGCGGTACGCGGAAGCGGTACGGGGAAGCGGTACGGGGAAGCGGTACGGGGAAGCGGTACGGGGAAGCGGTACGGGGAAGCGGTACGGGGAAGCGGTACGGGGAAGCGGTACGGGGAAGCGGTACGGGGAAGCGGTACGCGGAAGCGGTACGCGGAAGCGGTACGCGGAAGCGGTACGCGGAAGCGGTACGCGGAAGCGGTACGCGGAAGCGGTACGCGGAAGCGGTACGCGGAAGCGGTACGCGGAAGCGGTACGCGGAAGCGGTAGGCGGAAGCGGTACGCGGAAGCGGTACGCGGAAGCGGTACGCGGAAGCGGTACGCGGAAGCGGTACGCGGAAGGGGTACGCGGAAGGGGTACCCAGAAGCGGTACGCGGAATCGGTACGCGGAAGCGGTATGTGGCAGCAGTACGCGGCTGCGGTACGCGGCAACGGTACGCGGCAACGGTACATGGCAGTGGTACGCCGCAGTGGTACGCAAGAGGGGTACGCGGGAGGGGTACCCGGCAGCGGTACACGGGAGGGGTACATGGTAGGGGTACGCGGTAGGGGTACGCAGAAGTGGTACATGGGAGGGGTATGCAAAAGGGGTATGTGGCAGCAGTACGCAGGAGCGGTAACGCCGGGGCGGTAACGCGGGAGCGGTAACGCGGGAGCGGTAATGCGGGAGCGGTAATGCGGGAGCAGTACGCGGCAGCCGTGCGCGGCAGCCATACGTGGAAGTGGTACCCGAAAGTAGTACCCGGATGCGGTACGTGGAAGCAGTACGCGGAAGCAGTACACAGAAGTTGTAAGTGGAAGAAGTACGTGGAGGCAGTGGATATTAGTTGTTAGAGAAGGTGGTACATGAAGGTTCTATGTAGAGGCGGAATATAGATTCGTTTAACAAAGGTATTATGTAGAGGAAATATGTGGTGATAGAAGAAAATGTAGTTCACATATTAGGTGGTTCACGATCCATATATATTGCACAGTTCAATAAAGAGAAAGGTCGTCTACAGAGTACATGAGACGGTATGTATATGAACTGAAATAGTTTTTGAATGTAATTTACACTAAATTATAGTATGGGGAAAATTGGATTTAATCTACGGGTGAAAATTTTAATTTAAAAGAGAATATTCCAATATTTGAGGATGCATGTTTTCATGAAAATGAAGTGACCTAGATGTTCGTAAACAATTAGTGGATCACTTACATGATAAGTGAGAAATGGAAGATGAAGATGATCTTTTCCACTAGATGTGATCCAGATAAAGAGACATTGGGAGCGACACTTGGAATTTCAGTGACCGAACCTTAAACACTATAATGTTTGTTGGCCTGGTCAAAGAATATCTAGCTCAAACATTGTAATTGAATGTGAGAATTGATAAATTTGGTAGATCGGAACAACTCTATTGCACGCTCCTTGTATGCAGCCTAGTGAAGTTAAACCAAGTAAAATCGTTATGTCTTATTCATTATTTAATCTATGTTCTTACATTGCTACGGGATAAATAGAAATGTGTCCTTTTTTAATCCAGGGAATAAGATCTTAAGGGTTAGTAGGTTTAATCTATCATATACTAATTTACCCCTGTACCCCCTCATGGTATTTGACCAAGCAGAAAAAAAATAATTATAATAGAATCCATGAGAAGAAAGTGGGTTTTATATTTCTAATTTAAGGATTGAATGAAGGCTAAATAATATTTGATCATACCATAAAAAGAAATTATTGCATCTAGATAATTATATGTTAATAAAAATGACACATGTTTTTCATTGAGATATAATTTATAGTCTTTTTGAGAATAATCTTATATAATAATGAATAAAATCTTTCACAATGGTGAATCTATTTGAAATAAGTAAATAATATTTTTAACAAAGGAGAAACGTAATTTTTTTCTATTAAATAAAAATTAAACCAACTTCGTTATCTATAATATAATGTGTTTTCAAAGATAGTATTAATATTTTAATAAAATTTTATTGTGTTGATGATTTACATGAAAAAAATAAATTAAAATATACCATATATTTGGGTTTCCATAAAACATAAAATTTGGGATGGAACTAAAAAATTATATAATTGAATAAATGAAATGGATATTGAACTACATATATATATTATAGAATTATATATAAAAATATAATGGTTTTATTATTTTAACATTTAATAAAAGTTAAAAAAAATTGATTCTTAACTAATAAGTCATGAATCAGGTACATATGATCCAATAGAACCCATAGAAAGAAAAAAATTAAAATAATTTCCATAAAAGTAATTGAGGTAAAATTGGATGATGAAATATTAATTGGAGAATAGAATAATGGAATTATTAATTTTACATCACATAACCCATAATTATGTTTCTAATTATAAAATATAACTTGAAAGGGAAGGGTTATTTGGGCAAGGAGAGGAAACTATCCTTCATGTTGAAGGGGATTATTATTAATGTGCTTTTATTTTAAGGATGGAATATTACTCATAATAAAGGAATATTTGAAAAAAAATTAATTCATGGATTATAGAATGATTTTTAAACATATATAAGAAAGTTTAAAATTATTTAGGGAAATTTTAAGTAAAGAAATGATATTGAGTTATTATTATCCCCTTACACTTTAGAGAAGACATCAATTATACCCCCAAACATGGAAAAATTATTAGAATGAACTGTTTAATTTAAAAAATAATTTTTGATATTATATGTCATGTGGGATATAGTTATACTATAATATTTAATATTGGTACATAAAATAAAATCATAACTCAATTTTTGGGTATTGTGATTGAAACCATTAAATAAGTCCAGATTAACTCAATACATGAGCTTAACTTCTAAAAAAAATAAATTATTCATATTAAAGAATTAATTTATATAGTTATTCATATATATTTAATATTTATTTTTCCTTTAATATTCACTTGATAATTAATTATAATAATGTTTTCATTTCATTATTTGTTACCTTAGGTTGTTTGGTGAATTTTCCCATAACTCCTTATGTATGATAACCATGTTTGAAGGAGTTGTAAAATTGAATCATAAAATACTTAACAATAATAAAATTATGAAAATGATTTTTATATATTAAATATGTTTCAAAATCTATATCTGATGGGTGGCGATAGCGACTGGAATTAATTTCCCCGTTATTCAGTTTTATGCACATTCATAAGATTTGTATTTCCATTTTTATCGAAATAAGAGGTAATAGTGGTAGATAATAACACAAAAATTTTATAATCAATGTTCGATATCATTTTTATTAATAAATTCCATTATTTTTTTAGATATACATATCAATGATGGAAAAAAGATGGTAGTAGGGGGATTTGGTTCATTCAATAAACGAATAAAATATTTTCTTCATAGGGTATATAAAGGAATAAGTAATATTTATTTGTGTAATAAAATAAAATATTTTATTTACAAAAATATTTTTGTCCTAAAATTATTATGAATATTTGATATATTAAAGAGAATAACTAAAGTGAACAAATTATGGTGAATGTAAATTTTAAATTTGACAATTGATCTCCTCTTACATATTGTCAAAGTATAGAATTCCTTGTGATAAATTCTATTAATCATGGGATTTATGAAGGGAAAAAATCATATGTAATTTATTTATATATATGTTAAAGGGAAACATTAATGTAAAGTGTAAACATCCTGGGGTAGATGTGATCACGTTTTATAAGTGAAGAGAATTGTAGTAATGTGGATAAAATATATCATTAAATTATATCATTAAACTATTCCTTAGTAAATTACTCCAAAAACCATAATTTTGGGGCATGGGATGGAAGTAAGTATATAAATACTAAAAAATAATTTACCAATATTTTCTAAACACAATTCAGTATTTTATAATAGCATTTTTACATTTTGATAATTCATTTTTAATCATTATATTATTTTTTTAACAAATTGAAATATTTATTTAAAAAATTTATTGCATAACTGTATTGAACATTATTGACTTTTTGAACCTAAATTTAATATTCATTTAGTATAATTCAATTTCAAAATATGAAAGTATATATATAAAAATTTTAAAATATATAACAAATAAATAAACAATTTTTGTAGAAAAATGAATTTTATCTATTTTGATTTATAGTTATTATTTATTGTTTATAATAGATTGAATGAATGATAATATAAGTAAATATAAATTTATACATCATATTATATAAATAATTTAAATTATACCAATACAATTTGTTTCTAAGATATTACAAAATATTGAAAAATTGATTCTTTCTTAAAAATTGTATAACCATTATCTTAAAATTAAATTCAGTATGAGTAATATTATATTTTTTTACTACAAATTAAATTGAACCTATTAACTAATATTGTAATAATGATGTCTCATAAGATATTTGTTTTTTAAAATTTTAATTTTTACTAATGATATAGTATAATTTTTAATATAATTACTTAAAAACACTTTTTATGTTTGAAATTTTACATATGTTTAAAAAAATTATTAAATGTGTTTTATAAAATAAAAATATTATTATTAATGGCTTAATGTTTCTTATTATATATATATAATGGGACTATTTTTCATCTTTTTCCTTGTGGAATTATAAAATTTATAGTTGTTAGAAAAAAATGTAATTTTAAACATTAACCTAAAAATAATTTATATCATAAAAACCTCAAAAAATAATAATAATATATTTTTTATATATTCAAATAAAAATTGACTATTTCTTATTTAAATACAATTGCAAAAATTTATTATTTATATTATTGAAAAATCTAAATTGTAAATGAATTAGCTTTTATTAGAAATGGTGTTCTGATATTATGTGTTCTTATTATTATTTCATATAAAATTACATTTCAATCGATACAAATATTATTGTTCAAAAATAATAATATTATAATATTTTGAATTTAGTTTATTGGATAAATTATAAATATTTAATAAAATTGTTCTTTGAAAATAAATAATACTTTTTCACTAAATATTCTTTATCAAATGAAACTAAGTAGTTATTTATATTCTAAAATATTATTTTACTGATCAATTTTTATTATAATAATTATTTCAATATTACTTATAAATAATTTCATATTTGAAAAATAATAATAATATTTATGTGTAACAAGAATTAATATATATTAATAGAATTAAATATCATATTTTTATTTCATTATGGGTGGTATTTTTCAATAAAAAAACTTTTTATACTTATTGGATGTATATCAAAATACTGAATTTTCAATAAACAAATTTTCAATGACATATTTTCGATGACCATATTTTTTTCTTATGTATATACTTTTAAAGAATTCTAAGGTCATGGACCTCATTTCATTTTTATAATTTGGGATCGGATAATATGCTTTCTCTATTTATGATGTTTTACCAAATTAACGATTTTATTTAGATCTTGGTGATTGGAAAAGGTGAATATGATCTATTTGATCTCATGTTTTTTATTATTTAATTACTTTCTACTAACTAAACCCATTTAATGTTTTCCCTTTTATTGGATGTAATACTTTCATTTTATTGAACGTACTGGATTGTTACAACATTATATCGTGATATATTATTCAACTTCATAGTATTAATGAATAAAATGATTCTCCTTTAATAATAATCATGTATTACATATTTTTTAAGTAGTTTAGTTCCAATAAAACATGGAAATTATTTTAATTATTTTAATAATATTTATTATAAAAAATATTCATTCTAAAGACTTGTGGGATAAAATTAATTTTTTAAATAACTCATACACAACTGTCAACTGAAACAATCATATTAAAAATGAAACACATATTATTAATGATGCATATATTGGTCCTCGAAGTGTAAGATATATAATTTTCTAGGTTTGTATCTCCATGGTATATTTTTTAACCTTTGTGTTTCATGAACCGTCATAGAGGGGCCCACTATATTACTACACCAAACCCATTTCCAATAGGATAGGGGCTGGTGACTAGTACAGAGTAGGCATATCCCATAAATGTGAGGAATTTTCCTAAGAACCTAAACACACACACACACACACACACATCTCCAATTGCAAAATACTGAAATGTAAAAACAATATGTAAACAATGAATTCATACACTAAGATATCATTCACAGAGTACGATAGTAAAGTAATATACGGTAAAGTACAACCTGGCTAGATTACAAGCCCACCAAAGAAAGAGTCTATAATACGAAGTCATGAAGCTCATCCGTAGAAGACCCTAGCTAAAGGGTAGGTAAAGGAATAGCTGTCTGAATTCACTAGAGTGCACCTCAACTATCTGGTCTCTCCCTAAGACCCACCTAGTCCTGGTCCGCATAGGACTCCATCAAAGTGTCAGTGGTCTACACAATACACGTCACATGGGAAAATATCATGTATGGGTGAGTATAATAATACTCAATAAGACACCATAGAACACAACATAAAAGACCACATTGTAACCATCATGAAGTAGATACCATGGATAAATACCACCAAGGGAAAGCCCCACCAAAAATATATAGTCCTCTCAACATAGGTATATGTTTGTAACACATATATCAAGAACATCCAAGTATACCCATAAATGATTCCCTGTTTCAAGGTATCATCCACTTCTAGCTACATGGTAATGTGGTATGTCACAACAAAATATTAGCCAAAAGATAATGCTTGAGGCACGATCATTCGGCGAGAACTCACTACTCGATCCATGATGTCATCGGAGACTCTAGTAATGTTTTCTTCCTAATTTGGGCACCGACCAAATTGAACATACTAATCAATGATCATGATGTACAAAGAGGGGAAGCATCCTTGAGAATACTGAAAACCTAATATATATTATCCCATAATGTAGGGTATCTTCCTTAGAGAATATAGATAACCCTATTGATGTGGCCTCTAATATAGGGGATCTTTCATACAGAATACAAAAACCCTACTCATACGGACCATTGTTTGGAGGACTAACACCAAGAACACAAAGTTCAAGTTAATTACCTCAATTCCCTATTATGGGGGATATAGGATCACTCTAGTACCAAGGAGTTATACAACTAATCTATCAGTGAATAAGCTTATAGAGGGAATTACTATCCTGTGATGTGGATGTAATTCCATACTAATTCCTTGATGATAGAACCCAGGTGAACTATCCTCTTATACAGTTACATTCTAAAACACACCAATTCAACTTCAAATTACTACCTCATAATAGGGACGCTCATATCATTTAAGGGTCATCACACAGACCTTATGCTTAAAAGTGAAGTCCATTTCAGTGAAAACGTCAGACCTAGGAATATTACAGGTGTGACCCGGCCTATCCCGTCAACCCAACATGATCCTGCCTCACTAACCTGACTTAGCCCAGCCCACTGGGCTTGTTCTGGCATAGACCATTGGTCCTGGCATATTGGGCTGCTGGGCCACATTCTGTTGGACTTCCAGGCCCTACTGATTGGGCCATTGGAGCGGCCTGATCCTTTTATCCCAAACCACTGCATGCTGGTTGGCTCATCCATCGCACAGATTGACTATGCTCTATATTTCAACATAGCTTCTACATTTAACATTAAAGACACAATGTCCCAAAATCCTTCTTCATAGCTTTCTTCGTTGTGGGTATCATGTGGGCGAGCCGTTGTGTACGCAGCCCCTAGTGTTTACATCCCTAATCACTGCCCACATCCTTCACTGACATGGGATCATTTTTTGTCCTACATGGACCATAGTTGCATGCGCCACCCCTTTTCATCCTTCTATGTACTCTTCTGGGCCACTTTTTCCTCTACCAATGGCCACCCTACTGATGGCCTATCACCCAGCACATGCCCCACGTAGGCCTGCCTCACCGCGCCTCCTTAGCCAAACGAAACTGCCACTCAAGATACCGAATTATAAATTAATAGGCCATTTAATAGGCTCGTTGTTCCTCGCCTTTTCTATTGCACCTTTTTTATGTCGAATCCCTAGTCTCATAGCACTGTCCTATTGGTCTAAGGTGAGATTATCCCTTGTATATGACTCACGAAGAACAATTAACAGAAGAAAATTGGTGGAAAGAGATAAATGCACAAGAACACACAAATAATAGAACCTATCTATATTCAATAATTCCTTGATTTGTTTATGAAAGTATTAATGAATAGAGAGGAAATGAATCCAATATCAATACATAAATCATCTATGATATTCAACCCACATAATTACCCATCCCGCAAGAATCATTGAACCATAAATCAACCTACTCATGGGTTAAAACAAATTAATCATTTAAAATTAAGAGTGGGGAATTAATAACAAATAAATAAATTCCAACATAGGATTTGGATCGGTTGTTGACAAAGGGGGAAGTTGTGACGTCATCGTTCATTGATTCGTCAATGCCTGATCTGAGATCCGATCTACGATCCTTCGTCATAGTTGAGAGAGCCACATTTTCCTTACAATAGAGATACTCTTGGGTTATGGAGATAACCATAGATTTCCGGTAAGCCTAATTAAAATATGGAACTCTTTATACATATTTACATAACATTAAATAAATTTTTTTATTAAATATTTTAATGACTTTTAATTCCAAAAAAACAATATTTCACAACTACCCTATTCCTACCAAGGTTATGCCTCATTGAAGGAAAATGGCCCCTTATGATCTCAATGATATTATTATATTTCAAATCCAAGTAACCATTTATGTTTAATTAGTTTATTTAAAAAAATATTTTATTATTTTTTTTATAGTTATGTTCGTTTTTAATTCTTCCACAGAAGGCCTGCACAGACTAAATTTAAGTCACACATATGGTAAATAAATTGCACTAGGAGCAATGGTTCCCTCATATTTTTGAATCGGGAAACTGTTTAGAATTTTTTTCAATGATTCAAAAAAATCATGTGTGAGTGCTATTATAAACATAAAATGTTTTAGAAAATCATTCCAGAAACATCATCCCTCAAAATCTCATGTCGTCTCATCCCCTCATCTTGGAATTTTCCCAATTAATTTATAAAAAAACAAGGAAAATTTGAGTCATTAAATTCTTCTATCATTTGGAATTTACATCCCCAAAAGAATAAACTAAGGATACTCAAAATTATTAGGGTATTGAGTAGTAATCTTAGCCTCCTAGTCCCAAGTGCCCTACAATATATTCATGAGATATATCATAACATTTCATCTTTATAAATTTATGTAAATATAGTCTAAGAATAATTATATTTTCTCATAAAACCCTCCCAATTCTGGTAAATTTTGAATCATAACCCCATGTATGATTTAACATAAAATACAAAATGAAACACTATGAATATAAATATTATCATGATAATTAAAATAAAATTTTTAGTATATGTACATAATAAAATAAAATAGGTGGATAACAAGACATGTGTCAAAAATACTCTTTTAGATATGAAATTAGAAAAAATTTGACTTCCAATACAATTAATTAATAATTATAATGATAAAAATTTTATATGGGATGAATATACACCTCATATACATTAATATGTGCATAACATTTAATAAGTATAAAAACTTATATTGTGATGATGAACACATACCTTATGTTTCACTTAATTTATAAGTTCACTAACAACGTATATATTAATATTAAATTCTTTACACTTCAATAATATGAACACATGAATATTTATAACCTGATATATAATAAAAATTTAATACTTCACTATGCAATTATGGAAAATTCCTTATCAAAATCATTGTACATGGGTGTTAAATGTTTCTTTTTTAATTTAATTTAATTAATATATCCAATATTTATATCAAGATCATAAATATATCAACTAAAAATAATATTTTTTTAATAAGTATAATAATTAATCATTATTTTTTGTTTTATCACTATTCAAATATAGTGGTGATGAAATACAGTATTACATCACTTCTCAAAAAAAGTAGCATGTATGCACTCATGGGTTATATTTCCAAATATTGATGAAATGAAAAAAATCGAAATGCATAATTTAGAATTATATAAAAATTTATATATCTTAAATATAATATAAATTAAATAAATATGTCTTAATTACCATATATGAAAAGAAACAATGAAAAAATCATACATATTTTTGGACGTTGTAGTCCACTCATACACTTGGGGGACATTATCTACTTCCAAAAAATTGGAAGGTCAGAAGATAGATAAATTTTTTCAGTTAAAGAAGAATAACTATATGAAAAATACAATATGAAAAAATTTAATATATTCATTAAAATTTAAAATTATAGTGGTGATGGAAATGAATAATATAACGACGTGTAGTAGGAAGTCCACATAATTTCACAATTAATAAATTCATTTAATATTTAGATGAATAGAGGGGAAAACATTTTGTATTACTGTAATAATGATATGGTATATTCATGAATCATATTTTATATGTTAAATATGAGTAAAAATGTTTTAGATAAGGGGGGATAACAAATAATTTTTTTTGTACATAGTTATTTTCAATACAACGTCATTGAAAAACCTCAATTGGCCAACAACATACATATTGAAATGATTCAATTATGATAAAAATAACTTCTGTGATTTGGGTAAGGATTTAATGATTGTATTTGGGTATTACTAACTGATCTAGGAGACTGTTTAAGTGACGATAAGAGAGGAGATTTTTTGTCCTTTTATATTCATGTAAATTGATAGAACATGAATTTTCCAATAGATTTATTATATTAATGAATTATTCATAAAAAATATCCCCAATATTACTAATGTTTTAATAGTATATGAGATAATTTTGAAATAATATCTTGAAATTGTATTTATAATATTTTATTTTATAATCCAACAAATATGTTGTGGTTTAACCTCATGGGTAAACCTGTTTTAACCTTATATATCATATCAATAAATTAATTATTCTACATTTTATTATAGCTAAAAAGAAATGTGAACTCATTATAAAAAGTTAATGTTATGATAAAAAATATGTAACATAATGTATCATATTCAATTTAAATAATTTAAAAAAATATATTAAACAAAAACAATTATAACATAGTGGAAAACCATTTTTTAAAAATTTCATTCTAAAGTAAAAAAAGATTTTACATACAAATTAAGAATATTGTTTAATATAATAAAATTTATTTTATATTTTTAATGTAAAGAAACTATTTAAATTTTAATGTTAGATAAAAAAAAAATAGATGTTGTAAATACATGAATGGAAATGATAGTTTTATATAAAATGATAGTTTTTTTATTATTAAATATAAATTATTATTTTTATGAAAATCCATATAATATCATATAAATTAAAATTTTAAATTATTCTTTAAAAAATAATATCCATTTTATGAAATAAAATTTCAATAACCGTAAAAAATTATTATAAAATCCTATCACCC
Organism: Viscum album; assembly: GCA_963277665.1. Lineage (NCBI taxonomy): Eukaryota > Viridiplantae > Streptophyta > Magnoliopsida > Santalales > Viscaceae > Viscum > Viscum album. The sequence goes on from OY728141.1 coordinate 766,947,388, forward strand.
AATTCAGTAAATCCCATAATTCCAAAAAAGTTATTTTTAAGAATAAATTTGATTTACTTAAAACCATGTATATATTTATTATTAATTAACTTAAAAAATTAATTATAAAATAGTATAAATATTTTTCCCAATTTTATTATTAATTTAACACCATGGTTATGGTAGTCATATTTAAAAAATCATAAATCAATATTATATTGTAGTTTATTTAAATTTAATGTTCTATGTAATGTATGCTAACAATTGAAACATGATTATCTCAATTAGAGTATATATATATATAATCATGTGTTGTTACATTATACCCTAATCAAATAAATTATATCATCCCATATTTTTTATTATAACCAAAACACTAAAATATAAAAAGTATATCGTTAAACACAAACACTGTAGAAAATTAATATATGGATTTTTGAAAAAATGATGTTGGAAAAGTAATTAATTTGTCAAAAATAAATTATATTTTTCCTAGATAAGTTCAAAATTAATGGTATGTGATAGTATGATTATGTAGGAGAATGTTATTGTCCAATGAATAATTTAGAGTGATATGGATCATGGAAAAGAGAATCTTAATGACCATAATTTCGGGTATAATTGCCGGATAAAAAAGAAGATGGGTTATTCATTAAAAAGTGTGAAAGGAAAGAAAATTTTATTTCTATATCCATGTCCTATATTTGAGAGATAATTTTATAGAGAAAATATAAATACATTATAATTTTGATTTTCCATAATAATAGTTTATTCCCTTTGTTGTGATTTGATCAATTTTGATGACTATCTTTTCTATTACATCAGTGATTGTATATTCAAGATGAATTTTTCAGGACTTATGTAACAAAATTAACTTATAATATAATATACGATCCTTATATGAATAAAGAGTCTTCTATCTGGTCTGTATATTTTTACTAAAACCAAAATTTCTAACACTTGATATCCAATATGGATAAATCTTTATATGATAAAATAAGTTGTTATTCTCTTAATCATAAAAAATAACATACAATATATTCATTAACCATTAAATAAATAGTAAACTATAATAATCCTCTTAAATATGTATAACAAAACTCATAATCTAAATTTTCAAATGACTTGACAACATTTTTTTGAATATCATATTTATAATTTGTCCAGAAACAACATTATATGGTTCATAATGGATAAACCCAATCACATGAATAACATGATAATATATTTTATTAAATAATAAAAATAAAATATAATAAATTATTTTATACATTATTTTTATTGAAGAAACAAATTATTAAAAAAATAATAGTAGAAATAATATTCAATATTTGTCATAAAAATGGAAACAAACTTTAATAGATATACAAAAGCAACATTTTCATCCAATCACTAATAATATTAAATGTCACAAATATTATACAATTTAAATTATAGATATAAATAATATATTTATCCAAAATAATCATTATTTTATCATTTCCAAACCCATAGTATGGGTAGTATATCCCATAAACATCTGTTTTCAAAAAATAAGACCTTACCCAAAAAACACATTTTTATGTTATGAGTACCGTTCAATATATTCTGAAAACCCATTATATAAAAAACAATAAATAATTATAATTTAATGTTTCAAAATTCATTTAAAAATATCATTAATAAAAAACCCATAAAATATTGATCCCAAATCCCATGACATAAAACATCATTTATATAACCTCGAATATTGGGAGATACAAATCCATTACATGGACTAGGAGTTATCCATTGGATTAGTGTATTAACATAGACAAATCCCTAGTCCCCCACAATAAAATACATTTAACAATTATATTGAATATTAAATATACATTATTTTCTACTAGTAGACTCTTTGTTTTTCATTTCAAATTTTATTTTTTGTGACTTATTCTATAGAAAAATCATCTCCCCGTCAATATGAGGCATTTCCTCATATGATTATTAAAACATTATCAAAATATAGGAATATGGATCCACATTTTCTAATAGTCTTCAACAACATAACTCTAATGAAACAATCTATTTCTATCATTTGGGGAGTTTTTGATCTCTCCCATATTGAGGTTTTTATTTATATATTGGCATAGATGGTTTGGCTTGATCATTAGCTTGTATATTATGGATCCCATATCATTTGTTTTGTTTGGATGGAAACAATTTCATCTTCTATCAAATTAAGAAATAAGTCATTTCTTTTTGAATCGATCTATTAACCACAACCTGAAACATATTCATTATAAAATCATATTATTGTGAGAAAAATATATTCATTAAAATGATTTATACTATGTTTAAATCGTAACAAATAATTTCAAATAAAGGACACATTTGGATTATCATTGGTCATCTGTGGTCATTTTCCATTCAAATACTTCATAGTAGCTAAAAAATGTGATTTTTCTCACTCAAATATAATGGGAGTGTCCATTTAGGTGTGTATATTATAATTTTATTTCATTCATACATTTTAACGTGTTTTAATGTGGTCATCAGTTTATTAGAATGAATATTCATGAAAAATGTTACAAATTTAACTTTGTTTTGTGTTTTATGGTAGGATATAGTGACTTTTTATAAAATGAATGAAAAGTGGAAAAAATTGGAGGAAAATGAAACTTTGGGACGTATCGCTACATTCAATGTGTGACATAAGATTTGTTGAGGATAATCATATAGAAATTCTAAGGGGAAAAGTAAGAAACAAATTCCTAATGAGATCTTAGAGTTTAAAAATGAATTACATGGCGGGAAACCACCTTACATTCCTTATAGTTGCATTTCACAAAATGTCGCAGACCAAGAAGAAAAGTCACAAAGAATTTAAAGTCAATAAACCATTACATTATGTGATTCACCAATAAATGTCAGATAATATTTGAATTCAAATTTCAACCACCAAAACATTTCATGAAAATAATACACCCTTTGAATGTATGTTCAAATGATTTTTCCATGTTATATGTTGTGAATGGAGTCAAAACTACAAAACATCTAATGATATTCTAACGAGATTCAAATAAATTCAAAAATAGTGGAGGTAACCTCAGATCATGATTAGAATGAATGTTATGAGATTAAACATCATGAAAATAGTCAATAATAACCCATATAAAGCCTATAAATATTTGAGATGTCGGATTATTTTGCGAATTATGATCCCTTTAAAAAATGATGGATTGAGATATTGCATTACACATAGCCCTCCTGAGGTCATAGTTGTTTTGATTATGTATTTTTTTCTATTTTATCCATCCCTATTATTATCACAAAAATATGACGTGGAGGTAAACCTGTCACGTTCTAGGGTGATTTAAATATATGGGGGAAGGTGGGTTGGTTTTATTTAATTTAGTTTTTTCATGTATTTGGTCAGCATGATTTATTCAATCAATTTATAATCCCTTTATTTTTATTTTATCTTAAAAAATTATATTTTAATTATAATGGAACATTAAAATAGAACAACTGATGACCATAATGAAGTCATGACCACTATAATATAAATTTTAAATCATGTAAAAAAATTTTATAAAGACAAACATGATTCAACAACACCCTATATTATGGGGTCATACGATATAGTGTATTTCCACATTTAAGAGGAGAAACCATGAACATTATATCTAACTCATATAGACTTCGATACCAATCATGTAATAATCAACATATTTTACAAAACACAATTTCTCCCAAAACCTATAATTAAATAAACTAGGTGTTCATTGAAAATCTATTGATAAAACAACCAATCAATTTTTTGCACTTTGTTTTTATCTTTCATTTTCTAAAAAATCAGTCAAACACAAATTCTGTCATCTTTTTTACCAATATAATAAAATAAAATATATTTGAAGACTTTATCAATTTAATCTCTCTATAATTGTGGGTTTGTCCTCGAACTGTTGTTTTACTATATTTTTAATAAATAAAGTAGGATAGTTTTAGTTTTATAATTTTTATTTCTCATAGAACCATAAGGAATTAATTCACCTTGTGGGGATATCAGTAGTCTTAGGTACACTAATCACGCACTAGTGATGATTTATTTATGAACCAACCCCCCCTAGAGTTATAACACTATGTTGAATTTGTTCTATTGAAACAATCACATTCCAGTATCCAAAATGATAATTATATTCTAGGATACCTTATCTTCTTTATGTTCCATAAAATTGGATTTTATCTTACACATGGTCTTATCCTATGGGTTTTCACTAATTATTTATCATACTAGTTTCCAAAAATAACTAATCATTTCACTGCTCCCAACTATATAAATTAAATACTTTTATACAGAACTATTAAATAAGTTTGGGATATTATTCATTAAAAATAATTTTAATCTATTACTGAACCACAATTCATTACGTTATTTTGAAACAAAAATACATAAATAATAGGTACATAAAATTTCTATTCATAGAAAATAATACTCAAAAAATCCTTATATACTATGGAAAGGAAAATATAATAATTGATATTTATATATGAATATTAATGGGATAGGATCATGTGATTCGTCTCAAACAAATTATAGACACATTTCATTTGAGTTTTTCATGTTTCTTAAAATAGTAAACATAGCTCATTTTAGGGTGAATAGTGAGTGAAAGAATAAAGTGGTATTTATAGGGAGAAATGTGACTATTTGAATTGTAATAATTGTTTTGGTCAAATATGACCATGGTGATGAAAAGTGGGTCACATCATTTCATGAAGGTGGTTTTCCACATGTATATTAATGATATTATCATATTTTATTGAGGAAAATGAGATATTAAGTCTTACACATAGTTGGAGGCCCATATAAAAGGAATCCAAGATGATCATCACAACTCAAGTTAGAAGAATTTGTGAATAGTAATAAACATTCTCTTAAAGTGGGTAGTTTAAGTAAAGAAGCTATGAATATACTCTTTCAACTCATTGAATACCACATTTTACTCATTTAAATTACTTATATCCTAGATAGTGAATTTTCCATGTGATTTGTATCCTTGTAAGCATGAGAAACATTGAAGTTTGAAGCTGTATTTTTTTTAGAAACAGGTTTTTCTCCCATTGAGTAAATTGTTTAAAATCAATCTTTACCACTTTTTGGAAACAAATTTGTTATACTTGTCAGAGTCCAAAAGTTGATAATATGTCTGCATATCATAAAAATATTGGAAAAAATAACCGAATATTAAAATTTGGAAATCATACATAATAATTCGTAGTTATTAATCCTGGAATAGGTCTTATGAATTTCATAAAATATAAACCATAATATGATCAATATAATATTAGATGAGATCATTTAGTAGGGATAAGATTAGTTAAAAAATAGTGGAATATAAATTTCTTAAAAATAATAATCATTGAAATAATAATTCATGGATACACACTACAACATCCATCATATATCATGTATGGGATAACTAATTATGTACATGATTATGGGATGGGATAAACTTTAACATTCAAATAACAAGGCTTATGATAAATATTAGTTTAGCCTGTTATTGGCTTGGGATAACCTCATGTATACCATTTGATCTAAAAAATAGTTTTCAACTAATGAAATTGAGATCCAATATAGACCCACCCAATACATAATCATAATCCATTCATATATATGTTAGAAGGTTATGAAAAAAAATTCATGTATACATAACATTCAACATAGTAATGAAAATGGGGTTCATCAATGTTTCATCATAATCTTCTCAAACCATTAACTGATGGACTAAATATGGTATCATATGATCAAAACTCATAATGGGAATATATATAATAAATTTATGTCACTATGTTTGAAAATATCATTAAATATTTATGGATTAATTTTCCCAAGGAATATTATCTATTCATTTTGAAATCACATGTTTAAGTTCAAAATAGTCACAAGATATTAATGAAATCATTTTTTAAGAAATTTAATATGAAAATATATAAAAAGTACTTTGAATAATTAATTGTTTATGGAAATATAAAATTTACTTCATGTAGTTTATGATTAAAAATATTTCATTCACTCTTTACTTAAAAATTCAAATGAAAATTATATTGAAAAGAATTTGATAATGATTGTAAAAAATTAAAACATAACTGATGGGTGAAAAATAATTATTCAATCATTGTAGGAAATTTTAATCATTCTAAAAATATTTATATTAGAAATACAGATACGTGTGAAAAATGATTCCCAATCGAACTGAAAATTAATGTAAAATATTTATTAAAAAATAATACAGTAACATATTAATAAATCAAGAATAAAATAAATGGAAAACATATAATATCTCAAAATAAAAAAATATTAATTATATATTATATATTTACGATTGTTTGATCATATAATTTTATTATAATAATTTTAAGAATTATAAAACTAAATGAAAAGATACAATGACTTAAAACAAAAAAAAACATTGGAAACATTTAAATAATAAACACCATGAAAGAAATAAAAAAAATGAAACATTAAATAGAATAAATATAATAATATTTATTATATATAATTTCAATGTTTCTATATATACATATTATATATGAAAATTGGTGTATAACATAACATGTTTCCTTAAAAGTAAATTAGAAATGATAAACCCTTACCAAATTTAAAATAAATACATAAATATTACAAGGATAATATAGTTGGAAAATAAAATTTAAATATAATTATTTAGCAAGGTTTAAGGATATAAAATTTCAATGGAATATTATTTATACCTCACATTCAATAATATGTTCACAACATCAATCATGACTTAATAAAATAATATTGAGGTAAAGAGAATATCACTCAATATTGAATCGATATGTAAGTGTCATTTCCTCCAATATAATGAATTTAAATTTGTTATACATATGTTAATGAAATATATAAAATATTGTAATGTAATATTTTATCATATTATATCATTTCTTCCCACATTTATCAATATTTCATTAATAAAATAATATTTTACTTATATTAATTTGTTTTTCATGTATGTTTTGTTTTATAAATTCATGTCCTTGCAACTTTATCATGGATACATCATATAATAAAATATAGGTATTTATAAATTATAATATTTAATCATTATATAATCTATTATTTATATTTACATAATGTGGTGATGTAAAAAGAATTACATCACTATGTATTGATGACAATCTATACGCCTGCATGAGTAATGTTTCTACTATTTAATGGATATAATAAAAAAAATGGTAAATTACAATAGAAATTTATAGAATCATTATCATGTAATTAATATAATCCATATTAATTAGTTACTTCTTTATAAGAATATATGAAATTAATAAGTGAACTTAAAATAACATAGCTCCATAGATGTTGCCATCCACATGGGCACAAATCATTATATACAATTTCTAACAGATGGGATGGAAAGAAAGTTTATTCTATAATATATTTATAATATAATAAGTATTACATAAAGATAATATTTAATCACAATATAAATAAGGAAAAATTTCCCTGTAATATGGTGATTAAATATGATTTGTATCACTTTGTGGCGGTAGTAGTCAACATGTACATATGGGTGATACATTCATTTCCCATTTGATGTAAATGATGGAAAAATTTGTTGTTACGCCATCATAATGACAACATAGTATGTTATAATAATTTATTTATAAATTTAAGAAGAATTAAATATGATTGATGATTATAAAAGCAGAAATAAAATTCAAATTACATATATATCAGTTATATCTATTCATGTTTAAAACTCTATTTTCTTGCATAATGTAACCTAAATTGATTTTTTATATAATATTCCGGATTTTCCATGTAATTTATTTAAATTATATAGAAATATTCGAGTTTGTGGTTTCTGAAGGTACTTGATTCCGAGGCCTGGAGATCGTGAAATGTTTTTCTGAAGTTCCTTAAGTACTTTTTGTAAGTGTGTGAGTGGGTTTTTTGTATCTTTTGAACTGTTGCTCAGAATTGAAATCTGAGGACACTGTTGAACTCGCAGTGCTGATATTTTCTTAAGGAGACCTTCACCTTGATCACAGTAGGTTGAGGGTGGTGGTTAGTTTTTTCATACCCATCGCTGGAAAATAAAAAAAATCGAAATAAAAATAATCTTTATTTTCATTTATCTTTTGAATTCTTTTGAATTCTCGGTGGTGACCAGCTGATCTGTTCCACCCCTTTATTTTTAAGTGTTCAAAATCCCCAAAATTTAATGCTTTCACTAAATGAAGACATTTAACCTATCAATTAAGGGGTAGGCTCTTCGTCACCTAGTTTGATCTCTTGGTGGAGGGTCTTGCTAGAGAAAACCCCCAAAGAGGAAGAACACTTCTCCTTTGATGATTTTCTCCAACGAAGAACCCCATCAATGGATCTCCAATGAGGAATGTCTTCAAGGATGACTAACGGACGTCCTTCATTCCCTCTCCTCACCGATGTCAATGAATCTTTGAGGTGGGTATGGTTGCTATTGTGTACCCCTTACCCATTCTTGTCATTCATCTCGATTCAAGAACAACTATTCTGCTATATACCTTTCTAATGTGGAGAGTGTGGGCCAAAGAAACATAGCCTAACCTTTCCACAACCCTTGTGGATTTTGGTGTTCTTCGCAACATGTTTTTGGGTTGAGAAATTTCCAACTGTGGTGGTCTTGAATCAATGGAGACATCCCGAGACGAGTGTGGGAGTCTACAGAATGAAAAACGGGCCCCTAGGGCGTGACCGGTGACCTGAGGAACGTCGCCGGAATCCGGTTTTGGTGACCTGTGCTGGAAGGGATCAAGAGCGGAAGCCAACACTCCATCTAGCCACGATAACGGCGTCAGCGTGACTGCGTAGTCGGAGAAGGGTCGCGACCCATTAGTTGCGATAGAGTAAGAACGACGTCCAGTGCTCGACCTTCTGCATGAAGGGGGTGGCAGCGCGCGTTCGTATCGTCGGGCATGCCGGGGCCGCGGCACGAGTCCGCGGTGGAAAAGGAGTGGCGTATGGCTCGCTGCTGGCCGCTGGTGGTGGTGCGGTGTGCGACCGCACCACATAGATATGCTGCTTGTTCGTCCAAATAGGGAGCCGAGCTGGACACTGGTTCCTGGATGTCAGTTGTCAGCCACACGTGGCACTGACCAGTTGGCCACCCAACCCGAATGGCCCAACTGTTTGGGGTTCCTAGGGGGTGCCTCCACCCTGTGGGGAAGCTAGGGAAAACCCCACCGCAGGTCCACCCAATGGTGGGACACAGTGGGCCGCCCAGCGGGCCACCCAGCATGGGCCGCACCATGGGCCACCCGGCAGGCCTGGTCGCGCCGGTGGGCTAGGCCGAGTTAGACCCAAGGATGGGCCTGGGTTGGGCCAGGTCAACTCAAATCGGTTCGGATCGACCAAGACCGGGTCAGACTGGACCCGGACCAGCTTTGATCCATTTTCACTCTTTTGGAAATAACTTGACCTACGAACGTCTTTTTGAAGAAAAGTCTAAGGCGCCAGAAACCTTGGATTGAGACGGTTCTTTTGAAATACCCCACAAGAGTTTTGGATAATTTTGGGGTATGGGAACGATGGATCGAACACGAATCCAACTAGGCACTCATGACTAAAAGGCCAATAACTTTTAGACCGGGGGTCTGATTGACGCACTGTCTGTTGCATTGAGACCCCTTTTTATGGCATTCCATTGGGATACTTCTTCATGGTAAATCATTGTAGTTGGAGAAGCAATCTGTTTCTTGAGAAGAGGACCCTCCAAGAATCAAGCGATCTTGGTGCGGCAACCCTATGACTGGCAGTGACATGAGAAATGGATCCAATGTGGGTTTGTGCCTTAGGATCATACTTGGGTCTGTGCTTTGGGATCCATCATTGGTTTGTGTTCCAGGATCCCACATGGATCCACTCTAGGAATCCATGTGGGACTAATCTAGGATCCTACGTGGGTCTGTTGTACTAGGATCTATCGTGGGTCTGATGATTTTGGATCTTACATGGGTCTCCCTCTCAATAGAGTAATATGATTCCATAGTTACATCTAATCATCTTTACTATTGTACCTAAGTTAAACCTAGTGTTATATAAGTGCTTGTCTTTTTGGTACACTTCTGTGTGATGATGCCTGTGTGGTATTTTTATGTGTGGAATTACCTATGTGGTACTACCTTAGTGGTAATCACCTTCATGGCATTCCTTCCTTCATTGAAGATTTGAGCTTTCGGCTTTGAGATGGGACTTGTGTTTCCTCATTGTTGAGATGGATATACTTTAAAACTTAGGTATAAGTATGATGATATACCTAAGTAGGTTTTTCAGTTCTTTTCATGATTTTTAGTTTATCCTTTTTGGATATTTTGAGACCTTCAAGGGTCTCAGGGTCACTACTGAGTATCGTTATACTCACCCCTGCACGGGCTATGCCCGCAGCTTATTGTGTTTGGTGCAGATGACAGACAGTTCTAACTAAGGATGAGAGTACCAGGGCTAGAGTTAGCTCATAGGTGAACATTATATGAGGCATACCAAAGAGATGACAGTTCGAGAGCTTTACATACCCTTCAGGTAGGATCTGTGGCGAGTGTTAATAGGAGTTGTTTTCAGTTATACTTGTACTTTTTAGTTTACTTGTAATTTCCATATTTACTTGTTATTTTTAGTTGGGTTTGTATTATGGCCCCATTTACTTTTAGTGAAAACATTTTTTAAATTATAGTTTACTTTCTGTTTTTATCCTACTTTGAGCTTAGTTGTGTGAGTTTACAGCTTAAAAAGGAAATTCCTTCCTAGTTTTTTTAGGGAATATGATTTTCGGTTCTATTCGCCAGTCTATGGCCTTTGGAAGGGGGTTTATGGAAGTCACGACATGGGCCTCAGGGGAGGGTTCGTGATAAATTGGTATCAGAGAAGTTGGTTCTACCATAGACCGTTGGACTCTAATCTTATAACGGCAACAGTGTAAAGTGTTATGAGTGTGGTTATCAGTTTAGGGAATCCATTGTTAGTGTGGAAGCTGATGTAACCATACACCAGGCCCTTGATATCTTATTTTTTACTCAGTGCATGAAAACATTTATTGCGTGTGTGTTTTAAAATGTTTTCATTGTGAACACTTTGAGTCAGCTCACCAGGTATAACTTATTAAAAATGGCACACCGGTATCTTTTTAGGATGCCTCCATGCAGACAACCAGCTAGGGTTTCAGGAAGAGTACGTGGTGACATCACAGTGAGTGATAAGGCTTTAGTGAGGGACCCATTCTTCAGTGCTCAGACCTTTGAGTTGGTATTTAGGAAGGAGATCAGGGCTTGGATGATTTCTCTGAGTACCCAGATGCAGGTGGGGGTGTTGTAGCGAGCCCTCTTAATGAAGAGTTTTCTTACTGAGCAGTCACCAGCAGCGAGACCCACCACCGTGCATCAAGTAGCATAGTCTTATACAAATGGCAGCAGACCGATGTCATAGAGGGCCAAGAGGACCAGCCCTACAGGTGGACGACCGCAGAATTTAGGGTCGGTTGTGCGGGGCACCCAAGATAGACCCAGTCAAGCGAGGAGTTGGTGGTGTTACGCATTCGTCGGGCAGGGTCACATGGCTCATGACTACATGACCCACCGTACGGATGATCAGCAGATGGTTTAAGGACCACCCAGGTAGAGACATAGGTTCAACTGAGGTGGTCCACAGGGAGCAGGTGGATGTGGCAAAGGAGCTGGTCATGCAACTAGTGGTGGGTGATGATTCGAGGTGTTACATCCACCACCACCTGGTGGTCCACCCCGACCATAGGTAGTGGGTGGATAGGGGCGAGCTCAGCTTCAAGAAGTTTAGTCCTACGATCACGGCGCTCCAGACATGATACGGGGTACGATCTATGTCTGCTCCACCTTAGAAGTAGTACTTATAGACAAACGTTCCATTCATTATTTTATTTCCACTTCCCTCATTCGGAGCTCGGATATTTCAGTGGAGTTATTGGCTCAATCCTTATATCTAAGGACTCTTAAAAGAGAGGATTTGACAATTACACACTGGTGATGGAAGTGAGAGCTTACTCTCTGAGGGGAGAGCATCGGCTGGGATCTTCTAGTAACGACATCGAGGCCTTATAACATCATCTTGGGTATGGATTGGTTATCTACAGTCCATGCCCAGATCGACTGCATTAGGTAAAAATTTTGGTGTATCCTCAAGGATGGAACTAGGTTTACCTTCACCGGAAAGAAGGGATCCTTTGTAGCACATGATGTACTTACCCATAGGAGAGATCATCTAATCACTCATCAGTTGGCTAGCCTTACCCACAGAGTAGTGGATGTGGAGATTCTAAGCTATTCTGTAGTGGTGTACCGGTATGCGGATGTCTTCCCTGATGATGTTCTGGGTCTACCTCCTCACATAGAGGTGAAATTTTACATAGACTAGTACCCTAGGACAGGACCGATATATTCACCAGTGTATCAAATGGCTCTCCCGGAGCTTTGTGAGATGTGGGTGCAGCTGGAGATCTTACAGGGGAAGGGGTTCATTTATCCCAGTGTTTCACCTTGGGCAGCCTAGATTTTGTTATCTATGAAGGTGAGTGGGAGATTGAGACTTTGTGTTGACTGTCGGTGCCTGAACCAGGTGACCATGAAAAATAAGTACCCACTTTTGTGGATTTATGACCTCTTTCATCAGATGAAGGGAGCATAGTGGTTCTCGAAGATAGACCTTAGATCAGGCTATCACCAGCTCAGAGTACGATACAAGGATGTGCAGAAGATGGATTTCAGATGTCAGTATGACCATTATGAGTTTCTAGTCAAGCCTTTTGTCATGACCAGCTCTCCAGCAGTATTCATGGGACTCATGAAGAGGATCTTCCAGCCATACCTTTATCTCTTTGTAGTAGTCTTCATCGATGGCATTTTGATCTACTTGACTACCAAGGAGGAGCATGCCTATTATTTGCAGGTAGATCTGGACACAATCCGAGGGAACCAGATTTATTATAAGCTCTTGAAGTGCCAGTTCTAGATATAATAGGGTCACTTTCTGGGACATGTCATCTAGGATGCTAGAATTTCAGTGCATCCCGTGAAGATTGAGGTGGTACATTCTTGGGAGCCACCAATGAGTGTGACGGAGGTATGGAGTTTTGTGGGTTTGGGCAGATACTATCAGAGATTTGTGCCATATTTCTCTAGAGTTACAGCACCATTATCATCAATGATAGAGAAGGGGTAACCCTTCATGTGGTCATAGAGATGCCTGTGAAGTTTTTAGGAAATCAGGCAGAGGATGACCCATGCCTCCATCTTTAGGCTTTCGGAGGAAGGCATTGGGTGCGTAGTCTACTGTGATGCATTAGGATTTGGCCTCAGATGTGTCCTAATGAAAGAGCAAGCAGCTATCGCATATGTTTCTCGAAATCTAAGACAACAGGAGCAGAAATATGCTACCCATTACCTTGATTTGGTATCATTGGTCTTTACTTTGAAGATGTGGTGACACTATCTGATGGGCAAGTGTTTTACGGTCTACTATGATCACCAGGTTCTCAGGTATATATTCTCCCAGAAGGACCTGAACCTTAGACAATGACATTGTCTTGAGTTCCTCCAGGACTATGACTTCATGGTAGTCTATAATTCTTGGAACCAGAAAATTTCAGTAGATCCACTCAGTAAAAGATCTGGTATACAACTGTTAGGTGAGGCGATGGAGAAGCTACCCTATTTGATGATATCCATTATGGATCGAGAAGGAGAATCTTTTCTTCAGCCTCTTACGGTCACTCTCCCACTCCTTCAGTGAGTCAGGGAGGCGCTGCATGGGGACACTGATTTCAAGGCTCGATATGCTTAGATATCCATAGGACAGGTACATGACTGATTTTCGGAATGTGGATAACATGTCACCCATTTCAAATAACGTACCATGTAACCAGTTTCTCTTCAGAAGGAAGTGTTTATGGAGTTCCACACTTCCCCTCTAGTGGTTCATCCATGAGTGGAAAAGATGTACTAGGTCCTCTGAAGATAGAACTGGTGGCTGGGAATGAAGAAAGAAGTAGTAGAGTTTGTCTCTCAATGCCTCACTTGTCAGCAAGTGAAGGCGGAGCATCAGGTACCAGCAGGCTTAGTTCATCCACTATATGTCCTAGAGTGGAAGTGGGATGGGATATCCATGGACTTTGTGATAGGACTACCAGTTACATCCATGGGTCATGATTATATCTAGGTGATTGTTGACCAACTCACCTAGTTGGCCCACATCCTACTGATCATAGAGCATGGTTCAGTAAAGATCTTTGGACACCTCTATGTGCAAGAGATTTTGCAGCTACATAGATTGCCCTCGAATATTGTCTCCAATAAAGATGAATGTTTCCCTTCTTGGCTATGGAAGGGGTTTCAGGAGACTTTCGGTATGCCGCATCGTTTGAGCATCGGCTTCCATCCTTAGATGGATGGCCAGACTTAACACACCATTCAGAACCTCGAGAACATGCTACGTGCTTCTGTCCTCAACTTTGGTCACTACTGGAAGGATCACTTGACCTTGGTGGAGCATGCATACAAAAATAGCTATCACTCCACCATTGGTATGGAACCATTCGAGGCTTGGTACCTTCAACCTTTCAGATTGCCTTTGGGTAGGACTGAACTGGGGGAATTAGCACTCGCGGGACCAGAGATGGTACAGGATACCACAGAGAAGGTGAAGATCATCCAAAAGCATATAATATTTCACAGATAAGGAGGAATTATTATGCCGATAAGAGATGGAGACCTCTGGAGTTTGAGTATGGTGACCATGACTTTCTACGGGTCTCACCATGACGAGGTTTGCAGAGATTTGGCTGGGGTGGAATGTTATCTCTGAGGTTCATCGGACCCTTTCAAGTCATTAGAAAATCTAGTGTGGTTGTTTATTTCTTAGCTCTTCCACCTTATTTCCACTGGGTGCACGATGTTTACCACATATCCTAGTTGAGCAAATACTTTCATGACCCATCTCACATCTTTGAAGGGACGATCTTGACATCGATGATGGGGCGACATTTACGAAGGTTACAGTAGAGATTGAAGATAGATAGAAGAATTTCCTTCATGGGTAGTTGATACCTTTTTTTTGTGTATGTTGGAAGCATGGGACCCTTCAAGAGAGCACTTGGCAGTGGGAGGCTCAGATACATGTTGTGTACCCCCACTTGTTTCCTTAGTTTGTGTTGTGGCTTTTTGGGACGTAAATCCCTGAGGTGGGGAGAATGTAATTACCCAGTTTTTTCATTTAATTTTTTATTTAATTATATAGAAATATTCATGTCTTCAGTTTCTAAAGGTACTTGATTCTGAGGCCTAGAGAGCTCAAAATGTTTTTCTGAAGTTTCTTATGTACTTTTAGTAAGCATGTGAGAAGGTTTTTTATAACTTTTGAACCGGTGCTCAGAATTAAAATCTGAGGACACTGTTTAACATGAAGTGCCGATATTAACTTATGGAGACCTTCACCTTGACCATAGTAGGTCGAGGGTGGATGTTGGTTTTTTCTACCCATTGGTGGAAAATAAAATAAAGTGAAAATAAAAAAAAACTAACATGGTTTTTATTTAACTTTTGAATTCATTTGAATCATCAGTGGTGAACACCTGATATCTTCAACAACTGTTTTTTAATTTTTCCAAATCCCCAACATTTAATGACTTCACAAAATGAAGTAATTAAACAAATCAATTAAGGGGGAGGCTCTTCATCACCTAGTTTCAAATCTTGGTAATGGATCATTCAAGAGTAAACCCCCCATAGAGGAAGAACTATTCTCCTTTAACGATTTTATCCAATGAATATCTCCGTCAAAGGATCTCTAACAATTAACGTCTTCAAAGATGATGAACGGAAGTTCTTCTTTCCCTCTCCTCAACGATGTCAATGAATATTTGAGGTAGGTATTGTTTCTTTTGAATACCCTTTAACCGTTCTTGTTGTACTTCTCGATTCAAGAACATCTATGTCGCTTTCTACCATTCTAACACGGAGAGTGCATGCAAAGAAAACACGGCCCGAAGTCTCCACAACTCCTGTGGATATTGGTGTTCTTCGCGGATTTTTTTCAGGTTGAGAAATTTTAAACCATGGTGGTCTTGAATCGATAGAGACATCCCGAGATGTGTACGAGAGTCTACAAAATGAAGAGTGGTCCACAAGGGCAATCCTAGTGACCCGAGAAACGTCGCCCGAAACTGGTGTCGGCGACTGGTGCCAGAAGGGCTCGAGAGTGGTGGTCGGCACGCTAGCCAGCCACGACGGCGGCGGCGGCATGACCATGCTGCCAGAGAAGGGATGTGGCCCATCTGTCGCGGTATAGCAAGGTCGGCAGCAAACACTCGGCTAGCCACATGAAGGGGGTGTCGGCGCGCTTCCGCATCAATAGCTGTCCAGGGGCCGCGGCATAAGGTCGTGACGACGAAGGAGGGGCAGACGACTTGATGTTCGCCGCCGGTGGTGGTGTGGTGCACGAACACGCCGTGCAGGTGGGCTGACCGTCTGGCCAGTCGGGGAGCCGAGCAGGACCCCAGGTCTCATGTGCCCACTGTAGGTGCCACGTGGTGCCAGTCGGTCAATAACCCAACCCGAACATCCCATCCATTTAGGGTACCTAGTGGGTGCCTCTCCCTTGGGTGGTGGATAGGGAGGACCCCACTACGGTGCCACCCTGCTGTGGGCCATAGTGGGCCTCCCAACAGACCGGGTCGCGCAAGAGGGCCGGGCCGGACCCAGTGGGCCGGGTCAGACCCAAGGATGGACCTAGGTCGGGCTGGGTCAGACCGGACCCGGACCACCTTCGACCCCTTTTCACTCATTCCATTATAAATTGATCTACGGGCGTCCGTTTGTAAAACTGTCTACAGTTCTGGAAACCTTGGATCAAGACAGTCATATTGGAATATCCCACTTGTGTTTTCAATAATGTTGGGGTACAACCAGGTTGAATTGAACATGAATCCAACTCGGCCCTCTAGACTAAAAGGCCAATAACCTGAAGACTAGGTGTCTGATTGATGCACCGTATGTTGCGTTGAGTCCCCTTTTACGTGGTGGTCCTTTGGAAAATTTAATTTTGGGAAATCATGGTAGTTGGTGTATCGACCTATGGCTTCAGGAGCAGACCCTCTCGAAATAAAGAGAGCTTAGTGTGGGAACCCTGTGACTGGCTGTAACATGAGAAAGTGATCATATTTGTGTCTGCGCCTTAGGATCCTACGTGGGTCTATACTTTGGGATCCTACATGGGTCTATGTTCTTGAATCCCACATGGATCCGCTCTAGGAATACATGTGGGACTACTCTAGGATCCTACATGGGTCTGATTTACTAGGATCCTACGTGGGTCTGAAGATTAAGGATACTTTTTGGATCTTCCACTCAACTTAGTAAGATGATTCACTAGTTACATCTAATCATCTTTACTACCATAACTATGTTATACCTTGTCTGAGTTGATCCCTTATCTTTGTGGTACACTTCTATGTGATTATTCCTTTGTGGTATTTTTCTCTATAGTATTAACTATGTGGTACTACCTTTGTGTTACTCACCATAGTGGAATTCCTTAATTTGTGGAAAAGTTTAGCTTTAGGCTTTGAGTTGGGCCTGGTGCTTCCTCATGATTGAGATGGGTATACTCGATGAATTAGGTATACGTATGGTCATATACCTAAGTAGGGTATTCTGTTGTTTTCATACTTTTTGGTTTATCCTCTTTGGATTTTGTGAGACATTCAAGGGTATCAATTTCCCTACTGATTATCGTTATAATCACCCCTACATGGTATATTCCCACACCTTATTGTATTTTGTGCGGATGACAGAAAGTGCTGACTGAGGATGAGAGTACCAGGACTGGAGTTAGCTCGGAGGTGGACATTAGACGAGGCATACCACAGAGACGACTATTCAAGAGTTATACCTACCCTTCAGGTAGGATCCTTGGCGGGTGTTCACAGGAGCTGTTTTCAGTTATTCCTGTACTTTTTAGTTTACTTGTACATTCCAATTTTACTTGTTCTTTTTAGTTGGTCTTTTATTTTGGCCTGCTTTACTTTCTGTACACACCTTGTTTACATTATAGGTTACATTATGTTATTATCCTACTTTGAGCTTAGTTTTCTGAGTTTACAGTTTAAAAATGCCATGCCTTATTGATTTTTTTAGGGAATATGCTTTTCGGTGCTAGTCGCCAGCCCCTGGCCAATGGAAGGCGGGCTTGGGGTAGTCATGGTACAGGCCTCGGGGGACGGGTCGTGACATTCTATGATCAAACCAGGACACATAAGATGTTTAGTGGGATGTTATAAAAGGATTTTGGTCAGTCAAGGATGATATATATGGGTCATTATGTTTTCATATGAGGGTATTTGAGGTGTCTTTTATAAGTGAGGGAGAGGACAGTGTTAGAATTTTTAAAAAGAATTAAAAATATTAATGTATTATTCTAAAAAAAAATGATTCCAAATGTATCCTAATATATTATAAGTGTTATGGACTATATATGACATGTAATTTGGATCTATTCCCAAGTAGTTTTCAATAATAACAATATATTTTATTTAAACACCCTCATAAACCAATTTTATCTTTAATAGGTGTAATATAATTGTCCACTTTTCAGCATTAATTATGATTTAATATAATTTTTTCCTCATTAATGTTTTTACAAAATAATTTAAAATATAGAAATTATTGTATATAATTCAATTTCATTAATTTTATGAAATGAATTTTAAAATAAACCTCTTAAAATTATGATATTTATTTTCTTATAATGATACATTTTTAGGTATAAAAATTTTTTACAATAAAATTATGAATTATTTAGATTCTACTCATAATTGTTGGAATATGTTGAATCAAAAGAAATCATTGAAAATTTTAAACCAACCCCCATAAATTATTTTTCATATATTGTTTAATTAGAATGATTGTTTTCTATAAAATTCGTCTTTTTCAATATTAATTGAAAATTTTGTTTTTTAGAAAAAAAATCAAAATTTCAAAGGAAGAAAATTTTAACATAATGGTTTAGAAATGATAAAATTTTGGAATAATTTCTAAAATTTGGGAAAAATATATTAGAATTTTAATGTATAAAATACAGTAATATTTATTTTTGATGAAATTGTATTTTTAAAATATAAAAGAACATTAATAAATATTAAGTAATTAATTAATACAAATTAATCAATAAATTTTCTGTATATAAATCATTTATAATTATTTTTCATTTCATTATTATTATTATTATCCTAATTTAGCTACATAGTTAAAAACTAATTTAATAATCACAATAAAATAGTATATCATAGATTTTGTAGATACAATGTTTCATGTCAAGAAATATATCAAAAACACCATTTTTATATCAACGAAATATATATATGTGTTTGTGTTTGTTTTTATGTGTGTGTGTGTGGTTTGTGTGTTTTATTCAACTAGTTTTACTAGTTTATAGTAGCATATATTTGAAATAAAAAATTATAGAAAACTTATACTTTTCTTATGTACCAATCTTTAACATGAATATTACTTCATCACTCTTTACATTTAAATAAATATAGAATCAACACAATATCATTATTTGGGGTTCAATAGTTTCCCACATTAGATTTCTATCAAATATATCATCATTTCAATATCACTTAATGATAATAAAACCAATGAACACATATTATTTGGGTACAATGAAACCAAATCAAAGAAATAAGTTTTGAAATAATCAACTCTAAGACTCCATGAGTTTGATTGATGGTGAAAAACAAATTAAGTCAATATGAAATATTTTCATTTTTAAAAAATCATGTATGTATTATCATAATTTGTTTCCTCTATAAATGAATGAAATACACTTTTGATATGATTTTAGTAATTTAAAAAATCTGATATTGCATTGTCAAAATTTAATAAATTTTGTAATCAGGTTTCTCTCTTCCAGACGTTTTTTGTCTCAAAAATATGAATAATAATTGGAAAAAGTCTCCACATCCAATATCTAAGTGTTTTTGATTAAATTATTTTAGTGTAACTAGATACATTAGATGACATCACTTAGGAAATTAATTTTTAGTAATCTTTTTAATGTTTATACAAACAAGAATATCACATTATAATTTAACACATTAAATAAGTCACATGTTAAAATTAAATATTATATATACTTGAATTCTATAATGAATTCCTTATTCTAATCCCAAGGAAAGGAAACCCATATAATGGTTAACTCAAATTCTCATTAAGTTTTATGAACATAAGAATAATTTATGATTAAATAAATCATCATCGATAAGGAATTATTTATATAGTGATATAAATATCTAAAAACACATTTCATTTATTCAATAAAATTATAATTATAATGAATACATAGATAATACAGTTTTTTAAAAATGTTGACAATAAATAATGAATTCATAATAAAATAAATTCTTAATATTGGACATCATAACCTAAAACATCTTGATATCTATACCTTCAATAACCTATGATAAGAAAATTTACATGATTCATATGTACACACCCAAATGAATTAAATTTGGACAAATAAGTTTCCTCGTGATACCTATAAAACCATTAGGGTGATATCTATATCTAGGCTCTATCCGACAAGGAATATATGATAAATTACTTATATATTTATTTTTTAATTTAATTCATGATTTATATATTTAATCAATAAATATCTATATTGAGTAAAGGATAAATATTTATCCTGATTTACCCTAGTCAGTGAAATAAAATTAAAACTAAAACACCATATGTAATGTTGTTATATAGTAAAGTAAATAATCATATAGATGGTTCAAGTTATATAGTTATTTGAGGGAAATATAATGCCTATAGTCATAATAAATTGACTTTTTCAAGATAATTTTAATTAATTTTAAATAAATATATAATGTTAATTTCATTACATTATATCTTAAAAATTATCCCAATCATGTAGTAGAAAAATAAGCATGGTATCATTAAAATATATCTCTAATTTTGTATACTTAATATTATGGAATGTTTTGGTTGATAAATAGAAAAAATATAAACATTTTATTAAATCAATCTTGATGAAAAATAACATTAAAACATTTAAAATCACATTTTAAAAAATATATCATCCAGAATACTAGGGAAAATTTTTATTGGATAAAAAAATGTAAACATGTAGTGGAAGATTCAATGTAATGAGCAGTAATGAATTGAGTAATATTCTATTTATGTTGAGTATGTTTATATAATTGTTTCACAATTTCAGAAAAAAAAATTAAATGGATACTTTCCCAGAGAATAAAAATAATATTACTTTTAAACCATATTTCAAAAATTTAAACATGTAAAAAATGTCTTTAAAAATCATTACATAATCTCAGAAAAAAGTTATTTATTTTTTTTCAAAAATAATGATATATAAGAAACAATATATTCAACTAAATTGAGAAATAAAGTTTGATTTTCCTAAAAATGTTTTATTAATAATATTAATTAACAAAGAGTATAAAATGTTACTATAAACTAAAATAATAGTGAATAAATATTGGAACGGAAAATTAAAGAGTTTTATTAGAAATTTATAAATAAAATTCCATCAATTAATATACATGGATAAAAATTCTTGAATAAATTTAGATTGAATCAATAACTCTTACTTTTTTTGTAAATTTTGATTATCAGGACCCATGAAATATTAAGTTAATATTAATCATTAAATATAATGAATCTAAAGTGATTTATCAATAAAAATTTAAAATGGGTACTAGAAAGACCTCCCAAAAATATATAGTGTCATAACACCAAATATATCTCAATAGAATGATTATTAAAATGAAATCTCATATAAATATGAGAACCTGGAAGTGATAATTAAAAAATGAATTGATATTGTGAATAAATGGTAAATATTAAAATAATATCATTGAATGAAAATTTTTAATTACACACATAATCGTAAAATATCAATGAATTTTACAATATAACATGACTAAGTTAAATGAAATTGAGTTATAGATCACATACCATTTGGTAATATTCAAGTCAAATCAAATTGAATGAAATAATTTGAATTGAAACATAAAATAACTTGTTATATGGTGTATTCAAGTTATAGCATGTAAAAGGGTATTATAGGCACCATATAAAATAAATTTGGTGCATAAAAATAAAATGTGAATCGTTGAATGGAAATTAAGAAAGAATATATTACATCATGTTTCTCTTTAGGTCAGCATTATTTAACTTACTATATAATGGTTTTAAAAATGTTATTTTTTTTATTAAAAACCCATATTTATATTAATAATATCATATATGATATTCTTTATAACATCTTGTTTCTCATTTTTTCATAATTTTCCATTATTACCCATATTTAAGGTGTTAACAACTTTGTTTAATCATCTATGATTTGTCACAGAAGTTTTGGTTGAAGTGAATATGATATTGTTCCATAATATATATAATGATATTAATGTAAAAAATAAATTAATTTTTTCATCAGAACCTTATTTAGGATCATTAATGGAATTTTAACATGGAAAATAAATCACATCACTCCATGGACACTATATGTCATACATAACCACAAGATACTTTTTCAATTACTTAATAGATGAAATTTTAACGAAGTGGAAGATAGAATAATTTAAGGAATAAATATCTTTCAAAAATTATAATATATATTCATTATAAATTTAATTATTATTGTCCATGTGATTTTGTGGGGGGGGGGGGGTTATTATATCACTTCACAAGAAGGTATTTTTCCATCCAACAAACTATTTTTTAACTCTTTTATAGATAAGGGTAAGGATAAATCTTATTTTATGAATATAATAACATAAAATAATTTTTTTATACTTTTTAAATTATATTGGTTTTGTTAATGCATAAATGAATGCAGAATAATAATATGTAAATTGACGGAGCCTATGGAAGAATATTATCATCACATAGAAATACCTCATTTGGATCTCTTATTAAGGAACCTAAGGATAGAATTTTAGGAATACTAGTAGATCTAGAATGTGTCTATGGATTTTCTTGAGATTTATTCTCCTAGATTATTATCTATAAAAGGTATGACACGTTTTTATATGTGATGGAAAGGGTTTCCTTTTTATAATTTATGTGTCTCGTTGTTGTAAATACTCAACACTATTCAATAATGAGAATTCATGATCAATCCATGTTCCAAAAAATTATAACATATTGATTAGTGGGAAAATAAAGACTAAAAACCCCGCTAACAATAAAATGAAACATTTTAAAACATGTTCTCCATTATACTTCTATGGTTAATTACTTTTATAATTTTAGTTTCCATCGGGATAACTAGTTTTTATTCTTAGTAATTTACTCTTTACAAACAAAATAAAAGAATACCTATTAGATAATTCTTAACCAATTATTTTAGAAATGAAATCTAAATTATAATAAAAATATTATATGTATGTAAGAACATAAATGTTTTAACAATTCATGTAATGCAGATAAAACCATTTAACCCTTTTTTATTGTAAGTATTTATTATTGTATTTACATTTCATTTTTTAGAAAAGTAATTATACCCTTTTAAATTAAATTTATTAATATGACACCAAAAAGATTATCCATTTCATTAAATTAAAATACCACAAGAAGAATAATTTAATTTAATCAAAATCCCACATTATGTGTTGAGAATTGATTTCTATATAAAAGTAGTTTTCAAGAACAAGAATGGACTAAATTAATTATATGATATTTAATAATCATTATATAAATTTAATTTCATCTGTTTAGATATATAACAAATAAATTTTGTTTAAAACACTATATTTTTCTCTATTTTAATTGATTAAAAGAATGAAACATTATGCACATAAACATAGTTCTACGAAAAATGATTTTGAGCCAAAAAATATAGTTATATAGAAATGTAGTAAAACTTGATTTGAGTGTAATTAATTTTCTTAAATATTAGTAAATAATATGTAGGTTAAATTGAAATAAAATTCAATGAATAATAGGACTTTTAATGTTCATAATTTATTGAAACGAAATAATAGTTTTACAAATAACTGATTTTCACTACTATGTTATAAATACCTCTTCTAGAAAACCCCCAAATTTTCACCATAAGTTTTATTAGGAATGTTTATTTTAAAAATTAAATATGTTTTTATAATAAAATATAAACTGATAAATAAATAAATTATATTATTTTCTAAAATAAATTAATTACATTATTTTTTGACGAAATATATATTTTTAAATAATACAATATAATTACTCATACAAGATTTCTTATTTACCAATTTGTTTTCATCATAAAAAATATTCATTAATATTTGTAATATTTTGGTTTTCATATTTATAAATCCATTTTTAATGGTCATGTATTTTTTTCGTGATTAAATAGTATAATAGAGGTCATATAGGCTCGGTGTTTAGTGTCTTATAAACTATAAAAAAATATTTATCATTTTCAAATCATGATTTTATTCATTATAAACTCAATAAAGAGTTCCCAAAAATTTTGAACTTGTTCTCACATAATAAATAAAGGGTTTTTACATTAAGATGTCCTTTGTTTAAAAACCACATCATATTAGGTGTAATAAAACATACACATAAAAAGGAGAATGAGAAATTTGATGTGATTAAAAAAACATGATTCCAAAGTAGAGGAAATAAGTGGAAAATGAGAATATTTATAGTGAGGAGAAAACTAATTACCAAGGAATAATATAGAGTGATATAGATTATTATCATAACAATGTTAACCATTGTGAAACCATAAATGAATTATGGTTAAAAAGGGATTTGATTCATCGTATATGAAGGAAATTTGAATCATTTTTTCATTAAAGTTCATTTCCTAGATATGAGTAATTCTATTAACGTCTAGAAAATGATCATAAGGAAATATACTTACATAATGAGTATAATTTTACCCCTTAATCAATTTCCACTACAATATCGTATGTTTCTCTGATTGATGAGTATTCTGGGTGAATTTCAGTCATGATTGATCCACTAGAATGTAATTATATTGGATTAAATGATTCCTTAATATGTTATAAAGATATTACCATTATCTTTAATAATTATTCAAGGATGAAAATGCTTACCATGTGTTATGATAATTCCAAAAATGAATAAACCCTATCTTAAATTTCAAAATTCCATGATCAACAGTATTCATTCTATAAATAAGTAAACTTACATTCCAAATACCCTCAACATGAAATATATTAATTATTATCTTACTAAATAATATTTCATGTTATATATCATTTTATACTTATTGGTAACATTAACCTTATCCTAATAATATTTTTTCCATAATTTCAATAAAATCATAAAATTAAAAATTATTTATTCATATAATATATTCTCTAAAACAAATAGAGTATTTATCAAACAAACTATATAATAAAAAATAATATAATTTTAATAAGTAAATCACATATGTCTATTGTAGGAACAAAATATGTTTCGTATTTATTTTTTGAGTTCAATCCTAATGTCTGTAATAGATGATGTGGATTTTCATCTGACATGTGGGTCGTCCATTTTTTAAAACATTATTAACATAATTCTTATAAAATTTATTAATATATGATGAATTTCATCTAAAATATTATAATAATAAATGACTATTGTTACACTAAAATAATTGATTATATTGACCCAAAGGATTATCAATAACATTAATCTAATGACCACAAAATAAAAGAGTTATTTTTCAATTAACATTCTCATAAACACACACGTTATATATATTTGTTATGTAATCCAGAAATGTTTATTAAAACTCTATTGATGAATAAAGGTATTTACAATACATAATACCTCATATGGGTTATTCTTGGATTTAAATTCATGATCAACCTTGTCTTTATTAACCATTGATGGAGCCTTAAAATATTAAATATCTTAATCTAATTAATAATCATTTTGTGTTTGGGGATATCATTATTTTAAAATCTATAATAATTGTTTGTGATGAAATTATGATTTTTCTAAAGAATATCCCCATGGACTATTAAATTAGATCTTCTAAAAGGCTCATTGTTTTTCACTATGTGATGATTGAGTCAAGGCACTATATGGCCTTTTCTATGTTTTTACCAATAGGTACAATTGTTGAAAGGTCAACCTTCATGGGTAGTATGTAGAGAGTTATAAAATTTCTACTACAATCTAGAAAAATTAATCCTTACAATATATTTATTATGTTATCCAAAATTTGGAAAATCATAATTGTTTCTCTTATTGTAATTTTACCTTATATTTTTTTTCTAAAAATAGGCCCAAATGTTTCTTCTAAACTTTTTATGAAAAAACTATAAATTATGTGACCCTAGTTTCCCAAAAATAGTGGTAACATTATTACATTGATAATATATATAATATATCATGTCCCAAAGGAATATATAGAATAACAGTTATTTTATACAAGATACATACTTGATTCTAACATTAAATTTAATATTATAAAAAAGAAAACATTGTGAATGTAGATATTACATACCATTGAATTCAATCTTATACTCCTTCTTTATATTGTATCAAAACTAAAACAAAAGAATAATTAGAACAAATGATCAGTTATGGTTATGTATAGAATAATAAATCATTATTAAATACAACATGATCAAAAAGGGAAAATCAGTATTTAAATTAAAATAATTGAAAAAACATTTCATTTAGTCAATAACACAACCGAGTGATTTCATCCATGGATAAAAAAAATAGAAAAATATAATGGATAATATATATTGAATTAAAAATGATGTAAATTCATAATATATATTATTAGGATATAATCCATCTTGGTATCCATAACATATCAACCTTTTACGAAGATAGTTTATTCAATGTGTAGGATTACATGAAATACCCATTTAATTTAAATATATTATTTGTCTAATGAGACCTATCAATTCATTGAGGGGACATATATATCTAACCACATCAATTTTTTAATTCCAAATGAATTCCTCATATATCATATTTTTTATCTATTCATCCAAAATACAACTTATAAAAAAAATATTGAATAAATAATGAATATTTATGATGAGTTCCCCTACTCATAAAAATAACATATATTTTAAAGCACTATATGTTACAATAGTATGAAATTTACTCAATAATAATATAAATTATATAGATAATTATTATTGTTAAAATAAATTTAATTCCTAATGATCACGAGAATTTGAATGTTTCAAGGGATAGTTAATGACTAAAAAGATAATCATGAAATGGAATTTTAATAATTTATCTTGTCTGGTAGATAATAACCATCTAGATAAATAATAATGATTCTATATTCAACGCAATGGCCTAATATTGTATATATAATATAAAGGTTTTTATCATTTCTGAATAGAAATATCATGACCATATCATTAAATGCATTCATGATTAAAATACCATTTTCACTCTGAAAATAACATCATTAAAACTAAAACATTGAATAATATTAAGAAAATCATATTATTTTTATAGAACCATTTAAAAATATAAATGATGAATTAGTGTAATGGTTGGTCATGATGTCATGAATATTACATTTATATTGGGAATTTTAAAATAATTATTTATATCTTATTTTTAGTAAAAATTCAAAGAGTAAAATGATTAGAAAAAGAAATAATATTCATTTTAAACCTTTTTTATGTAAAATTTTATTAAAAATTTAATTAAAATTTCATAGTATAATATTAAAAACATTATAGAAAACATTTTAGAGAAACATTATATGGTAAAAATCCTTTTCTACCAAAATGATATATACTATTCGATTTTATAAAAATATAATTTCTCAATAAATATATTTACTAATTAGTGGTAAATGGTAATATAATTATAAAAATATTGAATAATACATTATTAAGAAAATAAATAGGGTTTATTAGTAAATTATTATTTCATTTTCTTAATTATAAATTAAATCATTAACAATCCCGATTAATATTTCATTACTCAATAAAACCTTACATCAACATTAGTATTTAAATTTTAAGATCCATGAATAAAACACCCAATGGATTATTAAATAAACTAAATATATTAATATTTATAATATCATATATCTTAGGGGTAGTAGATACACCTCATAAATATAAATAGGTGCATAATAAAGAAAACCTCATTTTCTTTTCCTTGATTGATTCCAATATTAACAGTACAATCATTGTTAGAGATAAAAAAGTAGTAACATAACACATTGAAAAAAAGATGATTTTGAAAACACTTACCACTTGGTAACATTAATTTCAAATCCTCAAAAAGGTAATTTTGTTATTAAATCATAAAATACAATTATGTATGAATTATTAATGGTAGAGTATCTAAATGGGATTTATATATAAAAAATTTAAATATTTATCTATATAAAGATATAATATTCCTTAATGAATGGAAATTAATACAGAATCCCATCAATCATGATTTCCTTTAGTTGGACATTCATTAACATCCAATAAAATAGTGTTAATTTTTTAATATATTACATTTTCATATTAATATAATATATATATATATATATATATATTATCTTATGATACCATCTAATCACCCATTCATTAATGATATTGTATTATTAACATTATTTTGAGAGTTATCTAATTTTTTAATAATTCATTTTTCCAAGAAGATCTGGTACATATAAATATTTTATATTTACACATTATTAGTGTGATATAAATTTTATAAATGTCATATTTTTACTATTATATACATGTTTTTCCCAATTATTTAAACTTTTACAAAGATAATGATTCACATCGATTCATGTCGATGATAAGTCATATAAACACCAGAGTGGCATTATTATTTCATAAATGGGTGAAAGTGTTAATAAATGGAAGATATAATAATTTAAAAAAATCTTTATAATTTATTATTATCATATATAGTAATTCTTTATAATTTTATTAATATCTTTTTGAGTCGGGGATGCGTAATAAATTACACCACTTTGGAAGGCTGTAGTCTACCATACACACGGTAAATGGTTTTTTTACCAATTAGAGGGAGAAGAATTGGGATAAATCTCATCCATCCATGTAATGACATAAAATTATATGAGAATTTTTTTAATTATATTGAAATTTTAATTACAAAATTAAAAGTTGAAAATGGGAAGAAAAAATGAAGGATCTTTGTGAAGATGATATTCTTCCCTTTTAAAAATCTAATTTGGATACACTTTTAAAGTCCCATATGGTTTATATTTTTGGAAGTGAAGTTTTTATTCATTATGTATAATGATTTTATTAATATTTTTTTATCATTATATATGGATTGAGAGGTATGAATAAGTGATGGGAGGTGTGTCATTTTATAATATAGAGAAGTGGAATTTCTATAAATACACAAATCTATTCAATAATAGGAATTCAATCTCAACCCATGTGCCTAAAAATTAAAAAAAATTGGTTTTTATAGATAATAAGGTTTAGCCACCGTTACAATACAAAACAAACATGTTTTACACAGTTTATTACCTTTACCTCAATGTTTAGTCACTATTATTATTTTAGTTTCCACTGCCATATTAATTTTTAAACATATATTATTTATCATATATAAATAAATTGTAATTATAATTATTAAATAATACATTTCCAATGATTAAAAAAATTTAAATTAAATTTAAAATTAAAAAATTCCTTGTTGGTGAAAATATATTTCTAAGAAAAGCACAGGTAATATGTGAAACCCCAATTTAATGATTAATGGGGAAATTTTTTCTATTTTTAATCAATATAGTGAAAAAATTATGTTTAACTTATTAATTAAAATTAAGGTTCCCAATTCCATGAATTAAATAAACATTTTGAATTTGAAATCTCGTAATTTTTAAAATTTAATTTGATGATAATTTTCCAAAACAATCGATTTGTTTCTTTAAAAAATTGTATTTCTCAAACACAAGATGCTAATACATAAAATTATGTATAGATATAAAATATATATGGTTTAAATATATATATTAATATATATAATCTAAAAATTTCATTTAATTCATTAATAATTATTGAATTTTTTAATTAATTGAAATAGAGAAACATTGTGAATGTAAAAATCATTTTATGATAAATGTATTTTTAAGAAAAAAATAACTTATACAAAAAATTTATGTAACATTAATTAAAATATATTCAATTAGACTACATATAACTAAATAATACTTATGTTAAATTTAAATATAATACATATAATAATTATTCTTTGGAATTTCGTATTATACGTATAAGAAATTGGAATTTTACATAAAGTGATATATTTAACTATTCATTGAAATTAACATGTTTCACAAAAATAATACATTTTATCCATAATTTACATTTTAAAATATTATTTCAAATGTAAATTTATAATATTATAAAAAAATTACTAAATCAAAAATATATTAGTTATATTATTTTTTTCACAAAAAAAATAATAAAATTAGTTTTTGATGAAAGATATACTTATTGAATCATTTGAATACATTTCAAAATAATTCTACTTTATTTAAAAATTTATTTTATTTAGGTAAAAATTTATACATAATTTAAAAAATATTAACATTAATATATCCAAACTTAACATTCTTGTCTGAACAAAAATGTTTAAATGATATATCATAGTCAGATTATGCTCACTATTACATATCAAATTCTTTATTGAACGTCAGATTTATTTTGAATAAATTTGGTGTTATAAAATAATTATGCATTAGAATCAATTAGTTTGTTGTCTCTATGATATGAGTTTTTTACTACCATATAATTCCATATATTTTCAACATATTCAAGTTAGAGATGTTTGGTAGGAATATAATAAAACAATTTTATAGATGGATGGAATTATAGAATCACAATAACTAGACCTTACTTCTCTTTCAGAAAATAGTACATTGCCTCAATGTTTTTTGAATTGGACTATTGAAATATATTTTGGACCATTTTATGTCACTCTATTTTACTTTGACAATAATTACATTAAAATAACCTCAAATATTAAATTCATTCAAATATTTCCACACCCATATCACTTTTTAGGTACTTCTAATTAAAGTACATTTTCATCCTCTATAGTGTTGACTATAACTGATGTTTTCTTCATTTAATAAGATAAAATTAATTTATTGTTTAAATTTAATTTAAAATAAGTCTATTTCTTATCAAAAATATCTTATTCCCAATAAAAATCATTAAATACTATTAAAATCAATTAAAATAGATTTTTATAACTCATCCCACAATTTAATGAATTTGATAATATCTTTAAGATCCTAATTGTGTAAAAACTGTTTCACTTTATAATATATTTTTCTAGAGAAAATAATGATAATATATACTATATAGGTTCATTACTTCATCGTGAAAATAAGTCTTTAAATGAGTCAACTAAACATATTCTCATTAACCGATTTCTCCTCATCATACTCTCAAACTCTTTTCCCTAACCAAATTTAGGTATAATATCACATGTCTTCAATTATGTCAACATTATTTAATTTAATCATTGTATATGATTACTTTTGAAAAAAATATATAAATCTCTCTGTGAAAAAAGTTGGTCCATATGAATTATCTCATATCTCAATGAATTTACAATTAAAACATTGTGCGCATGTTCGATGACTAATCCCCATTCCTGATTTCATTAATAGTATTAAATATTATACAATAAATAAAAATAGTAATGTGTTATTTACCTTTTTTTAAGAAAAAATTATTGTTTATATAAACTTTTTAAAATTTTATAAAATATAGACACTTATCAAACATAAATTATATATTTCATGTCATGCATTTGAAACCATAGAATGGTTCCTTCAAAATACATATCTTGTTTACACCTAAATCTAGTATTATGATTTTATGTTTTACATTTCTGATTCTTCATCAAGATCACAATTCGTAAAAAAATTATTTTACACATATATATAATATTATAAATTTTTTCTCAGGTTAAATAGTTAAAATTATCTAAATAGATTCATGTATATCTTTTGGGTAAAACTTTCATCATATTAGTCCCCATAAATATGTAATTACACTCAAAAATCTTATGTGGCATTTTTTTTGGACACATCACCTTTCCGATCAATCATATTTTAAATTTCCTATTTCCATACAATCGCATTCATTTACCAAAGACTATGAAAATGCTCCCATGTCTCGTTTTCTAAAATCTATTGAATCACATCATTCATTGTGTAAACCCAAAACTTGTGTTCATTTTAAAGATAAATTTTTTGAGGCTCATAATTTAACAATGGGATGTTTTGTAAAAAGGACAAGATATTTTTTTATTGTACAATGTGAATTTGGAATCAGAAAATGTTCTATGAATAAATGAAATAACCAGATATTTCACAATAAATATTCTTTAAATAAACAATGTGTTTGAATTGATGTTTCACACAAAAAATGATTAATTTTTAAGGGGTATTTGATTTATATTATTAAAAATTTATTAATAAAAACATATATTAGATAAAATTATATCAATCAGACAACTTATGTAACATTTATTTGATAGGGAATGAATTATATTTTATATTAAATTTATTTTTTCTGTATAATATAACATTTGAAAAAAAGATTATATGTTTAATCAAAATAATTAAAAACAAGAATTATAAATAATAATAAATTAAATTTAAATATATGAACTAATACATTATCTATTTTGAAATTATAAATTGGATTAAAGTAATATTTAAACCACATAATTGTAATAAACATTATTTTTTTAATAAAATTATTTTTTCATAGTATTTTAAATTTTCATTTAAAAATATATATATATATATCACTTTTTTCATATTTTTAAGGGCCTGGATCTCCCAAGTCTATTACTTTGTCAAAATTCAGTGTTTGTAGTGTTATTGGAAGTCACTGTGGATCCTTTCAAGAGTTTTCCCAAATTCTACATTTCCAATGGTACATGGTATGGATTGGTGGAATTGGTTGGTGGCATCGGTGAGTGGAATCAGTGAATCAGATTGGTGACTTTGAATCAGTGAGCTGTGTTTTTGAGTCGTTTTGGTGACTCACTGTAGTAGGTCTCCTTTGTGGGTCGCGTCGGTGGCTCATTGTCAATAGGTCAGGTCAGTGACACTGTATCGGTGAGTGGAATCCGTGAGTTCAGTAGGTATATGGCATCAATGAGTGGCATTATTAGTTAGTGTCAGTGAGTGGCATTGGTGAGTGGCAACATTGAGTCATGTCAATGACTCATGTCAGTGACTCACCAAATGATGATCCATTTCTGACTTTTCCCAATTCTTCTTTTTTCCCTCTCTGAGGATTTATTTGAAATAAATAGAGTTAAAAACCTTGTTTGACCAATTTAGAATATTTTTAAAAGGAGATTAATCATATCTTTAATATAGTAACACATTGAGAATTTGAAACATCCAATCTACGTGGTCTTATCCATGACCCACTGTTTAAGTACTTTGAAATCTTCTCCCTTCCATTAATATAAGATTTTTCATTTTCTATAGTTGATATCCTCTTTTCCTTTAACCCTTCCTTTTTTTTCTTTTTTCACCAAAATCAGTTCTTCCCCATGGAGTCTTGTGTTGTGTTGTGGCCTTCAGATCCAGTTTTCCCTTTGATTCATCCATGTTGCTCACACACCCCCTGTTTTAGTGAAAGGATAAGTTGTTTATTAAAAGTTATTCCAGGTAGGGATTCCTTTGTATCACCTTTAATTTTTGTATCACACGATGTGGGAATACTGATGTCGACTTATGAATACGGTTGGGTACATTTTAAATGATGTAATAAATGTGGGGTGGAATATGATAATAACAAAGATAATTGGTGTAGCAACTAGGGCTCGGTGACAGCACATCCACCCCGCCTTAACATGGTCATCGGGTCTTTTCCCACCAGGTACCACCAGTTGCCCCGCAGACACATGGGGCCCACCCCAGGGTCCACCCACATGCCTGAACAGGTCATCTGACTAATGATTGTCCCCACAGGCCAACACATGTCCTTCCCAGTGTGCTTTGTCCTCACTCAAACACATCCTGAGAAACTTCCCAGAAGGTCACCCAATCTTGATCACTAATCTAGGCCAAGCACGCTTAACTATGGAGTTCTAATTAGACAGACTTTCAAAAATGAAGGTGCACCTTGTTGAGATGAGTCATATCATTTAGTCATTTAACCCTTTATCATTTGGGGGTGTTACAATCACCCCCCTTTAGAGAACAACGTCCTCATTGTGGGCCGTACATCTCAACCTAGGCAGTGCACTACACATAAGGCTGGGTACCACCTTTGATACCAAATGTAGTAACTGGGGCCTGGTGATAGGACATCCACCCTGCCTTATCATGGTCGTCAGGTCCTCGCCCACCAAGTACCACCAGTTTCCCCGCAGACACGTGGGGCCCACCCCAAGGTCCACCCACATGCCTGAATGGGTCATCTGACTAATGATTGTCCCCACAGGCCAACACATTTCCTTTCTAGTGTGCTTTGACCTCACTCACACACACCCTGAGAAACATCCCAGAAGGTCACCCATCCTGATCACTACTCCAGGCCAAGCACGCTTAATTGTGGAGTTCTAATCAGACAGGCTCCTGAAAAGGAAGGTGCACCTTGTTGACATGAGTCATATCATTTAGTCATTTAACCCTTTATCATTTGGGGGTGTTACAATTGGACATGTAACATAAGTAATAATTTATTGGATGGGAAGATGATGATGATGATTGTTTTGTTTTATCTGTTATCAATGATCCATGTTGGGAATTATGTTGGCCATTTTTCATAGGATAATTATGGTCATTTGATGTTCTTATTCTCCAACTGGAATTGTGAGCGCTTGTTTTTTAACAGTTCGGAACCCGTGAACATGAATAATCATGTATACCTAGTTAAATAAATGCATTCCTTGGGATTAAACTTATTCTCTGATGACCGATGACTTAAAAAAATGGAATAAAAGAAAAAGTGTATTAAATCGGAATACACCTTGCCTTGTTTGGTGTGGTTGTGTGTGGATATTTTCTATCTGATGCTTTTTTATGGGTTATGTAATGATGTTTTATAGAGTAATCTGGTGTTTTTGGATGGTTTAATGGTGTAATAGAATCTAGGTTTGAAATATTGTTTTATTATGGAATGGGTGAGTGGTGTTTAGTAGTGGTACTGCTACCATTTTGTGTTTTATTTGTTTTGATCAATATTTTGTGGATATCTGGCGGGGCTGCCAAATTTGTTTTTGATGTGATATATTATAGGGTGTTGTTTTGAGTTGGAATTTTTTTCATAATGTTAGGAAACATTAAATAGAACAACAATTACGGCAGTAGTTGTCTTAGGTGCTAATTGTGTGGATGTATGAAGTGGCGTGTTTTTTCATAGTTTCCTTCCATTGATTGGATTTATTGTGAGGCTAGTCATATGTAGTGCTTTATTGTTTCCTGGGTAGGGATGGAATAAAATGTATACTATTATTAACTTAAAAATGATGGGTTGTTAAGTTGATTTTATTTACCAACTTTGGAGGTGACCATCATTCATCCTGATGTGTTCATTTAGAGGAAGAAAGAGAGGTCGTGGTGTAATGGGGTGGTTGTTTTCTTGAGAACCCATGGGTTAGGATGAGTTCTTTGTAAATATATATGTGTGTGTGTGTGTGTGTGTGTGTGTGTTTGTGTGTGTTTGTGTACTTTATTGTGATTTTATATTCACCCCACTCTATTTGAGAAATATGTGCTGAAAACACCCATTCTTATGAGGGAGGGTCTCTTTCCCAAACCTCGTGGTAGGAGGAAGGATGTATGGACACACACCCTTCCCTGCTCCCTCTTAGATGTTATGATAGCCCAACACTCTTTAAGTGGTTTTTCTGTGTTTCCCAAGTGTGTTCGGGCGGTATGTGATGTCGTTTGTGCCTAGGTGTGTGTTGGAAGGTTGTGATGTGGTTCTTTCAAAAGAGGTGGGAGGTCCGTGATATTTCCTATTAGGGTGTGAGAGTGGATAATCATTATTAAGGTTGTTTGGGGTACCCTATCATTGATGTGAACACTATATTACATTTCCGGACTAGATTTATTTGACGAGTATGCCTTTAGTGAGGTTGGGGTGTTTAGTATTCCTTGATAAGTGCTTTTGGTTTCATCTATTTTTCACAGGGGAATTAGCATGCTTCTCAACTTGTGCAATAGAGACTTCATTTTTCCATAATGAGTGTATATGTATCCTCACCCTAAGAATGTGAAACTAGTTTCTGATTTCTAGTATGACTATGTGGGTTCTTCTGTATATTTCTAGCTCTGAGTTTGTGATATTTTTTGGGTCGATTCTTAGCTTATTTTTTGTATTTCTATTGAAGACACTAGTTTTATAATAGTTTTATTCCTTAACATGCATGTGGGGGGAATTTTTTATTTTATTTTTGTTTATGTCATGGAGATATTTTTTGGTTGATACATCTTATCTCCATATCTTTTTTACTATAAAAAGTGTAAATCCTCCAATTTTTTTAGATTTGTATACCCTTGGGGTTGGTCGACTCACAGGGCCTACTAGAGAAGGGTCTTGGGGTTCATTATTGCTCTTTCTCCATTGCTAACTTAGGAGGGGAATCATTAGAGGGAGGGGGTTATGAAAAAATGGAATCAAATGGGATATTTGAGAGATAGGATGGAGTTTAGAGTTATACATAGTGAGTATTTCATCGGTTTGTAGGGAAAGAGTGTTGGGTGACCTTGGTATGTGACATATACAACGATAGACCATCTGGGACAAAGGATCCCCCCCATGATTCGATGCAAGTAATATAAACATAAAAAATGACCAATTTATGCTACACTATTTCTAGAGTAGAGAACCTAGTAAAGGTTCATTAATGAGAAGGACTTCTGTTGTGGTTTGAATTTGGAGTTTTGGGGAATTTAAATTAATGATGAGTTAAAATTAATCTTAATGAAAATTTTATACTACTTAGGATTAATAGTTCTTTGTTTACATTTCATCTTTGGAATCTAGTCATCTTCAATGAGTGGATTAGGTAGTTGAGGCTCATCATGCTGATTTGGCTGATCATTAGAGGGTTGATCCAGATAAGGGGGATAAGTAGTGGAAGAGAACGTTACTTTCATTCCAGTGGTAGAACTTGGGAATGTACTAGTGTAGTGTATCAGATACTAACATAGAGAGATGAAATGAGGATCTTTAGATCACCTTAATCCTGTTATAGGCACCAATGAATTACATGGTTTCATTAGAAGTTAGTTTGATGGTGGGTCTTGTGTTTCAATAGTGGCCTCTGTACATGGGGGAGATAATGGAGGTTGATGTTCTGTGGTTCGATTTTGAGAAAGAGTTCTAGAAATAATTCCTTTCTTCAATCGTGAAGGATGAGAAGAAAATGGAGCTACCCTCCCTCTTGTAGGGGATTATGATGTTATAGGAGTTGGTAATAATTTTCAAGGATCTCCTTAACTTCTAGTTGAATCTATTTTTGGATGAGGAGTCTTGGGTGAGATAGTTAGAGAAGGCACTTCATCCTTCTCTGTTGTATAATGTTACTCTCTTTGCCTTATCGACATTCCTAGAGGAACATTTGAAGGTAGAGGTAGTTAATATTATGAATTCATGATTATTTATACCATGATATGGGATCCATCAAGGTTCATCTAATGGATAGACTACCCACAGTAGGTCTTAGGAACCAGGGCCTTTGAGGTTTCACCCATCACGGAGTTGAACTTAGTAGTTTCTATTTCGACCATCATGTCCTTGTGTCTATCCTACAAGCTTTGGTAAGTGTGTTTTATCTATAGAGATTGTGGTAACCTTCAGATTAAATTCTTGATAGCCTTTTTGATCTTAGAATAGTGGAGGTGAGAAGGTTCCATGCCCGACTTAGCCGTAGTATCAATCTAGGCTATTTTAGCAGTAGTGGAAACTATATCATTTTCCACCAAGGGGAGATGGAGAAGATGGAGACTAACCCCATGATGTTCCTCTAGAACATCAATCTGGGTGTTGTCTACAAGGAGGTCTTCAACAGAGGGGAATATGATCTGGGTGTTGTCAGTTATATTCCACAGAGGTAGAAGTTCTAGAAAGATCAGATATCGTTTGAGGTACAATTATCTTGTTTAGTACTCTTTCTTTTACTTTATTTGATTCTTGATATTCACATTACTTCTTTTCACCTGATCTATCCCATGCTATAGGACTAGACAGAGATAATATTTCATATCCCCTGGTGTTGATTACCCTAGTTGAAGGACAGGCTAGCTTGTTTGGTGATTTCTAGGTATGTAGACTAATTTTGAGGCCACATTAGTCCAGTAGGGATATCTTTCTTCTATAGATGCATTTATATGATGTTATCCTAGAAAACTAATGGTTGTTTTACATACATTATTTTTATTTACTGCATCCAAATAAGAGTTGTGTTTTTAGATATGGATAGCTAGAATTTATATTTCTTTGGCGAGAATAGTTGTATGATGGGAAGTCAGCGTGTGGAGCCTCTTCTTTATTTATTGGCCTAGCCGTTAGTGGAATTGGTGGATGCTTATATGGATGGGGTTCCATGAATTTTATGGGGAATTCAAATATTTTTTACCTGAGGAGGTTGTGAATCTGATCCCCTCAACGTGATGTTGAGTTTAGGATATACTTTCATCCTATTGATTCTCAGATTTCAATGGCTCTTTATTAGATTGAACCATCTAATTTGTGGGTGTTGTGGATTTAGATTGACGACTTCATTAATAAGGGAACTAACTAACTCATTGTGTCTCTATGGGGGGGCTCTAGTCTTATCTGAAAATAACAAAGAAAGTGGTATGTGGGTGTGTATAGAATACCAGATGTTGAATCAGGGGACAGTCAATAAACATTACCTTCTCTCGAGGATAGATGATCTTTTACACCAGTTGAGGGGAGTGTGTTTGTTTTATAAGACCAATCAATTATTTGGGTAACACCAATTGAGGGTGAAGGATGGTGACATCTCAAAGACTTCTTTTAGGTGCATGTATAGGCACTTAGAGTTCATGTTTATGTCATTAGGTGTTATGAACGTAGAAGTTGTGTTCATGTGGCTCATGAACTCTATCATTTGTGGGTTCCTAGACTAGATCATACTCATATTCATTGATTATATCCTTATCTAATCGACCATATATGAGGATCATACAGAGCATCTCAGGACTATCCATTAGGTCCATTGATGCCACCAACTGTACGGAATTTTGTCTAAGTGTACATTATATATGAAATAGGTGAATTTCCTTAGAAACGCGGTGTCAAAGCATGGTGAAACAGCGGAAATGTTGAAGGTAGAATCAGTTTTTTCTTAGGGAACACTAAATAATATGGAATGGGTTTTCCATTTCCTCATTCTGGAAGAACATTACCAGAGATTTGTACCTGAGTTCTCTCAAGGTGTCTCTGCATTGATGGATCTAACCAGAATGGAATTAATCGTTTTGTGGAGTGGGAAATAATAGGCTGGTTTTAGCTACATAAAGGGGAAGTTATCCAGTTCTCAATGGATCTAGTTTCCAGTATAATGGGTGATGTTTGAAGTTTGTTTTGATTCTACTTGTCTAGTTTTGGATTCATACTGATGAAATAGTGGCAAGTGATCTATTATGGGTTTAAGAAATTACATTCTCGTGAACATAACTACACCACCCATGATCTGGACCTAAAAATGAACATGTTCATGCTGAAATTGTGGCAACATTTTCTCATTGGGGATCACTTTGTGATCATCGTAGAAAACTAGAGCTTCAGGTATATTTATTCAATGGGATCTGAACATGTGACAATCGTGGGGGATATATTTTCTTCATGATTACGATTTAGAGTTCACTTACACCTTAGATAATTGGAACTTTTTGGTCTAATCTTTATTCATGATGTTGAAAAAGATTTTTCTTTGGAATATTTGGATGCTTCAAAGGTGGTATAGGAGTTTTTAGCTTTTCACATAGAAAATGGAATGGATATTTGTAGAGGCAGTCTGAATCATATTGTAATGTAGTCTACCCAGACACTGCATGTGGAAGAGTCTCAGTGGGGAGACTCAGAGGTAGAGTTGATAAGTGATCACATTGACTTTAGTGACACTCTAGAGGGATGGTCGAAAACAAATTTTGTTTCATGGGAAATTGTTTAATCTAATGAAATTCATAAGGGAGTTCTTTGTGAGTTTCACTACTTGCCTTTAGTGTTAAACCCATTATTTTCCAAGATTTATCATGGCTTAGGAGAGAATTTTTTGGTTCTCTGGGATGAAACATGTAGTGTCTAAGTTTGTGGGAAAATGATTGGTGTTCTAGCATGTGAAGTATGATCCCCGTGATTCAAGTGGATCGTTGTAGCCCTTATATGACCTTAAGTGGAAGTGGGATGAAATCTCAATGGACATATTCAAAGTACTACTCGGGGCTTATAGAGGATACGATGCCATATGGGTAGTGGTGGATATTCAAATCAAATTGGCTCCCTTCTTTGAGATCTAGGAGTCAATAATGTTAGATGCCTTAATGTGGAGGAACATAGATGAGGTGGTGAGATTTCATGGAGTAAAAATATCAATTTTCATAGATTGGGATTTTAATTTATCTCATGAGTCTGCAGGGGATTACATCATCATTTTAGCACTCAGTTACACCTTAGTACTCCTTTCCACACTCCAAAATATGGGTAGGTAGAACGGAAAATTGAGACGTTGTAAAACATGTTGTGAGAATGAATCATGGAATTTGGAGGATCTGGGTTAGGACACCTACTCTTGACAGATTTTTCTTATAATAATAGCTATAACTCTTCTATTTGGGTGGCTCTGTTCGAATCCTTGTATGGGAGACAGTGTTGTTCACCACCATGCTGGACAGAATTTGGGGATGTATCTATTCTTAGTCCAGACGTGGTGTCGAGTATGATCGAGAAGATGCAACATGTCCATGAGAGGATGAAGGTATCACAATACGGGTATAATTCACACGCCGATTGTGTGAGGAGGCCCCAATAGAGTTTGATATCATGGATAATGTAATGTTCTTAGAGCAGTCAATAAAGACCCTAGATCATTTGGAGAATGTGACTAATGTAAGGAACATTAAATTGGTTCATTTATTGTGGACTCATGGTGGCCTGGATGAGAGTACTTAAAAGAGATAGGTGCAGATGTGTGCCCAATACTCAGAGTTTTTTGTGTTTTCCGTGTTTGTTTTTCTTTGTGATTTATTTCATTAACCTTTTTTCTATAAGATTAGTAGTTTCCCTATTATGAGATATTTGATGAAGTCTAGATATGTGAAAAGGTATAACTTGATTCCTAATCTAGATGAATTAATTGAGATGTAATTAGACCTATGCGGGTGATTCAGTGCTTCTTTGAGTGGATAGTCACACAACATGACAGAAGGAATTCCTAGTTTTATATGTCTGGATAATGTGTTTTTAGTGATCGTGTGGTGTGTCTTATGGTCAATTGGGGAAGTAGATGTTTTAGGAGTTGTTCTTAGATGATGATGTTTCACTCTAGATTTTGAACAACATATGGTGGATTGTCATTGAATTTTGATGACGGTAGTGGTGTTTCAAGTGAAGAAAGATCCTTGAGTTGTTTCTCATGAGGTGGTTGTTTGGACTGCACTTTCTTCTGGGTTGGGTTTTGAATTATCGAGGGTGATAATAGTTTTAGAGTTATCTGATGTAATGAACCGGACCTCCCTGGTCCATTATATTGTTATAATTTAGTGTTTTATGTGTTCTAGGTAGTCACGGTGACTCATTTCATGGTTTTTTCCAAACTTATTATTTTCTTATGGTATGAGGAATTGGAAGATGGTGTTGGTAGATGGAATCAGTGAGTGGCATTTTTGAATTTCATTGGTAAATTTCAATCGGTGAGGTGCATCAGTGTCTCGCTATATATAGGCCACATCAGTGTCTCTCTATATATAGGCCACATCGGTGGGCTATATCGGTGACATACTATCTGTAGGTTATGTTTGTGACTAAATGTTGGTGAGTGGAATCAATGAGTTGAATCGGTGAGTGGTGTTGGTATGTGGTGGTGATGAGTGGTGTCAGTAGGTGGCATCCGTGATTGGTATCAGTGAGTATCTATTGTGAGTCATGTTAGTTACTCTTGTTAGTGACTCACCCAACGGTGTGTCATTCCCATATTTTCCCTCTTTCTCTAATTTTTCCACTTTTATGTTTTATTTGACATAAATTGATTTTAAAAACTGATTGGACCATTCTGGAAGTAGTTTCAATAGATATTAATTATATCATCAATATCGTAATTCCTTCATACATTGAAATAGCCACGCTGCATGGTCTTGGCTATAACCAGTGTAACACCCCTGAGGTTTTATGAGATATATTCTTTTTAATTCCATTGATTTCTAGTGTTATATTTTATACCAGTATTAGATTGTTATATATGAAACTTCATATAAGATTGTAATATAATCAACACTATTTTTATCTTGTGTTACATGCAAGAGAAACCTTCCTCGATAGCTTGCGTTTTAAGCAATACTGAGTTTCACTAAACAACAATACATTATTAAAATATTATTATTTAATGGGATATAAACTACTGTTTATGAATATTATTTACATAATTTTGAATTTTATATAACATTATCATTCATATTTTATGATTTCTAGAAATGATATTAGAATAAATTATATTTTTTGGATAAAAGAAGTATTTTTCTAAAAAGTGAAGTTTTACCGCCTTTTGATGGAGAACCCTTTTAGATTTAATTTTTGACCCCTTTATATGTTCTATTTGAAAAAATAATCTTATTTTCTAGAATGAAAAATCAAAATTTACATTTAATTAATTTTGGATATTTTTCTGATCATTATCTTGTTTGGATGAATAGAAAAGATACACTAAATTTTAATTGAAAACAACTTTTTCTAATGAAATAATTAATATGGTTAAATGATATTTTTAATGGTTTTAAATTTTAAATGAAATATATTTTTATCATTTAATCCAATTTTTTCATTTTAATTAATTTCACTATTAAATTTTACATAAACACATGTCAATATTTTCATAGTTTTTACTTCATAAAAATATTTTTTTCTCGTGTTGACAATGGTAATTAATTTTTAGTAAATTTCTTCCAATTTTGTGTCCTGAATTATGAAAAATAGCTTTCTTATATAGAATTAGTGGGTTCAAATTATGTTAATAGATTACATTTTTTGGATGTTATAAATAGTAACTTTAGTATGTTTAACATAATGTGGTTAAAAGTAAATCGAGTAAATTTATGTAAAAATAATATGATAAAGAGAATAAAATAATACTAAAACATGAAAAATTACATTGGATGAATAAAATTATTAAATTAA
Source organism: Viscum album (assembly GCA_963277665.1). Lineage (NCBI taxonomy): Eukaryota > Viridiplantae > Streptophyta > Magnoliopsida > Santalales > Viscaceae > Viscum > Viscum album. The sequence continues at coordinate 766,990,770 of OY728141.1, forward strand.
CATCTTAGGTTTGGAAATTAGTTTTTTAGGGCTACATGACATTGAAAATGACACATTTATTAATATAACCAATGAATGTGACAAAAAGTCAAACTGACATTTCTTTTAAGTATAATAATTTTTATAAAGGGATAACCTAGAGATATTTTCAAACATAAATTTTCTATGGAAATATAAAATAATTAAATATTTCATGTTAATTTATTTTTAATTTTGTGAGGAATTTAATATTTATCATAAAGTCTTATAATTTGATGCTGTAAAAATTAATTAATTGATGAGAAATCAATAAAACAATTATTATAAAAACAATGAAAACTATGATAAGGCCTAAACACATCACCAAATAATATTAGTCGATTTTATTTTCACCATGATCATCATATATCCTAGAAAGTGACCATTTGGATCTTTATAGAAGAGATTATGACACTTATTTTATTTTCATTAAAGTGATGTTCAAGTTGTCACATTCATACATTAATTAGTATAACATTTTTAACGTTAGATTTTCCATAAGATAAAATAGACTACATTTATTATTATAAAGGATGGTAAATTTATTTTTATAATTTTAGTTTATTTCAATTTTTTTCTATAAATATGTATATTAAATAATTACACAATATTGATTTTGTGATTATCGTAATAATGAAGACATCAAATAAAGGTTATTAAAAATATTAAAATAATATAATCTAGGATAATAAATTTGTCCAATGAATTTTATTTATTACCTTGACTCATTAGGGATATAATAAAATATTTCATTAGATGTTAACATCTTATCTTGATATTTCCAAAAATCCATAAAATGAATATTGTTAAAATTGACACAATTGATATTTTGTTAAAATAATATTTTATAAAATTATTTACAAATAGTAAATCAATTTTAAAAATATATAATAATAATGATATGTTCTAAAATATTCCCAATTATTCATTTATGTAATAATTTACATCAAATAAGTAAATATTTCACCATTTTAATATTGAATTATTTTTCTCATATTTAAAATTAAATAGAATTGCTAATTCTCAATTAAAATGATATTGTTTAAATTGAAATCAAAACTTATCTAAATTTTATAGGTTGATGATATTTAAATATTATAATATCTTATTATTCAATATATTTATTTTGGAGTTATTTTTATTGATTTTGAAATTATTGTAAATTAATATTTTTGAGGTTTCCAAAAGATCCCATAACCTCAATTATAAAAGAGAGCTTCCTCCCTCAAATATTCACATCATTTTCAGCCTTAAATCTCAACCACACCATTCCCATATACCATATAAACTTCCCTATAATCATTCTATATTTCATGGTCTTCTTAAAAGTCCAACTCTAGTGCTCTACAAGGAGATTTAAGGGGGACCCATCAAAGAAGAGGTAATATCATTTACTGATTCGTTAAAAATTCATTCTTCCACTACTTCCACCTCATGAGTAATTTCATTATAGATTAATAAATCAAATATCAATTATATACTTATTGGTTATTATGATTATGAAAGAACTATAGTCCACCTTCTACGTATCCTATGGAAAATGCAATCACCATGTGTGCGTACGTACGGATTACCGGCTCCACGTCGTGGTGTAATCTATTTTTCACCACCACCATAAATGGATGCATATACTGATAGAATTTATATATATATATACATGATTAATATAAAATTATATTTATTATAAGATACTATACACCATCAACTTAAATACCATTCAAAAATTATGGGAATGATATCGTCGCTCGTGCGTAAGTATGGCATAGCATCTACACAATACGATGTGATTCCTTCTACATGATCTTAATTAAATAATGATTATATAAATGTAAATAATGATTAAAAATGGTATCTATTAGGTTAATATAATTTTATAATGATCTAACTATGTCCTTTTATGGAGAACCAGAACATATTCGACAAAAATTCATAAGAACAAAAAACAGTTAACAGTCAAAAAACAAGTAAAAATGAAATGTTACTCACAAAAAATGTTAATATGATCATATATGATATAATAAAAAATGAATAGGATACTTTATTGAGTCAATAAAATTATTTAAATTATTATACAAATGTTTTGGATACACACTAAGCATATCAAACTTAAGGTAAGGGATTATTTTTTCTCACTACTATTTCGATGGGATATATGCATTATACACTATCTAATTATTTTTTGTGATTTTTATATTACCCATGAAGGTTTTTTTTACTCTCACTTTTATTTGATATTGTTTATACATAAGTATTTTCGGGTGATATATTTATCATCAATGTCCATGTTTTCATAAAATGATTTTATAAAATGTTTACTATTATGATATGTATGTTTAAATTCATTTCAACCCATTTTGAAAAATACTATATAGTACTAAAGGAATAGTTATTTTGTTTACCATATGAGGTAATTTTTTTAATTCTCTAGAAAAAGTAGGGGGAACGTTTTTACCTTATACAACATCATCAGATTTTTACATCATCATAACTCCTTATTTCCATGAAGCTTCCTATACACTGTTGCACGTTTATATTAAAATAAATTTTTTCCTATTCAAATTTTATGTCATATTGAGAAAAGAAAACTTTTCAGAAGAAGAAAGGATATTTTCCTCAGGAATTGAGTTCAAGTGTTTTATCAAAATTAGTTTCTATCTAAGATGACAGTCTTTTAAAAAGGATATGTTTATATCCCTATTTTTACGTTGATTTTATTGTGTTGGTGATGGAATTATTTTTTTGATATACATTTATTTTATATGGATTATAATTGAATGATGTTTATGAAACCCATTTTATTTCAAGGGTTATGTTATGATAAATAATTTTTGTTGATTATTGAATATGTAAGAATTATTTCATTATGAGATGTGTGGGACATATATCTCCCTTAAATGGATTATTTAAATATTTATATCTCATGATATAGAAATGACTATAACATCATGTAAATCCAGTTTAGTAATACAGGCCTGGAACATAAAGTAAATTTGATTCAGTAATACATCACTAGGACAAAATGTAAACTTGGTTCAGTAATGGACTTTTTCCCCTATGAAGGTCTTGGAAAAAATTTCATGGCTACTATGGAAATCATATTATGTGCTTAATTGTTTTCCACAATTGAATTTTTCATTCCAATGATATTTATCAGGATTAATGTTCCTTATAATTTTTAACATACAAACTACCAAGATTTATTTCATGACTCAATATTTTGCTGTTTAAACTTTATATTCATGTTTCTAAATTATTAAGTTTATGTATTGTATTATGTTCTCAGTTATTACCCATTCTGAGCATTTGATCTCACCCTTTTTATGTTCTCTTTTCCCCAAGATATAAATAATGGTTTTAGATAGGAAAAAAGTGGATGATATTTATGAGAGATTTTGTAGATATTTCGCCATTTTAGAAGATTATGTTCCAAATTTCCAAAGGAAATAAACCAATATTGTCTATGGGAATCTATTTTTTTCATGTATAATTATTCTGGAAATGTAATTTAATATCCAGGTACATCATTCTTGGGCCTCTATAGTTGGTATCAGTGTGAAGGTTTTTGTTATCCTTTAGAAACTAGGATGCAAAGAAATTAGTGGGATCCCTAGATTTATTTATTTGGATATTTATAGGGATTTCATAAGGACAGTTAAAGTATGAGATAAAATCCTAGAGTAATTTTTATAATAAGTATTAACCGAAGATTGTAATTGAGATATCATAGAATGAAATATTAAAATTAATTTACCTGAAATATGTGTTTTTAATCTCTAATATGTATTTCTAACACTTTTCTTTTCAGTCATAGTGAATAACAAGAAGTACATAGAACATAATTAACCATTTAATGTTTCAGATTTGGAAATTATGGGAATAATGAGGTTCAATTTCCTAAGTATAAATATCATGAAGATGAGATGAGTATTGGTCATGCTATTGAAGGTAATGAGATTGTAAATAAAATGTGTAAGGTATGTGATATTCATAAATTATTGTTTACATCATACATAATAATATTGAGTTTAAGAAACCTTAAGATCTGATTAATATTTTAGGAAATATAAAGATGGTGGATCCTAAGTAATGGTTTAAGAATAATGTTAGATGATTGAGGTTTATATTTTTTTGTATTTCAAAGATTATGTTATATGAATCATAAAATATATACTTGTTTTTTTATAAGTATTTAATTTAGGATTGTAATAGAGATGTTGAATAGTTCTATGGAGACAGAAAAGTGATTTATGGGCAACGTGATATATTTGGAGAACACATGATTAAGGGGAAGATAACACATTAAATGTCCCTTTAATTTAAATAATAATGTTTTGATAATTATATGTTGGATTTGAATAAGTCAATTCATGATTCTATTTTCATATGAACTAACTATAGAGTTATTTAAAAGTTAGTTATGCTATCATGGATAAAGTATACAACTTTTTTGTACTTAATGAATATATCCAATAATTTTTGGAAGAAGGAAACATGAATTATTTTAAAAGGGATATATGGTAATTTATGTTATTGCCATGATTCAAGGGAATGCATGATGAATTCATTAAAATGTTTGTAATGTGATCAAAAAGTTATATCTTATGATTTATGGGGGATAAATGAAGGTATTTTCATGCTTGTAATATTACCATTCTTGTAATTGTTTTTTAGTAATGTGAGCTTGGACAGAAGTATTTTGGATAAGACTAAAGATTTGAATGGATTAATTTGGACATAAGATAGTTTTTTAAGGGTAATTTTTAAATTATTTCATGAATGTTATAATAGTATAGTTTTAGAAAAGAGACAACCCACAGGACGATCGACCACCCATCACATATGACAAGTATGTGGGAATTGAACCCAAATTGATGTGTGACAGGCCTTTATCTCCCAAAATTGGCCTACAAGATGATCCTGGTTACTATAAATTAGTTTTATTATATATAAGAAGTATTATAGATGAACTGTAAGTCCATTTTTGGAACCATATATGATTAATATCACTATAGGTGGACTTATACATATTTTATTACTTATGACAGATGGAATGACCTATCATTATATTGCATGATCTAATGTTACTTCAAGAATGAAAAATTCAAATTCTATTCATTAAATTAGATTTGAAGAGGAATTGTTTAATGGCATAAACAATGGTGATATTGTACCAAAATAAATTATGTATTTATTCTCACACAAAATTCTTCAACTTCAGGGAAAAGATCATGAAAACCAAAAAAATCTCTTAATACCTTTTTATCTGTTGAATCAAATGATCCCATAAATGAAAAAAGATTTATGGATTTATGTTAGTTAAATTTCTTCAAACCTTATTCCCTATCACTATACATCAAAACAATATGGTTAGATTTCTCTTCCATATACTTGTTTTCACTTCCCACTTATGTTCTTTTATGTGGAAACTGAGTGATGAGTTACTTCGGGAAGCATTAATGTTTCAAACATTCCATTTTAAAATTACGTTTTATTTTTCCTTTTGAATATATTTCTTTCCATGAAATACAATTTCAAGTAGTAAACCTTTTAAAACCAAAATGAATTTCTAGGGAAAATCCATTTTAAGGGGGGTAGAATATAACACCATGAGATTTTATGAGATAGATTACTTTTAATTTCCTCGATGTCTTGTGATATAAGCTACACCAATATTAGCTTGTGCTATATGAAACACGGTATTATCATGTATTATACTCAACACTATTATTGTCTTGTGTTACATGCAAGTACAACCTTCCTCAATATCTTGAGTTTTATGCAATAACAAGTTTCACTAAACAATGATATGTTATAAAAATAATATTATATAATGGGATAACTAGTTGTTATGAATAGTGTTATCCAAAATTTGATTTTTATATAATATTAACATTTATATTATATGTTTTCTATATATGATTGAAGAACAAATTCAGTTTTTTTGGATGAATGAAGTATTCTACCAAAATGTAGTTTTACCGAATTTTGATGGAAACCCCTTTTTAAATTTATTTTTTGAAACCATTATATGTTCTATTTGAAAAAAATTAAAATAATTATAAGAAATAAATAAAAATTTACATTTTATTAATTTTTTATATTTTCTAAAATTATAATGTTTTGATAAATATTAAAAATATGATAAATTGTAATTAAAAATTACATTTTCCATTGAATTAATTTATATGGTTAAAAAATATTATATAATTGGTTTAAAGTATTAATGGAATATATTTATATAATTTAATCAAATTTTGGACATTGGAAGTAATTTCACATTTAAATTTGACATAAACACATGTCAATCTTTTGATAGATTTATTTCTTAAAAACCCCACATTCTGGTATTGACTACATGAATAAATTTAAATTAATTTCTGCCACTTCAGTGTTTTGAATTATGAAAAATGGATTATATATTTGCAATCAGTGGGTCAAAATTATTTTAATAGGTAACGTTTTTGGATATTATGAATATTAATTGCAGTAATTTTTATTTAAGGTGGTTAAGGGTAAATCAGGTAAATTTGTGTAACAAATATTTTGATTAAAAGAATAAAATTATTCTAAGACCTACCAAAATTATATTGGATTAATAAAATTCCACACTCAACATATTATTATTGGATTATAGTCATTTAATGAACACTGTATAATGAAAATGTAAAATATAATAATAAAACCAATGAAAGTGAAAAAATATAAAACTCACATTTCTTACAACTAATAATTTTAATATAGGGATAACTAGTTGATATCTTCAAACATAAATAGTCCCTAGAATGAAAAAATAATTACATACATAATGGTAATTTATTTTTACTTTTTACGAAATTAATAATTACCTTAAAGTCTTATACTTTGATATTGTTAAAATTAATTAATTGATGGGAAATCCATAAAACTATTTTTATTAAAATACTATTAACCATTAAAAAGAATAAACACTTGACCAAATAATATTGGTCAAGTTTATCTCGACCATAAGCGTCCTGGTTCTGAGAATGTTTTTGTTTGGAGCTTTATCGAAGAGATTATGACATTTATTTAATTTTATTTAAATTTTTGGTCAGTTGTCACATTCAAACACTAATAAGTGTAACATTTTTAATGCTGGATTTTACAAAAGATTAATTGGACTCCATATATTATTATGAAATGAAGTAAATTTATGTTCATCATTGTATTTTATTTCACATGTTTATTCTATAATTGATTATATTAAATAATTACACAATATTGATGTAGTGGTTATTTTAATAATAAAGATATCAAATAAATGTTGTTAAAATATTAAATTAATATAAGTTGGCCTTCATATTTTGTTAACTAAATTTTATACATAACCTTGACCCATAAGAATATTATAAAAAACATCAAGGATAACACCTTGCCTTGATATTTCTAAAAAACCATGAAATGAATAGAGTCAAAACTGACACAATTGACATATTTCTAAAATAATGTTTTATAAAATTATTTAAAAATTATAAAACAATTTTAAAAATATATAAAAAAAATATGATATGGTCTAAAATGTTATAAATTATAAATTTATTGTATTATTTAAATCAAATAAGTAAATCTTTCACCCTTTTAATATTTAGTCATATGTTATCTTAATAAAAATTAAATAAAATAACTAATTTTCAATTAAAATGATAATGTATAAATTAACATCAAAACTTGTCTAAATTTTATCAGTTTTTGAGTTTTCAATAATATAAAATATTATCTTTGAATATATATCATTTTCGAGTTATTTGATTTTATTATCATATAATTACAAATTAATATGTTTTAGGATTCCAAAAGTGCCCCTCACCTCAATTAAAAAAGGGAGCATCCTCCGTGAACCCTTAACATCATTTTGATCCTTCAATCTCAACAATAACCTTCCAATTTTCATTATAAACTTCCCTAGAGGCATTATAGTGGTCATGGTCTTCTTCAAAGACCAATTTTAGTTCTCTAAAAAGATATTTAGAGGAGGCATGTCGAAGAAGAGGTAATATCATTACCGATTCATTAAACCTTACTTCTTCTTCTATTTTTACCTCATGAGTAGTTTAATTATAAATTAATAACACCCGTAGTACTTATATTATAAGAGTTTGTTATGATTATGAAACATCCATAATCCACCTTCAACCAATCCTATGAAAAATGAAATCGCCATGTGTTAATACGTACAACTTACTGTCTCCACGCCATGGTGTAATCGGTTTTTCACCACCACCATTAAAAGATTTGTATAATAATGGAATTAATATGTATAAACCCGATTAATATAGAATGATATTGATTCTGAGATACCATACACCATAAAATTCAATACCATTCAACAATTATGGGAATGATATCATCGCTCGTGCGTATGTATGACTTCCCATATCACGAAGTGATGTGATTTTTTCTACATGATATTCTTTAAATCATGATTATATAAATGTAAAAAGGAATAAATATTTTATATATTATGTTAATATAATTTTATAATAATATAACAATGACCTATGAGGGAGAATCATAACTTATTAGACAAAACATGCATATGATCAAAAATAAGTTAACACCCGAATAATGAGTAACAATGAAATGTTACTCTGAAATGATGATAATATGATAATATATGATATCATGAAAATTAATATCATTCTTTAGGAATTCATTAACTTTATTTAAATGATTATATAGGTTTTTCAGATACACATGATGCATATTAGACCTAAGGTAAGGGGTTATTTTCTCTCACTTTTGATTCGGCGGGACATATGCTTTATACACCATCTAATTTATGTGTGTGATTATTATGTTACCCATGAATGTTTTTATTATAATTATAATTATGGTTATGATTTTTAAATATGCATATATATTTTATTATTTTATGAGGCATACAATTCGACTGATTATAAATTTTTTAAGGGATAATTTGGCAATCCCATTTTTATCTAAGATTTTTTATACATAAGTATTTACATGGGATATATTTATCATCCATGTCCATGTTTTCCAAACACGTTTTCATAAATTTTTTACTATTTCTATATGTATGTTTAAAGTCATTTTTACCCATTTTTTACTTATAATACATGGTATGGAAGGAATATTTCTTTTCATTACCATACGAGGTACTTTTTGACATTTCTAGAAAAAGTATGAGGAGAACGATTTTTTTACTTATACAGAATATTGGAATTTTTACATATTCATAAATCCTTGTTTCCATGAAGCTTAATCTATACGATTTTATGTGTATTTTAAACTAAATTATTTTATTTTTAAATTGATATACATTTTGAGAAACAAAAATGTTTTTGAAGAAGAAAGGATGTTTTCCTCATGAATTAAGTTCAAGTGTTTTATCAAAATTATTTTCCATCTATGATGATGCTCATTAAATACGTTTATGTTTACATCCCTATTATTACATTGATTTTATTGTTTTTATAATGGAATTATTTTTATGAAATCTATTTATTTTATATGGATTATGACGTAATGATGTTTAAGAAAACCATTTTATTTCAATGGTTATTCTTTGATGAATGGTTTTTTTGTGTGACATGTGAGAATGATTTCATAATGACATGGGTGAGACCTATATCTACCTCTAATGAACTGGGTGAAGATTTATATCTCATGATATAGACATGAATGGAATAGAAATTAAATTCTGTTAAGTAATATAAGGCTTGAACGACAAGTAAATATGGTTTAGTAATACACTACTGGAATGACCAGTAAACCCAATTCTGTAATGGAATTTTTACACTCTGAGGATCCGGGAAACAATACCTTGGATACTATGGATATCATATTTTGTGTTTAATTTTTTTCCATAATTCTATGTTTTATTCCTATGTTATTTTATCAGGGGTAATGTTCATTATGATTTAATCCTCATGGAATGATATGATTGGTTTCATGACTAGTGATTTTGATGTCTAAACTTTCTGTTCATGTTTTTACATTCTTATGATTATGGTTTGTTTTATGATATCAATTTTCACCCTTACTAGGCATTTCAGATCACCCTTATTATATATCTTTTCCTCAGGATATAGTAAAATATTTTAGTTAGGAAAACAAAAGGAGATAATATTTATGGGAGATATTGAGATCCTTCACCAATTTAGAATATTATATTCTATGTTTCCAAAGGCATTAAACTAATAAAATATATGAGAATATGTTTTTTTCATGTAAAAGTATTCCAAAAAATTAATGTAATGACGATGTCTGTCATTCATGGGTCTCTAGAAACATAATTTTAAGTACATTGAAATTGTATAACTTCCATTGATATAGGATATGAACTTTTCTTAATCTGAGATCCTATTTTAATTGAACCCTTATATTTTATCTACTTGTTCCCAGATCCTTATTTCCTTTTGGATTCATGTGTTGTTTTCTGGCCTTCGGAACAAGTTTTCCAATGGACTATTTCCAAATACTCATGCACCCCCTATTTTAGAACAGGGATGAGTTATTGGTCGATTATTGTTCCAAGTATGGATTCCTTTTTCTATATTTTAATTTGTGTATCATGTGGGGTGGGTATACTAATATGCACTTTTTAATACAATTAGATCCTTTTTAAATTATGTTATAAATGAGGGGTGGAATAAGATTATAAAAAATATAATCAGACATGTTAGTTTAATAATAAAGGTGAGGCGGGGAAGATGATGGTGATGTTTGTTTTGTTTTATCTATTATCATTTATCCAATCTATGAATTTTTTTGTTCATATAACATTGGAAATTTTTTTCCATTAGTGGTCTCTTCTTGTGAACTTTTCTGGTAAAAACATGTTTTTGAATGGAAGTGGACATGAAAACATGATTAATCACGTATATCTATTTAAATAAATGGATCCACATGGATCAGTCATGTCATGTGATAACCCATGAATTATAAAAATGTAATTAAGTAATAACGATGTTAAATCTAAATACACATTTCCATGTCTGGTGTGGCTATGTGTTGTGTGTGGATATTTTTTCATGTGCTTTCTATGGGTTGTGTGGTGAAATTGTGGAGAGAAAGACACTTGTTGTGGATGGTTTGATGGTGTAATGGAATATTCGGTTGAGAGATTGTTTTATTGTGGAATGAGTGTGTGGTGTTGTGTACTGGGACTATAAACTAGTGGCATTTTGTTTGTTTTTCTATGCATGGTGTGGATATACAAGGGGGATACTGAATATGGTTATTATGTGATATGTTGGAGGGTGCTATTGTGAGTTGGGGGGGTTTGCCTTTGGTTCGGATGCATTACATTGAATAATGATAATGGAAATAGTTGTATTGGGAGTTAAGTTGGAATGAAGTGTGAAGTGGGGTGTTTTATCGTTGTTTCCTTTCATTATTTGGATTGGTTGTGAAGCTGGTAGTGTGTTGTGGTTATTATTTTCCAAGGTAGGGATTAAATAACTGGAAAATAGTTTATAATTTTAAAATTATTAGGTGTTATGTTTCTTTTTTTATCAACATCAGATGTGACCGTCATTAATCCCAATACGTTATTTTAGAGGTAATAGTAGAGGTGGTAGTGTTATGGGGTTATTGTTTTCTTAAGATCCCATAGTAGGTGTTGAGTGTTTGGAACATATATTTACAGACTTGTATTTTCTTTTTATTTTATACAAACCCCATCCTAGTTGATAACTACAATCCAAACATCACCATTGTTATGGGAGAGTGTGTCTTTCTCAAACTTCGCTATAAGAGGATGCATGGATGGACACCAGATCCTCCTTGATCCCTCATCCAGATAGTGATAACTGGAGACTCTTTTGGAAGGTTGCTGTTTTCAAAGCCTAGGTGTGTATGGGCGAGATGTGTTGTGGTTTGTGGATGAGGTGTTTTTTAACAGGTTGTGACGTGGTTCTTTTAGAAGTGGTGAGAGCACCAGGACATTAGGTGGTAAGGTGTGAGAGTGTCTAATCAGTGGGAAACTAATGTGGGGTACAATATCATTGATGTGATTACTATATTAAATTACATGATTGGAATTATTTGGTGATAATTTCATTAGTGATTTTGGGTGGCTATTATACCTTCTTAGGTGATTTTGGTTTCTTCTGTTTCTAACGGGAGCATTAATATACTTCTCACTTTTGCTCGAGAGACTTTGGGTTTCCCTACTGAGTGTACTGGTATGATCACCCTATGTATATAAAATTGTTCTCAGGTTTTTAGGAGGACTACAAGGACTGTTTAGGGTATTAGTATCTTAAGATTTGGGATAATTGTTCTGTCATTGCGTAGCCTTGTTTTTTGTATATAATTTTGAAACACATGTTTTGTAACATTTATATTGTTAAACATTCTTATGGGATGGATTTTGGTTTTATTTTACATATTTTTCATGGAGTTGTTTTTTGGTTTATACATCTTATATCCTAATCCTAGTTACTATAAAAAGGGTAATGCCTTGCATTTTTGCGACATTTGTACAACTTTGGTGTGGCCGCCACCCTAGGGCCTACTAGCGGCGTGACTCATGGGTGATTTTCCATCTTTCTCCCTTTCCAGCATATGAGGGGAATATTTGGAGAGAGGGACCATGAAATATATTAATTATGTAAAAATAATAATATTATTTTTATTGATCATTCCATTAATAAGTTAGTAATGTTTTTATATTTTTTTAAAAAAAATTGGTGAATAGTGGAATATTTCATTTTTTTACTACAACATATTATCCAACTATTATTATACGATATGGCATATAAATTTATAAAAAAATTGATGATAAAATATTTATATTGGAATTTATTTTATTTTGATAATAGTTAACATATCTATATATGATATTTTTGATCACGAGTTATACCTTTCACAAAATTTTATTACACATTATAGATGAAATATATTAAAATTATTTTTTAGGGATTTTAGAAATCAAATGAGAAGAAATAAAAAATAAATTTAAAATTATTTATTACATGTTATTAAATAAGTAACACATTATAATTTAAGATAAAAATATTAAGTAACATTGGGGGAGAACAAAACACTAAGAAAAAATATTTTTAATTAAAATAATACCTTCATAAATTTTTTAATTTTTTTTTAAAATATTATTGATCTATTTACTATTATTAATCATTAATTATTTATTAAAATATGTTAATAATCTTTTAATTGGTAATCAATATTAAACAAAATTATGGAAAAAATAATTTTTTAATTGACATTTTTCTACAAAAATTAATCATTCCTCACATTATATCTTTTGATTGAATGTTTTATTTTTATAATCTTTAGAAATATATTTAGGTTAAATTGATCCCAAATTCATTTTAACAATGTAAAATTTTTTAATGAATGGTAATTTTTTATTTCTACTATAAAACTAATTACCAAGATGAATATATATTCTGATTAATAAGGTTAAATTTTTTTAAGTAATGTATAAAAATTTTAACAAAAAATGGTTTCTAACATATTATTGAAAGATATTTTTTGTATAAATGGAATACACACATTTCATAGATACCATTTCTCAACCTAATTAACCAATCTCAAAAAACCCTACTGATGGAAATTTTTATTGTAATATTTTTTCCACAACATTTATAAGATTTCATTATTTTATTTTTTATTTAATTATTTTACAATTTAATAATTTATAATATTTTATGAATATAATAAAACTATTAACATTATGATTAAATATGTTTTTAATTCTTAGTTTGAGTTTTGCTGGTTAATTTTTTAAGTAAATAGTAAATATTAAAGGCCCTCATTTACTTTCTAATTGTTATATCATCTATCATACTTTGTATATATTTTATTTTTTTAGTTTTAATTTTTTCCTAAAATAAATAATTTTTAAAAATTTATCTTGATTCAATATATTAAAGTCATAATGACCAAATTTTTTAAGCAGTATTAAAGAAATCATCTTTTAAAATCTCTTTATTTTTTTAATTAATGTATTTATCTCTCATTTTATCATTTTGAATATTAATTTTCATTTTATTAAAATTAACTATTCTTATTTACCTAATCCATTTATTATTCTATTTATTTTCTGTTTATAATTAATTTATTTAGTTTTAATATTATTTATTTTATTTTATTGAACTTGTTTTCTTACATTATATTATTTTTATATTATTAATTCATTTTTTAGTTTTATATATTATTAATTTTCATTTTTTAGCTGGTTGAGAAAAATTTTGATGCCCTTCTATGTAAAATTATTTGATGTTGTCTATCATGTCGTGGGATTAAATAACAAACCATGAAGTAATTTCTCATAGGGCACTATGTAGCAATTTTTCATATGGGAAACAACTTATCTGAATTCATGAGTGCACAATGTATCCATATTTTTCGTTATATGGTATTCACTTACCCAATTAATCTACAACCATAGAGAATCAAAATACATAAGTGGGAACGAATAGGTTCTTAATGACAAAACATGATCACAGCCCTAGAACAACATGTGATTTCATTTTTGGGGATGAAATTATTCTTTCAAGATAATCTTCATGATGAATGATTATTTTATGACTAGAACCATAGTTGAGGATACTTTTTTTATTGATGGATATGGATATTGAGAAGTTCTCTATAGTACAGTGATCGATAATGACCAAGGTCAGACTATGATTCAATTCAATGAATCATATAGTTCATATTGCAATGAAAATAATGTGATTATAGCTCTAAAATAGATATTAGATGGATCATTGAATAACATCGAATGAAAATTATGACTCTTGAATTAGCTAATTAATGTTGAAGATAAGATGAATTTTAATGATCTTGGGGATTTCACACCCCATTGTCCAATGATGATCAAATATCAGATTTTGTTTAGATCAAAAAAATTGAGGAATACACTATTAAGGAACAAAAAAATCCCAATATTTATTTATTAATGAAAAAATAACTAGAGCTGAAAAAATATTTCTTATGAATCATGAAATTAGGAATATATGTCTATAATCACCGATAAAGAATATTCATACCACCACAATTATTAAATTTTCATTTGATAAATTATTATGGAAAACGGAAACATCACTATCCTCATTTATGAAGATAAATTCAATCCATTGTAGCATTAATAGACAACTAACCTATGAAATATATAATCTTTAGTTAATGATGAAGATATGTCAAATCTGTTCATGGATGGAATGAATATTTTCTTTTATCGTTGAGAAGATTCATTGTCAACTAGAACTTGTATTCGTCCATTAGTGACGTGTTGCTAGAAAATATTGGAGGAGAGAATATCGAGCCTCTAATAATTATTATAGGGTGATTTGGATTTTGAATAATCCTCAATATCGATCTTTTCAAATAATGAACTTTATTGGGTCAGATTGGAAAAGATTTTTTTTCCTATTTCATGTCAATTAAATCTAGGTTTATATTAAATATATATTTTCAACACCCACTAAGATCATTATAAGTGTTTTTATTTTATGAAAAAATATAAAATGATTACCTTTCATATTGTTTTGGAGGAAGTTAATTTTCAAAAAAGATGATATTTTTAAGGAAACATTATGGTGGTGTCATGTTTTAATCATGTATGAGTGAATAAACCTTCCATATTTCTATTTATAGGTGTATTCTATATTATAAAATTATAAATATTCTTATATAATAAATTCTATTTCATGAGGATATGGTTGTAGGTGGTTGAAAAAGATTTTATAACATCACAGATACTGATCCTAAAAGATGTATATTTTTCTATAGAATTTGATTTTCCTAAAAATATTTTTCCTTTCAAGTTAGTGATTTTTAGGTGAATAAATGTTTCTCCCAAATGATTTTGGAAGGTTATTTAGATATAAAGTGGAAAGAAAATTTCCAATGTTGAGAGGGAAGCATCATAATGATGAAATTTTTTAAATGATTAGAGTAAATAAATAAGAGGGGAAACATAATTTTTCATAGAGTGATCAAATATGATATTTTACTAGTCATTCTAATTATTAATGATGAGATACTTCTATCTACCCCCACGATCATGTTTTTATTGAATTTATTTTTCTCATAATTTTTTTTAAATGCTGATTCCATTATGATTTTTAATCTATTTTATTTTTCTCAATTTTTTATTTCCTCTATATATTTGAATACTAAAAATATGATTGTTAATTGATGCTTCCCTATTCTATCAATTTATTATATATTTTATTTCATTCATTTAATATATCAATATAGATTGGTATGTGATGGTATTTAAATTAATACAATTATTTCAGGTGTGGAATGATTTTCAGTATATTATCTCTATATAAATTTTCCATTCCAGCATCGATATATGTAATTATAGAGGGATATTATTTTTTCATTACAACAAGGGATTGTTGAGGGAACTTTTCTTAATTTTAATGAATGGATATATAAAAAATATATCATGGGTATTGACATCAATTTCAATATAATTAATGATATTCTGGATTAGATATTAGAATCATTTAATTGAGATAGTTTTTTATAAGTCTTATTTGAATAATTATGAAAAACTGAATAATAAGTCACTAATAAAGTTAATATATTCAACTTCTTGAAGAATATGCATCATTATTTATTATTTATACAATCATTGATTGTGAAAATAATGTAATTTTGGTCATATTTATTGAAAAATCCAATTATAAATATAATAATAAAATTATAAAAATAATAAATCATGATAAATAAACTCCATTAATGAAACCTCATTGTGAGAAAATATTGGGTTATGCATTTATAAATTATTTAAGAGATTTATTATTTCAATGTAATAATTAAAAAACACAGAAAAATCATTAAAATAAGTTGACGTTGTTTCCTTGGTGGATTTCTAGGAGTTTCAAAAATATGAGATACTAAAAATAACCTAAAATTGATTAAAAAGAACATTTGGAATAAAAAAACAACCTTGTAAAATGTATTTAATACATTTCTTCCACAACAAGGGATATTCTCAAAAACAATATAATAATGAAATAAATACAATGATAAAATTAATAAAAGAAAATTTCAATCCATATGTATTGATGAATTATTAAAATGAATAAAATATTTTTCCCATTTTCTTCTCAGTGTAAAATAATGAAAATTTTATCTACCCATATTATACATAATATATCAAAGTAGATTAGGTTAAAAAAATTAACCTTAATGTCAAAAATTTATTGATATACAATGTATTTGGAATAATACTATAAGATTATACCTGATTCACATTAAGTATATTTATTATTTTTGGAACCAATTACTTTCATTATTTTAGAATTTGTAATATTAACCCAATCCCCTATTTAATTATCTTTTTAAATAGAACCCTAATAAAATTTCCAAGAAGAGTTACAAGTTTTCTTGGAAGAATTTATAATGTATGGACGAGAAATAGTTTGAATGGAGTTGTAAATAGAGACCATTTGTATAGGAAACCATTTAGAGATGGAAATATAATACGAGTATATACAATTTCTAGATAATGAGTTTTTATTTATCAATCAAGGGTGTCCTTAAATAACATCTAGGGAATATTGGATACATGTAAAATTCATCATCACTTCATTAGCTTGAGATGAATTCCCCAAGGATCACAAGGATGGAATTAAATCCCAAGGGCTCTATAACAGGTGGCGAAATATTTTCCAAACGAAAAACAAAAAAACTAGCCAAATAAGACATAAGAAAATAAACCACTATATGATGAATGATAACAATTAAATAAAACTAAAAATTTCATTTTTCAAAACAAATTATCTTGTGTACCACATTGGAAGACTACAAATATAAAATAACACAATAGAAACCTACAAATCTCAATTACTCTAACGACAACTCCAAGAATCAATCATGGTCTATAATTAAACACCTCAAAATAGTCTAAGTATGATGAATTTATGCTAAATATGTTTGATACATTACCATTAGAAATGTTCTCTTAAAAAACTTCTACAAAAGCACAAAATTATAACAGCATTGGTGAGTACTAAAACTAAATTTATTTTCCCCTAATAACTTCCCCTCTCACGCCACTAGGATAAAACATGTTTTAAATATTGTATTTAAATTTATATATAAAACAATTAATGAAATAGTTTTTATCCAAATATAAAAAATATCAATAGTTATATAGTTTTCTCAAAACAATAAAAATTTCTAGGTAAAGACACCAAACCAAGCCCTAAAATAATTTAATTTATTCCACCTTCTGCATATACCATCTAAATCCTTGTATCCACACATGTAAAATAAGTTATGATAGTTACATACACATGAATGGTTTTTTATAGATCTACAAACACATCACAAGGTAATTAAATCTCATTTTCCATTACATGTATTGCACCGATCACATGGTCATATTTCAACCACGTCTCATAATGCAACTTGAACACACACAAACAAGTATACCAAAAACCATGACAATATAGTCAATCAATATCAACTATAATGACCATAATTTTTCAATTTAAAACCCATTATTTTCTATTTTATTATAAATAAAACGAAAAAATATTTTTTAATCATAATTTTAAAATCATTTATCAATGCACATGCACAAAAATTCCACAACTACAAAAAATGCAAAAACCAGCACTAAATAGGATTTGTACCATGATTTTTACACCTATTTCTCAATCTATCATAATTAATTAAATTGAATAAAAACTATTCATACCTATTCTAAATAGATGATTTGATATTGATTCCACCTACATCGAGTTTTTTTATGAAAAAAAATAATGACACGAAAATTCCAAAAGAACTGTGTTGAATCACCAAAACCCATATTAGATATCTTCCCCTATAATCACCAAAGACAAATAAAATGAAATTTGGCAGAAAATACCTTTGATAAATTCTAAATAGGTTTCTATCAATGAAAATAAGAAAGATAAAGATGTGTATTAAAGAATAACCACCAAAAACAACCAATAGTGATGTATTAATGTTGGAATTAGGCTTGAAAACACCAATAGAATCCTTGAAATCACCTTTAATTTTATGTGATATGCTTCCATTGACTTTGGGATGAGAGAAACTCGTTTTATGGCCTCATAGAAGAAAAAAAAGTAAGTTATAAATCCAAACCTATTAGGCCAAAATTTTAGGGGCTTACATTAATCTGCTGAATTGTGAGTCATATATTTATGAAAATCGTTCTCTACCCATTCATCGGCAACAATACAAATCAAGATCCTCACACAATATTCTCACATTGTTTTAAAACCATCTATATACCATATTATTGTCCACTATCTCATGTTGGATGGTTTTAACTAGATTTCAACAAGGTTTGGACAACCATTTTCCCGCCCTTGCGCCTTCTCCTTGGCCTCAATCTCACTGTACATGGTGTCAAACATCTGTTTCACTATTTTTCTAAACTATTCACCAATTGTTCACCATTAGGAAAAAAATGAAAAACTATCCAAAAAGATCCCAAATTTTCCAAATTTTTATCCATATAATTTAAAAATATAAAAAACCTAATGAAATGGTTACTTACATGAAAATAGAGGAGCTACATTCTCCCCACCATTGGAATTTTCATCCCCAAAAAAATATATAAATAGTATTTTACATAAAGAGGAATGGATATTGAGAATTCATTTCCATATCTAGTTAAAATGTCTCTTAATGAATCTGACCATGTTTCCACAATACCTATGTAACACCTCGAGATTTTATGAAAAAATATTCTTTTCATTA
Organism: Viscum album; assembly: GCA_963277665.1. Classification (NCBI taxonomy): domain Eukaryota; kingdom Viridiplantae; phylum Streptophyta; class Magnoliopsida; order Santalales; family Viscaceae; genus Viscum; species Viscum album. Next base: position 767,010,495 of record OY728141.1, read on the forward strand.
ATGTCTTGTGTTGTAGGCTACACAAAAAGGAGCTTGCACAACACGCATCATTGACTTGCCTTGCATTACATGCAATCGTGACATTCCTCGATAGCGTGTGTAGTATGCAATACCGAGTTTCACTAAACAACGATATGCTATTAAAATATTATTAAAACAAGCTGTTATGAATAGTAATAACCACTTTTTGAAATTTTGTAAATATTATTTTTCAAAATGGAATTCATTTTTGGATTCGGAATATCAAAATTAGCTTAGGGTGAAATTTTGGTACTTTTCGGATAACTTTCATATTCTGATGAATAGTGAAAATTACTAAATTTTAATTAAAAAGAACTTTTTTAATAGAAATTATTAATAGTGATAAATTATTAATTTGAGTGGTTTTAAAGTATATTTAGAATATATTTTTACATTTTAATACAATTTTGGTCATTGGATGTAATTTCACATTTAAACCAATTATAAACAAGTGTCAATCTTTTGATAGTATTATCTCTTAAAAACACGCTATTTGTTTTGACGACGGGAACTAATTTTTAAATTAATTAATGCAACTGATATGTTCTTAATTTGGTTAAATAGACATCATTTTTCAATTCTTAATATCAAATATAGCTTAGGCCTAATTTTTGGTATTTTTCTAAAAACATTCAATTTTTGAGGAATAGTGAAACCACTAAGTGGTAGTTAAAAAAATGAATTTTTCATAAAACTTAATTTTACCACTTCTGTGAGTGGAATTTCGAAAATCCGAGAGACACGGTTAATATCAAGGACTAAAATGTGGTTCAATGAGATGAAAATAATTTTTGGTGAATAGTAACTTTTTACTTTTTTTACCACGGTTAAAAGTAAATAGGGTAATTAAGGGTAAAAATGATATTATTATTACCCGAACACATTTCCTAATTCTATTGGACAAGTTTAATTCGACCAAAAACAAACTTAGGATTAAAATATGACCATTTAGACCCACTTGGATTAGATTAGGACATTTATTATTAATTTATTTAATGAAGGGTTAAAATAGTTAAAATCAAATTTTAATAACTAAATAATTTTTAATATGGGGTTATACATACGATAAGTTCGACTATAAATATTCATTAGAAAGATAAAAAGATTTCCTACATAATGGTATTTTATTTGTAATTTTTGGACATTCAATAATTTAATTTATTTATGACACAACGATGATGCAGTAATTATCTTATTAATAAAATATTGACATAATTGATGTTATAAATACCCAAATAAATATAATTTGAGACTTTTTATGAATTCCACTAATTTTATAGGTTAATATGATATGTTATTATTTATGTAATTAACTTTTTTTGAACTTATCATTCTGTTATGATTTTCACAAAAATCAATTACTAAAGAGTGTCAAAATTGACATAAAATAGTTTTTAAAACAAATATTATATTAGTAATTGTTATCTTATTCCAAAAAATCTATGGTTCGGCCAAATGACTTGGATAAGGTTATATATATTAATAATAAACAACTTGGGGTTCGTTTGGCTTGATATAGTATGTTTATTAACCTTATGGTATAAGAACACAAGAAGACACGATAAAAGTAAAATTATTTAACTTAATGTTAAATCTACATGATAAGGTTAACATAGGAACCTAAACTTGACTAAATTCTATTGGATGAGAGTATTTCAACCCATACCCAACTTATCCTCGAAATAAATCAATTTGGAGCTATTTAAAACCAAACGTGACTTTATAATAAAATAATATTTTTAGTTATTCCAAAGGTGCCCCTCTCCTCCCTTATAAAAGGGAACCTCCTCCCTCTATTCCTCACACAACTTTGAGCCTTCAAGATCGGCCAAACCCTGCCACTTTCTCCTCTCCACTTCCCTAGAGACATCCTAGAGGTCCTGGTCTTCTTCAAAGACAAATTTTAGTACCCTAAACGAAGGTCTCAAAGAAGCACTTCAAAGAAGAAGTAATGTCCGTTACCGATTCTTTCATCTTTATTTCTTCTTCCACTTCTTCTTAATTAGTTGTTTCATTATGAAGTAATAAAATCAGTATCACTAATATACTGATATGTTATTATAAGTATGAAACAACCCTATTTCACCATCTATCCATCCTACGAAAAAATAAATCACCGCGCTTGCGTACGTACGGAATACCGTCTCCACGCCGTGGTGTAATCTATTTTCCACCACCACCTTACTTGGATGGGTATAATGGTGTAAATAATGACTATATATGACTATTATAAAGTGATATTGATTCTTAAATATTATAAATACACTCCAATACAATTCTACGATCATGGGAATGATATCATCGCTCGTGCGTACGTACGGAATACCGTCTCCACAATGTGATGCGATTTGTTCTACATGATCTTCATTGAATAATGATTATATAAATGAATTGAACGAATAAATATGATATATAGTACATTAATACCATTCTGGAAATGATGTATCTATAAACTAAAGAGAAGAATAAGAATCTATTCGACAAAACACGCATAAGAACAAAAAGTTATAAACCCCGAATAACAAGTAGCAATGAAATATTACTACCAAGAAACTAAGAATATGACCATATATGATATCATAACAATAATTATGATTCTTTAATAAGTCAATAACATTATTTAAATCATTATACAGGAGTTTTGGATACTTACGAGACAAATCGGACCTAAGGTAAGGTAAATATCACAATCTCATTTTTATCCGAGATTGTATATACGTTAGGATTTACTGGGGTGTATTTTGTCATCCACATCAATTTTTCCTCAATATGTTATCTTATTTCCATCCACCTACAATTGTTTAAATCCAATTTTACCCTTCGGTGAGTTTTTAGTAAAATATATGAAAGGAATCTTTTTTCATTTTTCGTATGAGGTACTTTTTGACTTTACTGACAAAAGTACGAGAAGAATGTTTTTTTAACATATACGGCATGAATGGATTTTTAATAAAATATTTCCAAGAATCTTACTTTACAAGTTTTCAAGTCTATTTTTAATCAACATCCTTTATTTTAGAATTCTATTACATGTTAAGAAAGTAAAAGTGTTTTTGAAGTAGAAAGGATATTTTCCTCAAGAATGGAGTTCAAGTGTTTTATCAAAATTATTTTCCATATAATATAATAAAGGGTTCTATTTTTATCAGTATTATTACATTGATTTGATTATGTTGTGATGGAATTATATTTTTATGAATTCTTTTATCTTATATGAATTGTTTCATGATGTCACGATGTTTAAGATTCCCATTTTTATTACATGGGTTATTCTATGATGTATGGTTTTCTGATTTTGTGGAACACATAAGAATGATATCATTATGAGATGGGTGGGACCTACATCTCCCTCCAATGCATTGGGTAAAGATTTTATATCTCATGAGATAGACATGGCTGGAATGGTAGGTTATACCGGTTCAGTAAAACAGGACTGAAACGATGAGTGAACTCGGTTCAGAAAGGGACTTTGTCCACTAAGATAGTCTTGGCAATGAGTCTTGACTAATAAGAAATGATTCTCTATGATTATGTGTGTATGCCAAAAAGTTTCATGTTTTATGTTATGATTATTGGGATTACATTCCACTACTATGATTTATCCCATGTTATGAAATCATGATCTCTTTTGCAGGTTAAGATTTCCAAAAGATATGTTATTACGAATATGATGTGATTGATATATCTTTTTTTTACCCTTACTGAGCATTTGAGCTCACCCTTTTATGTTTTCTTTTCCCCAGGATATAAAGAAAGGTTTTAGGTAAGAAAAAAGGGAAGATCTTTATTGAGAGATGTTGAAGATCTTTCACCACAATTAGAAGATTTTATTCCGAGTTTCCAAAGACACTAAACTATTACGGTCCTTGTGTGTTTGTTTTTCTTATGTATTAAGTATTCCGCAAAAGTAATATAATATTCATGTACGTTAAGGTTCGGGTATCTACAGTTGGTATCAGAGCGAAAGGTTTAGTCAACCTTTGGAAACTAAGATTCGAAAACATTAGTGAGATCCCTAGAGATATTTCTAAGGTATGTCTAGGGATGTCCCTAACGATAAGTATACGTATAGGATACAGTCCTAGAACTATGGTAACGATCATAGAATTTAAACTAAGATGTTAGATATTGAGGATACTCCCCCTTTATTATGTTGTTTTTTCTAGCATGATTTTTTCTTCTCACACTATTCTTTTTGGATTTTAGACGATGGATGGAACCCGAAGGAACCGTGTTGATCAATGCAATGGACAATGCAATGATTGTCCTCTTGAACAAACAAATGTTAGGAGAGATGGAGTGAAAAATCATATTTCTATACTTACACAATCTATGAATCATTCTGGACTTCCAAATGAGCATAGAAGGGAACAATATTCTATTGAGTCCTTCATGAGGCAACGTCCACCATCTTTCAGCAGGTCTACTAATCCATTAGTTGCTGAACATTGGATTATTACTACTGAAAAGATATTTTCAGTTCTTCAATGTTCTGAACATGATAAAGTCATCTTAGCAGTGTATCGTTTGGAAGGTGATACTGATGAATGGTGGAATCTTATTAAGAATACGAGGCAAAGGGATGAAATTGGGTCCATGGAATGGGACGAGTTCAAGAACTTATTTTTCAATAAGTTCTTCCCTCATATTCTTCGAACAAAGATGGAGAAGGAGTTTCTTGATCTAAAGTAAAAGGATGATGAATCTGTTGGTGTATACAAAGTGAATTTTACAAGTCTTGCAAGGTATGCATCTGGCTTTATCATCCAACCTGAAAGTAAAGTTGATCGATTCTTCAGTGGCTTAAAACCAAATCTTCAAAGGGCATTAGCTATAAGAGACATCAGTAGCTATGAAGAAATTGTGCATTGTGCTATAAAGGTAGAAATGGAAGTTGTTGTTACTTATCCATCTAGTAGTTTTGACAAGAAACGAAAGAAGGAGTTCAAGGAGAAATCTCAGAATAATGGTGAAAAGAAGATGAATGTTTCCTTATGCTCAAAGTGTGGAAAGAAGCATGGTGGAGATTGTCTTAAAGGGACAAGTAAATGTTTCAAATGTGGAAAGGAAGGTCATCTGACGTTTGAATGCCGCAATGATTGGAAGAAGATGTCTAATGATGAAAACAGAGGAAGGGATACATAGAATGAACCTGCTACACTTCAATGTTTCAAGTGCAAGGAGATGGGACATTATGCCAATAAATGCCCTAATCCAAGGGTTAGTGATGATCGACATGAGCAACCACTTAAGGTAAATGACAAAGGGAAGTCACATTAGATCACCATTGGTGATGTTAAATATGACAACGATGTGGTGGAATGATTAAGTGTTTATGTAATGGGATTCCAAAATAATGTTGAGTATTGGAATATTTATGTATTGGTCTATTGTGGTCTTCAGTAATTTTATATCGGTAACCATGGAAAGTGATTGAGATATTTTTGGACAAAAAGAAGATATGCGCATAATGAAGGGAAAACCAGAAAATGACATATTTGACAGTATTCATGAACTCATTATTGATATAAGGACTAAGTGATACCACGGTTTGAGTATATAGAATTTTGAGGATTTTGGTATATGGAAAGTGTTAACTTTTAACTGCATTAATGTTTTCACTAAGGTTCAATGGGTATTCATTTTTCAAGAGAATACATGATTAAGGCCTTTGAATGTTTGGAATGTGACCAACAAGACATATCTCATGATATACGAGGATCAACGATGGTATTAACATGCTTGTTATATGAACTCTTTGGTAATCGTTTTCACTATAATATGAGATTGGACAGTAGTATTATGGATAAGCCTAAAGATTGGAATGGACTATGTTGGAGATAAGTTTGTATTATTTAAGGATAAAAGTTTTTTTGATATTATTGATGGAATGTTATAGTAATGTAGTTTTAGAAAAAGGACAACCAGCCGGACGGGTGACAGCCCATCGCGTCGGACAAGGCTGTGGGAATCGAACCCACAACCGAAGTGTGACTGGCCTTTATCACCTACCACTGGCCTACAGGAAGTCCCTGGTTAGTAGAAAATAGTTTTATTTTATTACGCGGTATGATATATAAATTATAAGTTCATTTTTGGAATCGTATATGATTAACTTCCCCATAGATTGTCTTATGTATTTTTGATAACTTTTGTAACATTTTGTTTGAGACAGATGGAATGACCCATCATTCTATCACATGATCTTTTAACACTTCACGAATGACAAATACAACTTCATTTCTTTAAGAGTTGAAGTGGAAATTGTCCAAAGAATGACCAATGGTGACATAGTACCAAAATCACGAAAGTATTTCTTCTATTTCCAATTTCATCAACTTTAGGGAAATGATCTTGAAAACCAAAAATTTTGTCCTAGTGCTCTTATATATGATGAATTAGATGGTACCTTAGATCGTCACAAATTTATGGCTTTGTGATTGCTGGATTTTTAGTAGCCATGTTCTCTACCACTCTCCATCAGAACAGGATGGTTACATTTCTCTTCCATATCCATATTTTCACCTATGTGGAAACCCAGTGATTAGTTTATTTGGGTAACGGTTACGTTTCATACTTTTGTTTTTAAAAAGTGGTTTTGGTATTCCTTTTTACGATGTGGGTTTCTATTAAAGAAACAGTCATGTAGTAAACCATTTATAACCCCGACGAATTTCGAGGGAGAAATTCATTTTAAGGGGGGTAGAATGTAACACCCCGAGATTTTATGAAAAATATTCTTTTCATTAATGTCTTGGGTTGTACGCTACACCAAAAGGAGCTTGCGCAACACGCATAATTGACTTTCCTTGCATTACATGCAATCACGACCTTCCTCGATAGCGTGTGTAGTACGCAATACCGAGTTTCACTAAACAACGATATGCTATTAAAATATTATTAAAACTATTCGTTATGAATAGTAATAACCACTTTTTGAAATTTTGTAAATTTTATTTTTCAAAATGGACTTCATTTTTGGATTCGGAATATCGAAATTAGCTTAGGGTGAAATTTTGGTACTTTTCGGATAACTTTCATATTCTGATGAATAGTGAAAATTACTAAATTTTAATTAAAAAGAACTTTTTTAATAGAAATAATTAATAGTGATAAATTATTAATTTGACTGGTTTTAAAGTATATTTAGAATATATTTTTACAATTTAATACAATGTTGGTCATTGGATGTAATTTCATATTTAAACCAGTTATAAACAAGTGTCAATCTTTTGATAGTTATTATCTCTTAAAAACACGCTATTTGTTTTGACGACGGGAACTAATTTTTAAATTAATTAATGCAACTGATATGTTCTGAATTTGGTAAAATAGACATCATTTTTTAATTCTTAATATCAAATATAGCTTAGGCCTAATTTTTGGTATTTTTCTGAAAACATTCAATTTTTGATGAATAGTGAAACCACTAAGTGGTAGTTAAAAAAACTGAATTTTTCATAAAACAAAATTTTTCCGCTTCTGTGAGTGGAATTTCGAAAATCTGAGACACACGGTTAATATCAAGGACTAAAATGTGGTTCAATGAGATGAAAATAATTTTTGGTGAATAGTAACTTTTTCCTTTTTTTACCACGGTTAAAAGTAAATAGGGTAATTAAGGGTAAAAATGATATTATTATTACCCTAACATTGTACTAATTCTATTGGACAAGTGTAATTCGACCAAAAACAAACTTAGGAATAAAATATGACCATTTAGGCCCACTTGGATTAGATTAGGACATTTATTATTAATTTATTTAAAGAAGGGTTCAAATAGTTAAAATCAATGTTTAATAACTAAATCATTTTTAATATGGGGTTATACATACGATAAATTTGACTATAAATATTCATTAGAAATCTAAAAAGATTTTCTATATAAAGGTATTTTATTTGTAATTTTTAGATATTAAATAAGTTAATTTATTTATGACACAACGATGATGCAGTAATTATCTGATTAATGAAATATTGACATAATTGATGTTATAAATACCCAAATAAATATAATTTGAGACTTTTTATGAATTCCAATAATTTTATAGGTTAATATGATATGTTAGTATTGAATTAATTAACGTTTTTCGAACTTATCATTCTTTTATGATTTTCACAAAAATCAATTACTATATAGTATCAAAATTGACATAAAATAGTTTTTAAAACAAATATTATATTATTAATTTTTTTTTATTCCTAAAAATCTATGGTTCGGCCAAATGACTTAGATAAAGTTATATATATTAATAATAAACAACTTGGTGTTCGTTTGGCTTGATATAGTAAGTTTATTAACCTTATAGTATAAGAACACAAGAAGACATGGTAAAAGTAAAATTATATATCTTAATGATAAATCAACATGATAAGGTTAAAATAGGAACCTAAACTTGTCTAAATTCTACTGGATGAGAGGATGTCGACCCATCCCTACCTTAGCCTCGAAATAAATCTATTTGGAGCTATTTTTAAACCGAACATGACTTTATAATAAAATAATATTTCTAGTTATTCCAAAGGTGCCCCTCTCCTCCCTTATAAAAAGGCACCTCCTCCCTCTCTTCCTCACACCACTTTGAGCCTTTACGCTTGGCCAAACCCTTCCACTTTCTCCTCTCCACTTCCCTAGAGACATCCTAGAGGTCCTGGTCTTCTTCATAGACCAATTTTAGTGCCCTAAAAGAAGGTCTCAAAGAAGCACTTCAAAGAAGAGGTAATGTCCGTTACCGATTCTTTCATCTTTATTTCTTCTTCCACTTATTCTTCATTAGTTATTTCATTATGAAGTAATAACATCAGTATCACTCATATACGTATATGTTATTATAAGTATGAAACAACCCTATTTTACCATCTATCCATCCTACGGAAAAAGAAATCACCGCGCGTGCGTACGTACGGAATACCATCTCCACACCGTGGTGTAATCTATTTTCCACCACTACCTTACTTGGATTGGTATAATGGTGTAAATAATGACTATATATGACTATTATAAAGTGATATTGATTCTGAAATAGTATACATACACTCCAATACAATTCAATGATCATGGGAACGATATCATCGCTCGTGCGTACGTACAGAATACCGTCTCCACGATGTGATGTGATTCGTTCTACATGATCTTCATTGCATAATGATTATAGAAATGAAATGAATGAATGAATATGATATATATTACATTTATAAAATTCTGGAAATGATGTATCTATATCCTAAAGATAATAATAAGAATTTATTCGACAAAACACGCATAAGAACAAAAAGTTATAGACACCCGAATAACAAGTAGCAATGAAATATTACTACCAGGAAACTAAGAATATGACCATATATGATATCATAACAATAATTATGATTCTTTAATAAGTCAATAATATTATTTAAATCATTATACAGGAGTTTCGGACACTTACGAGGCAAATCGGACCTAAGGTAAGGGAAATATCACAATCTCATTTTTATCCGAGATTGTATATACTTTAGTATTTAATAGTGTGAATTTTATCATCCACATCCGTGTTTCCTAAATATGTAATATTATTTCCATCCACCTAAAATTTTTTAAATCCAATTTTACCCTTCGGTGAGTTTTTAGTAAAAGATATGAAAGGAATCTTTTTTCATTTTTCGTACGAGGTACTTTTTGACTTTTCCGACAAAAGTATGAGAATAATGTTTTTTTAACATATACGTCATGAATGGATTTTTAAAACATTATTTCCAAGGATCTTCCTTTATAAGTTTTCAAGTATATTTTTAATCAACTTCCTTTATTTTAGAATTCTATGACATGTTAAGAAAGGAAAAGTGTTTTTGAAGTAGAAAGGATATTTTCCTCAAGAATGGAGTTCCAGTGTTTTATCCAAATTATTTTCCATATAAGATAATAAAGGGTTTTGTTTTTATCCCTATTATTACATTGATTTGATTATGTTGTGATGGAATTATATTTTTATGAATTCCTTTATCTTATATGAATTGTTTTATGATGTCATGATGTTTAAGATTCCCATTTTTATTACATGGGTTATGCTATGATGTATGGTTTTCTGATTTTGTGGCACACATAAGAATGGTATAATTATGAGATGGGTGGGACCTATATCTCCCTCCAATGCATTGGGTAAAGATTTTATATCTCATGAGATAGACATGGCTGGAACGGTAGGTTATATCGGTTCAGTGAAACAGGTCTGAAACGAGGAGTGAACTCGGTTCAGAAAGGGACTTTGTCCACTAAGATAGTCTTGGAAATGAGTCTTGACTAATAAGAAATGATTATATATGATTATGTGTGTATGCCAAAAAGTTTCATGTTTTAGGTTATTATTATTGGGATTACATTTCACTACTATGATTTATCCCATGTTATGAAATCATGATCTCTTTTGCAGGTTAAGATTTCCAAAAGATATGTTCTTATGAATATGATGTGATTGATATTTCATTTTTTTACCCTTACTAAGGATTTGAGCTCACCCTTTTATGTTTTCTTTTCCCTAGTATATAAAGAAAGGTTTTAGGTAAGAAAAAAAAGGGAATATCTTTATTGGGAGATGGTGAATATCTTTCACCACGATTAGAATATTTTATTCCGAGTTTCAAAAGACACTAAACTATTACAGTCCTTGTGTGTTTGTTTTTCTTATATATTAAGTATTCCGAAAAAGTAATGTAATATTCATGTACGTCAAGCTTCGGGTCTCTACAACCTATATTATACGAATGGGTTTTCTATGCATGGATTTCTCATGCATATCCACAATCCACACTAGGATAGGTACCAATAAAGCATCTACCTCTAGTTCTACATGATCCCTTCTAATTTCATGTTCAAGGTATGGATTATAATTTTTCAAATAAGATACATAGTGTAAATTCTACACTGTGATAAACAATGGGGGGAATGACAACTAATATTCCACCTCACCAACCCATTTGAGTATCTCAAAAATGCCACTATATTAATGAGATAACATTCATTACATCGAAAAACATTGATGTCCATAACACATGATCACTCATCCTAGAATAACAAAGACTATCGAGGATGATCTGAATATGATTTATGATAACTCTGAGTAGTCTCCATATATATCATGATCAATTGAAACTTCACTGATGTTTCTTAGAAAATGCTCAGTTCAACCAATGAAGTCTCGCATGTTTCCACACAAAGAAGTGTAAAACAAAATAGAATCACATATATTTCTTCAAACAGAGCCATATATATCAAATACTAATAATTGATGTTATTCCCTAACTCCACTAATAGTACATTCTCTTACCTTGAGCCACAAAAATCCATTACACAAACTGGATACATGTATTCAAAATACTATATCATCAATTTGGATTTTTGATCTATATGAGGATGATACACTATACTCAAGGTCAATTGATTCCTAAGGACTTTTTATAAGGATATCCAAAAGGTTATATAAACCTTTGATCTTAGTGTGAAATTGAAACTATCTTTCCACTCCTCTTTAGCACTTCTCGAATATAGATTTTACACATGTCATCCATCATATAAGATTAATGAATAAGAATGAAATGATCTGACATAGTAGGATGATCCACTATGACCTATATTGAATCATGTTTCTATACAATTATTAAGAGACCTATTAAAATACATAGCTATATTCTCTCTTTTCCACATGCGAATACATATAGACTACCACATTCCCACTAGTTGTTGGTCCTCTTCCTTGAATTTATGAATATTTCATCATAATTAAATAACCATCGCAACCTTCCTCTTCATTCAGACCCAGAAAAATAGTACATTCAGAATCTTATATATCTTTTGTATTCTAGGATGAACAACCCATATTGAATAGTGTTAAGCATGGAGAAGTTGTTTTGGAAAATCCATGGGCACAAAAATGAAATTTTTGTACCAAAACACTGAACATCTATATAGAATCCACCATTCAATGGTCTCCCCATTATTGAGTTTTGAACTCATCCCACAAAAATTTTGAATTGTGTGTATGTGCCTCCATAACCATAATTACCAAATAATGAACAAACGAAATTGGAATGAAAGCCACAACATCACCTCGTTTATCACATTCCATGTTCATGTCTGCTATCACTGTCAAAAACTATCGATAATCTCAAGTATCTTTTGAAAAATAAGAATAATACATTCTTATCAATGCATCATCCATTGAATTTCCCTTACTTGGTTTATACATCAAGTCAGCGTAAAACATTTAGAGATAATCCACCCATATTCGTTTACATAGGTTCAAATCCAATTTTGGTAAAAAAAATCATTCTCATATGATCCATAGACATATAATATTTCTCAATGATGAGATAAATATGCTAATTTTTAAAATCATTTACTATAAATAATAACTACAAATAATTTTTTGGTTATATATTCTCATGAATCCATAACAAATTTTATTCATAAGAAATAACATGGTATCTTTTCATGATAACTCAACCCAACCCAAATCCTAAAGCATCAAAATAAATCATGTAACCTTGTGTTGATTCCAATAATAATCAAGATTGGTGTTGATGTATGGTTATGATTAATATATTGGGAAAAAAATTTCATTATTCATCCAATTATAATATGGAATTATTCATTTTCAATTTTTTCATAGGAAAATCTAGTTGAAAAACACACAAAAGAATCCTAGATAATAACCATCCAATCAAAGTAAATTGTGTATCTCAAATGAATTATTTAGAAATTTCCAAGAGATCATAGCCTCAATTATTTATAAATCCACATAAACACCACTACAAAAAAATTCATGGCCATGGAAACACATTTCTTGTATAAAAAAAATAAAGCATTAATATTTTTTCATAAAAATTAGGATCCCTTAATATTACCAATAGATTCACAAAGTGCTGTTTACACTCATCCCTTGTCCTTGAATACACCAATATGTCACCCACAAACAATACTGAGAAATAATCTAGATATCTATAAGTTATTCAATTCATCAAAACCATAAAAATGATTTTCTATGAGTAATACCAAAAGTCTTAACCACATATTTATAGTGTTCGTATCTACTTATAAAATTTTTCTTTAGGATATCCTCCATCAAAAACTATAGTTGATGATATTTTGAGTGCATGTCAATATCAGATAATGACTAAGATCCCATAAATTAATCAAATTGATCATCAATTAATGGAATTGGATGCCGATTATTTTTCATTACTTGGTTTCACTTACAACAATCGACACACAACTAAAGTGTTCCACATTCCTTTTTGAAAAAACAAAACAGGTGATGCCTATAGAGATGAGATAGGCTAAATGAACCCATTTCTTCCTAACACTTCCAACTAAACATCAAATTTATATAATAATATCGGTTCCATACAATAATAGAAAACCGAATTATAGCTTTCCCCAAGAGGTTATCATTTGTAAACTACACTTCCCTTACTCGCGGTAACCATATTAAATTCTTTGGAAAAACATCTGGAAAATACTCCACCACTGCTAGAAATTTTTTTTATGAATCTATTACATCAATATCAAATACAAAACCATAAAAGTTTTTTTGATCTTTCAAACTCCTGGTTCCAAAAAAACCCATTTCACATACTTTTATTGCTATATCTCCTTGATATAGATGTTAGACACCATATTCATTTATAAAACTTATCATTCTAGTATAAATATCTATGTTTTTTTGAATATTGCAGACCAATCCATTAAAAGGATTATAACATAAGACTCCAACTAAATAACTTATAAGTCACATATATAATAAACTCTATCAATAGTTATAGAACAATATCAACACATAGAAGTTCAAAATTCTCTTTGACCAAGAGGATATTTATTATTTACCATTGAAGGCATCATTTTATATTTGGAACTCAAAAAATCAGTATAAGAAGAATCGATGACTGAATGGGATTCACCTATATAAAATAATTGTTTTATAATTTTAGAAATTAAAAGAATCAAACCTATCTTGGTTAATAATTTAGATTGTTAATCGAAAATAACCTGTTTTAATCCATATAATTGCATCATCACTGAGCTTTTCTCCGTGCTTTCCTGGTGACATTACATTGAATTTAGAGTCATTGTATTCATGGAATTACCATGGACAACTCTATTTTTCTAATGATATTGAATCTTCAAACCTCATCCTATCAAATCGTACAACACCTATGACACATGAAAAGTTACCTGAACATTGCACCTTGGAGCATTGTGAAAATAGTGAGAATGGTTCCCATATTGTTGAAATTTTATAATTTTCATGGGGGTGTCATAGACTCTAACATCATGTGGTAGAAGGAACCACATTGAAGACATATATCCTTAGTCATGGGTCTCAAAGGTAGCTTCATTTATCCAGTCGTACATTATTGATTGATGATCTCACTATCGAAATAGGATTCCACCTTCCACATTCTCCCATAATTAGAGTTCCCATTATTTTATATAGGTAATAACATACTTCATCCTCCCGTTGCTCATGAGATTTACCTTTTATTTTCCATCTGTCTATTGACTATCTCATTATTTTCTATCATGCAGGGAAATGTAATCTTCAAGAAAATCACCTATATTATCCTTGATTAAAATATTCATGCATTCAAGGTTTCACTAGAAGTAAATTTTGCTATATAGTTTACTAAAAACGTGAACTTATAAAAATACTCTATTAAGAAATTCCTTCATCAAGATGATGTAGTCTATCATTATTTGAATTTTAAATATATGAGGATAGAATTTTTTGTTGGAACATTCCTGAAATTTTACCATGAAAAAGCATGTTTTAATTTAACATGAACAATTAAATGCCATAACTATTGTGAAATATCATCTAACATATAGTTATCTAAGCTAAATTTTATCACTTTTGGTGTTCCTATGAAATTGAAGATATGATTCATCTTGTTCATTCACAACTCCACCTTTTATGGTTTAGAATATCCATGAATGATTTGTGGATTATTTTTCTAGAATTAGAAGAAATGATTAAATTTCCTTGGCTCATCCCACCTATTCCTACAATCCATAGCCTGAAACCCTTGGAAAATACTCTGAACCAACTTTGGGTTCACATGTGCCTAAGTTGAAACCACATTCTCAATATCATCTTCATTTTTAATTTGAAAATTCCTATTACGTTTAATTTTCTATAAACATAAAAAAGTCTACAATTCACACTCCCTATTAACTAAATACTTATCATTTCAAATTCTACCACATCATACTAACAAAACAATTATTTATAGAATTAACCATTATTTAATAATATCGACTTTCATTTGAAAATACAACCATTTTCAAATATCACAACCATACTATTTTCAAATATTATATTTTGAAAATATTTATTTTTTTTAAAAAAAAATTCTCTTATCAATCCTAGAAATGAAATATGAACACCTAGTGGGATGTCATTTATCCAATGCATGCCTTGTTATTATAATTGTATAAACACAAAATAATGAGATTTAAATTCTTATAAGTGTATCTAAAACACTTTTGTACCCAAATCCCATGTGAAATTACATTGAAACTAATAAGGAAATCTATGTATTTTTATACTCTACTTTTCATGCCATAAAAATTCTACTACATTCTATGATCATAACTCAAGGAATAGACAAGAACGAATTCAACACCAAGGCCAATAACCAATACCATGTCATTGACAGACCACTTGTTTTATAGGATATTCAGAAGTATATTATTGATACCACCTATAACATCCCTACTCTCCTCATTTGATTGTGATGGAGGAAGGATTTCACTTTTCCTTATGTTAAATCCCCATGTAACCAAAGGGTAGATATAAATGGCAGGGATTCATAACATATGGTGTATTATTTTCCCTTTGTAAAAAAAAATAATCATCTAAACATTCCATTACCAAATAAACCACATTATGATGCATGATAACATTGAAAGGTAATTGAACATTTCATTTATCAAAAACAACTAATATAATTATTATAATAAAAGACTATAAAAATCAATGTACATAATAGAAGAATAGAAATCTCAGACTCCAACGACCACTCCAAGATTCAAAAATGCCCCATAATTTGACAACTAAAAAAACCAATGTATCATTAATTAATGAAAAATATCAATGATGCATTCCTTTTTCTCATGACCTAATAAACAACATATATAAAAGCTCCAATGTTCTAATGAAGGGTTGAGTACTAAAACTCAATAAATTTTCGCCATTGACCACAGTAATCATGCCACTATGATAGAACATGTTAGTAAATTTATATAAAACTATTTATAAAAAAACATTTTATATTCATATATAAACATGTTCCATAATAACATAGTTTTCACAAAACAATAACAAGTTACCATTATTGAAAAAAAAACAAATATCTAATACCATATCAATTATTCCACCTTTATGATACCACATTCCAATCCACATATCAAAACCAGAATGCTTTGTTATGATATTTCCATAATCAAGAGAGGTTTCTCATCTATCTACTATGAAATTATAAGGTAATTAAATCATATTTACCAGTACACCTTCAACACCAAGTGCAAGGTCATATTTCATCAAAACCTTAAAATGCAATATGAACACACACAACAATGTATGCCCAAAACCATTCCAATGCAATAATTCTAAAACCACTTTAATGGAAAACCTATTTCATTACAAAAAAAACATTTCAATAAAACAACCATTTTATCGAAACATTTTTTTAGAAATTGAACCAAGTATCTATATTAAAATAATAATTTTAACATCATTTTATGAAATAACATGCACAAAAATTACACAATTACACTAAAATACAAATACTATTACTGAAGATGGGGTCTACAATTATTTTCACACCAATTTAACATTCAAGATTAATTATTTTAATCTATTTGAAACATTTAACTCTTATTATAAATACATGAGTTGGGACTGAATCCACCTTCCATGGATTTTATGATGATAACGAACAACCGCATGAAAATGATATGGAATCTGGGTTAAATCTCTAAATCCAACCGTAGATTCCTTCCCCTGTAATCATAAAAGTCAAATATAATCATATTTTTTATTAAATACCATAGATATATCAAAAAAATGTGTATATATAAGAAACTGAGAGTCGTAGATTTTTAGATCTGAGAAAGCCACAAAAAACAACAATGAACGATGACTTTCCATGACATATTGTCTTCAAAATACCAGGCAAAGCCAAAAAATCACATATGGATCAGTGGGAGAAGCCTAAATAGCCTTTGGGAAGAGGGAAAATCGATTTATGGACACAAAGGAGTAAAAAAATAGATTTTGAGATCATAATGTGTGAGATCAAAAAATTTAGGATATCACTTTTTACTCATGCATGGTAAATTTCAATGTTAGGAAAACATTGCGCTAACCATGATCATATGTCTTTCCTAGGTAGGAACCTCACAAAGTTTTCTCCCATAGTTTCCAATAATTTCTCCACACATCCAAACCCCAATTTCTCATGAATCATGGTATCTTATAGTCTACCACATGTTTTGGAAAACATGTGATCTAACTGTAAGCCTTCTCATTAGCCAATGTCTCACTATGTATAGTTTCATGTGTGTTTTTCATGTTTTTCCAAAATCATGAACCAACCATGAATCCTTATAAAATAATAAAAAAACTTCAAATGGTTCCAAAAATAACATAATATTCACCCATATACTTTCCAAAAATAAAAACAATAAGTAAATGGTTACATAACGAAAACCCGAGTTCTACAATACCACTCCCATGGATAAGTCGGGGGGTCTAGTATATTATTTATTTAGGACCAAATAAAAATTTGTAAAATAAAATGATGTATATGAGTTCAATATTTTATTTATATGCAGTTTTTAGTAGAAGAGTAAAGAAAAATTATAGTTGGAATGTAATTATGTGGTGGTTCTTTCCACACATTCCACATCCACCTATGGACTGGGGATAAATAATAGGTTATCATCCTAATGATGTTATAAAATAACAAACCTCATTGGGGGAACTATTTCCGAACATATCTCATTCCTTTTTTTCATTTTTTATTTATGTAGTGATATATGTTTTCTAAATTTCAATAAAAAGGTAATATATTATTTTTTTACTAATAAAAAATAAATTGGGAAATAAGGATGTCCACAACATATGATCATTTGTTAAAATGTGAAATCAACTAAAATCTTGTCACCACTTCATGGTGTAAAGACATTGAAATCTAAAATTCTCAAGATAATATAAAATATAAATAATTTTGAATCGGTCCCTTAATTTCTAGACTCTTGATATATTTTTGTTGAATTGATATTTCTGAGATAAAATTGTAATTTTTACATTTTTATATTCTTTAGAGAAACCATATAAACATTTATAATTGAAATAAGTGGTTTATATGAGTTTATTCATTGGTAAATCAATCTTAAATATCATTGGAGTTGTTCATTTAATTTATGCTAATTTCCTTGTATATAATTTAACCATACAACTAGCGCCACATTGGCATATAATTAGAGGGTAATGTTTAAATAGTAAAAACATTTTCATGATTAAATTAGAAGTTAAACATTCATGATATGTCAATTTGTTTTCTTAGATTTTTTATTACTTCCAAATACTGAATAATATTTCACATGTTTCTAAAACAAATTATTCACACTTTTTTAACCTGAATTGATGTGTTATTATTTATTGTAAGATGATTTATTGATGTGGAAACCAAGAAGAAATGTTTTTGGATGTTGTGAAATGTTTAAATTATTTGTGTTGTGTAGGTAAAATAATTTTTTAATTATCATGTGACTCTCCATATATGGTAATAATATATTGAATTTAAAATATTTGTAGAACAATAATATTGAATAAACAATGATCATTCACTTTAGATTCAAAATTGATGTATATTTATAGTTTCCTATGAGAGAAAGGGACTTTCAATGTGCTAAAAAGTACCTCAATTTGAACACCATAAAATTTCAAATAGTTTTTAAAAATTGATTTTTTTTATCAGTTAATAATGTTTTTGTTTATATATTGTTTTTTTATTTTTAGATTATGTATTTACACATAAAGGATGTTATTTCTCTGTTACCCATTTTATTAAGTTGAGAAATTAATTTTTCATTTCCCTCTTCAAAATAAGTTATCTTTGATAAAAGAAACAATGAATGTTATATTATTATCATTTCAATTTAAATAATCGATTTTTAATGAAACTCATAAAATAATAATTCATATGAATTATGAATTGATAATTAAAATATAGGATGAACTCATTCTTCTATTATTTATGTTTTTTGATTATTTATTTATACTACCATGTAAATTATTATAATTTATAATATAAATAATGGTCTACATTATTTTTTTATTATAATAATGAGAGTAGGTTCTCTTAGATGTAATGTGAAATTTTTCCATCTAGTATCCCATTAATTGTAGATGATATTTTGTTCAAGAAATAATTATTCGAAACATTTTATTATATAATATTATGCACAAATAACATATAAAAAATCGACAATTTTTTTTCAATAATCAAAATCCTAAAATTGGCCACAAAATAATCCCATGAAAATTACAAACATTATAATTGGAAGAAAAATATAAATTAGTAAAAGTAGTATTGGAAAATATGGATAACCCTAATCAGGTAGAGTTATCAACCCCATGACTAACCCTATAGAAATGATAAATAATTATAGAAAACCAATCGATCATTATAAAATTTAATATATAGAACTATGGGAGGAATTGTAGTGAATGTAGAATTAATGAATTACATTGGATGTGTATTAGGAGATATGAAAATTTTAATTATATAGAGACTATTGTAATGGTAACCTTACCATTTAAATAGTAATATGAACATTGAGAATAATAACCAAACCATTAGAATAATATTTTGGAAAAAAAATAAAAAAATATTATACAAATAAAATTTGTCACGATTAATTTTTTTAAATATAAATATTTTAATGTGAAAATAAGTATTATGAATAAAAACTCAAATAAAACAAATTAATATTGTTAATAAACTCTATTTTTTGGTATTTTAAAAAAAATCCTAATTTTAAAATTTAGGTTTTAAATATCTTATTTTTGAAAATTATTGTTTACCCATTAATGTATTTTTTGAAATCTGAACAAGGAAATTTTTCATGTTTTTTTATAATTTTTTGAAATACTTGAATTTTCAGATGAATAGTAAAAATATTGTTTTTTCATAACTGGTGTATCATAAAGTATATAATTCATGACGGAGAAATTAATGAATACGTTATAGGACTGTTAAATTTTAGAAAAAAATATTTTCATAAATGATTCATCAAAATACATAAAAAAAATCATACCTAAATATTACATACTAAAGTCAAAAGTCCAATGTATTCCTTTTAAAAACAATATTTTATTTTTTCCAACATTCATTTTGAAATTTGTTGAATTGGAATAATATGATGGATTAAAGTCCCAAAACTATTAAATTGTATTAATTAATGATCCATAATGTAATATAATATCATTATTTCATGGTTTACCTTTGATATACTATGTTATGAATTATTGTATTAAAAAAATACCCCTCTTATCAAGTAAAAAAAACCCACATCCCTCCTCGTGTAAGACCATTCCTCCCCAAATTTCAAAATCCAATACTTCATAAATAGTGCTCACTATTAATAATTATAATATATATATATATATATACATTCTATAGTAAACACAGTACATTCATCATGGGATTTTAGAGCCACACAAGAGCATAAATATGAAGAAGAAGTTTTGTTTTCGTCAAGTAATATTCAAATTTATTATTCTACATCACTTTCTATCTACAAATTCTAATCCAAAATATTCAGAAAATATATTTATTATGTTAAAATTCTGTTAATGATGTTATAATACTATATGTATTATATTCATGACATGTTAAATTATTATACATTTAATCTTTCAATAATATCATGTAAACAGCCAGCTAAACACCAATGATGGCATTATCAATTCATTTATATCTCTAAACAAATTTTTGGTTATTATAATGTATTTATGATATATAAATTCATGTATAAATTTATTTATTTGAGGATTCTATAATTAATTTTACATCTATATGAATAATTTTGAACCTAAAAAATGAAATTGATTAAAACATTATTTTTTTAGGAAAACATGATATAAAAATAATTAATATTTAACAACAAAAATAATGAAATATAATTGATTATTTATAATAGATAAATAAATACATAAATTAACTAAATAATCTTCCATTTTAGTGTTTTACGAATTCTAATTTTGTTATTTTGGAGGGTTTAATATAAAAAATAAAGTGTGAATTAAGGTAAGGGGATTCTCAATCCCAACTCATTTTCATTGGAATTTCCCTCATTCACATTTTTTTAATGTATAGTACTATTTTTGTAAATATACTTTCACATGTATCCCATTTTCATTTATTTTATTTACATGTTTCCACCATCTAATATATAATTTTCGAGAAAATTAAATTTTTTTAAAAGACATGTTTCTTTCCAAAACACATCATCTATTCCTCTTGAGATTTTTCTTCTTAACTCAAGGATGATGATGTGTAAGGCCAATATATTTTCCCCGATTCATTTTAGGACCCCATTTTATTTTAATTAATATTTTATTTATGATATTATTATGAAACCCATTCCATTCCTTGGGTTATTACATGACTATGATTATTCTACTACTTTGTGGAATGCATAATATATATCTTTATATGATTTTACAGGTGGTAAAATAATTATATATCCCTATAATTCATTGGTTAATGTGATGTATCTCATTCGATAATGTATATTATGTGTGTAAAGTATCCAATATTTATTCAAAATAATAATGTTTATATTTAAAAAACATATGTTATGTGGGAATATGATTATAATATCATTCACAACTATGTGATGTTTTTTACCAAAATTTCATTTTTTTAATGTTATGCATATTACAAATTATATTCCTTTTTTATAAGTTTTCCTCATTATTATGATGATGGTCCCAGTCTTAGGATAACGTGATGGTTATTTTCACTGATGTACTATAGTCCAATGTCTCTGATTCATTTCTTGTTATCATTCCCATTATAGTTATCTCCAATTCCATTAATGTATGTCCTTGGGTGTCTAGAAATACTAAAGATAACCCTAGTATTTAGAAGGATAAATAACAAGAATTTATATAAGTATGAAGGTTTTTATATAAATATTTTTTTTCAGCCTAATTTTCTCAAGGCACAAAACCATTAGATAATATATTTTTATTACATTTCTTATTTTTAAAATGATATAATAGTCATATAATAATAGGTGGGTCTATATATTTTTTTTATTTCATTGTTTAATTAATTTAGAATTTATTATTAGAAACAATTATTTAAAAAATATTGATATGTTTATGAATAGAACAATATCATAGAAGAATCATTTTATACAAAGGAAAAACACATAGATTTGATAATATATCCATTTACAGTTATCTTAAACATTAGAATAAATTATTTATTTTATAAATGTCAATACATTTTGGAAAAACATTATTAATTTTACACAATTTTGTTTAATAGGAAGAAACTATGCCATAACCAGTGTGAGGTAGAATGCCATGATTGTCCGAAAAATGTCCCCAATTCCCTGAATGGTATAGGTAATACATTAGGGATTTTTGATGTTTTTATCACTTTTTGTGAAAATATATCATGAATCATGTGGAGAATCTTTATTCACCCATGAAGGATCTATGGTATTTAGATACCCTCATGTTTCAATGCCCTATGATGTCTAGTGTATCATCTAATTGAACAATAATTGAACAGTTAGTTAACCGAATATAGGTGATCTATTTGGTTCTCAAATGTTTATAGAAGGAGAATGTGGATCTCCACACATATCATTTATATAGAGACACTAATCAGTGGTGTTAATTGATAATTTTAACCGTGAAAAAGTATGAAAGCGAAGTGATGGAGTGGGAATAATTTATGGGGAAAATTAATACTAAGTATTCTACAGAAGTCATTGAAAAATGATTGACAGGTAATAGATAGAGTGGGAAAACGTTTTCGGTAAAATTACTAATAAGTATTTATATAGAATTCATTTAAAATTATAGAAAAAGAATTCATATAACCTAAGAAAAATGTTGGTGAACTAGTTACAACTTATGAGGAAAAAATCAATATTAATGGAGGATACAACATGGTTTTTTTTATCAATAATGGTATAAAATTGATTTATTCTTTAGTGGTTCAAAACAGCACCATTCAAGGGCTCTAGTTTTTTGAGCATTTGGCTATTATAAAGAGGTATTTCTATGTTCTCTCAATGTATAGATGGATTTTGATGAATTATCCCATCCTTGTATAGGTAAAAATATAATAATAGATATTAATGTTGGTATGTCAAATGATAATGTTGGAAATTGGAACTAACCACCCTAATTACAAAAAAAATAGGAAGAATCATGGGAATAACCTCAAACGGATAGAAAATTTTTCATGTGTGGGAGAGATGGCCATAAATCTATGGATTATTAGAGAGAAATACTGAAACCCTCCCAAATGATGGAAGAAATTATAGAACATCATATTGAACCACCCATGGTAAAATGAATTAAATTTTTTGAGTAAGGTAATTATAAAGTACTTCCAAAAAAATCATGGGTCCTTGAGGGTAATTATATTTAGAAACTAGCAAAGCCAAAGGAAAAAATTGAAAGCTTATGAAATCAATTACACATATGGGTATTTTTAAAATAAATTCAATAAAGTTACACTTTTTATCAAATAAAAAATTGAAATGGCTTTATTTTATTTTATTAATACACATTACACTATATCATGCATGTTTTCTAGAGTTTATGAATATGTCCCATGATACCTTGAATTATAGATATCTATATATAAAATAATGGTGTGATCATTTAAATGCATGTGTTGGTATATTAAATTTTTCAAATATATGGTATGATTCCTCCCTCGAATCTCGAAATCATGCCCATATAGGAATTACAAACAATACAAATCATATATTCGAACTCATTATATAAGTCACAAATCAACAACTGGTAAAAGGAGATTTATTTTTATATTTTGAACAACCTCATACTCCTATAAAAATAGAAGAAAGATAATGAATATCCCATGATGACTCCCTCAATTGTGTGAGAGAGGATACCATATGGGGAAGAGTAACTTTCCAAAATAAATGAGACATAAGAAATCTTAAACCTTGAAGAAATTACAACTTTTATGGACAACACTTATTATTTCTCAAAGAGTCACCGAAACATCCACCAGATCATGAGGTTGAGTTCTCAATCAAATATATACCTGAGGAACTCATATCCCTAACTATATTTATAATATTTCCCATTTTAACTAAAGGAGTTGAAGGAGTTGCGGCTAGAAATTTGGAAAAAGGATTCATACTCCCTGGTGAAACTCATTGGGTTGCACCAGTACACATTGAAAAAAAAATTGTATCAATGGTGTTTTGTATAAATTACTATGAGAACAATAGGATCACTATAAATAAGAAGTACCCCTACTATGGATTGATGAATTTTTCAAAAGAAACTATGTAAAGCTTAGTAATTTCAAAAAAATAGATCACTATTACTGATATCGTTAGCTTAAGGTGAAGAAGGATGATATTCAAAATACAACATTATTAATAAGGTATGGAAACAATGATTTCATATTGATTCATTTCAAACATAGTAGGAACAATAAAATCATAATTTATTTGAATAATATAAACATTAGAGGCTTTTTAGATAAATTTTTTAATGCCTTCATTAATTATATTTTCATTTACAGTAAGTGAAAGGTATAAAATGAAGTGTATCAAAGGATTTTACTGGATGAATTATGGAAGTATAAAATGTTATATATGTTTTTCATGTGGGTTTCCAACACTTTATTCAGGGTGTGTACATACATTCGTTATTTGGGGGAAGAATAGTAGTTTTGTTGCCCTACATTTCCTCTTTCCAAAGGCAGGTGGAATCCGTCAATTATTCAGGTATGTTTTCTCCTTGATCGAAACAGGATCATGAGATGTCAATTCCACCTTTCATGGATTTCTCCTCAGAACTCATCACCTAGTCTAGTTCTACCTCATAGATTAAGACTTTGTTCATCAAACTCTTCCGAGTGCCATGCCTTCATGGATGCCGGTTAATGAAGCTGCTTCTATCAGGCTATTCCAAGGGGTCTGGTCAGGGCATCAGCCTTTGGACAGGGGAATAGTTATGTTGGACACCACTAGCATTTCTAGATGTCGGAACATTGATGCTTATGCTTTTGTTCCACTTATTATAGGTCTACTCAAGGGTGAGGAAGCCTGTGGAATCCCACGTCAATTATGGGTAATTATATGCCATAGTCCTATCTTAGATGTTTTCCTCATATTTTTATGTTTAACATAGGGTATGTTGTAGTTTTCACATCTAACGGAGACGAATTTGACTTATCAGAACACTGATGATAGTGGATTGGGTGTGAGAAACTCCTAAAGAGATTTTAGATTCTAGGATAAATGATAAAGTAGTTGACATGATTTCACGGGGATGTGGTGTCCCATGTAGGAATCAGGATGGAAAAGGATTGTAGAAAGACGATGGAGAGCGAGATGGAGCTGACATGAGGGAAATGGTGAAGTTGGTCATGAGCCTTGAAGAGACTACCTATGTATCCACGTGGTATAGAATCAAAGATCATGTAGTTGAGCAAGGCAGTGGGATACCTGAGGAGGCAACTCGTATGGTTGGGACCTAAAGGAAGTTGAACCTCGAGGTTGGGATATGTCCTTCTAGAAACACATAGGCTTGAGGGAAAGACCGGGATTAGACATGGGTGATGGTCTTGAACCTTAGGGAGGCTTCCTACGTACCTTTCCTTGGAAAGGATCAATGTTCACATAGTTCATGATGGGGGCATGGGATAGGGGTGTACACAGAGGATAGTGACCTGATGAAATTCTGGGGGTTATGCATGGTTAGCAACCCAAGGTTGGTCTGATTCCACTAAGATGGACCAGAGATGTGGGTCCCAAAAATGGGGACTACAACAGCATACTATCTATTGGGGAACACAATGTCTTATTGTCGATTGGGGATGACAACGGCTTACCACTGATTCAGGATGAAAACATCTTTCTACTTATTGGGGGATATTTTAGTGTCTTTTTGGACAAAAAGGGGCATACAGTCTATCTTTATACAGGACTGGGGTGGACCGACGTGAAGTATTCGGGACCGATGGGATTTGGGCCTGAACTTCGGGGGGGCGTCCTACATACCTAGTCTTGGCAAGGATAATTGTCCACATAGTTCAGAATGGTGTTGGTGAGCCGAAATGAAGTGGGTCAGGACTAATAGTTATTGTGTTTGAACCTGAGGGAGGTGACCTGCGTACCTTTCCTTGGCAAAGATAAAATTTCACATAGTTTAGATGGTTTTGGTGAACCGATGTGAAGTGGGTCGGGACCAATAGTTGTTGGGATTGAACATTAGGGAGTATCTTACATACCTTGCTTTTTTAAGTATCAAAGTACATGTAGTTCAGAATAGTTTGTGTGCATACACTCTAGGGAGCCCTTAAGAGGAGGCCATGGTCAATGCTTACTCTAAGACCACATGAGTCTTGCTCGGTGTGATAAATAATAGGGAGTAAAGACATGACAATCACATCATGAAAGGTGAATTTGTGGGAACTAGAGTGGGTCATAAACGTGGTTAGCCACCCAAAAAGGAAACAAGGGCGTACTCATGGTTAGTGTCCTAGGGAGATTGAGATTGGGACTTACTCCATGATGGAGGCCCGGGCAGCGACAACCCCCAAATGGATTTGGAACAGAAGAGAGGAGGGTTCCGTAGGACATCCCCCTTTGGTCCTTGGCACTAATGAAGAAAGGTGGGGAAGCCGAGACACTGCATCCCGTAAGAAAGGCTTGGGGCTTACACCGAGATGGTTTCCCTTCCCCGCAGAAAGACGCCACTCCAACAAAAAAGATCTATTTCCATGTGAAGAAGATCTCACTTCTGTGGAGATGAGTGGGCGTAGAGAATGTCTGAGACGGGGTACCCCATATATGATGCATTTTTTTAGACCACAATTTAACGTCATGTACTAGGGGCGATGATTTTTGGATGTTTAGTGTCTTGCTGCTCAGATGAGGCGAGTTTACTCAGTTACCCTAGGACTTACATAACTAATATATGCCCACCCGTGGATGCTATGGTTAGGGGGTGTTGTGGAGTGATCCATTGAGGGATCCACATTAGCCTGGATATTCGAAGACACAATATCTGTTAGCGTGCCTATGCGAAGAAGCATATGTCTAAGAAACACAACATGAAGCACTACCCAAGGGTATGAAATCACTTCGTACAAACCTGGAGTGTTGTCAGGGAGATGGGTTCATGACACAGGTGTGTTGTGCATAAGAGGGGATCTGGCATGGTTCCTTAGGGTATGGATAGAACATGGAGCACACATGAAGGGGAGCGATCAAGATGAGGTGTTGCATGAAAGACAGGGTAGTTGCATGCAATACGAGAATGTTGTGCACAAAACTGATCTTGGGTAAGGATAATCTTTTGCGCAAGATTGATATTTTGCACAAAAATTCCTTGTGGTTACAAATAAACCAATGAGGATCAATACCATGTAGGCCCACCCGAAGGAGGACCCCTGGGAGTTCTGTTGCACAAGATCCAATACCTTGATTCCATTGTGTTTTTCGTGCTATCGTGGAAGAGGTCTCTTTCTTGAAGAAGAGCGTCAATTCGTCTTCTATAGCCATCCTGAAGGGTAGAGGGTTCATTTCAATTTAAAGATGAAACCCCCAAAGGCTGCACGCAAGAGGAGCTATGCGCAAGGGGGTGTTTGACATTGCATTTGGCATGGAAGACTTTGTGTGTCACCCGGTATCTTGGGACCATGCGCCCTCTGGGAATTTTTTCCTTAGCTTATTTTTTGACCAGGCCATCGCAAAAGGGTACCTTTGATGTTTTATTGGGAACATAAGGGTTTTTATTTTAGAAATCATTTTCCATATCATGCATAATTCTTATGCACAACTACATTGGCGGGTTTGCGATGGGTCACCGCAGAATCCTCCCTTTGACGTCGAATTGGGTTCACAAGGGCTTGCGCAATAGAAAACATCTTTCACATCAGATATAAATCATGTGTGGAACTTCCTAGGTGGGTTTTGGATGGGTCATCGTGGAAGCCTCCCTTTGACGTCGCATTGGGTGTGCAAGGGATTTCGTGCCAGACCAAATCATTCCTGTAGCTAATAATTCTTGCATGTGGCTTCCCCACGCATCGCGGAATTGTCCCCTCCCCCTTGACTAGACATTTCTTTCTTTTAAAGGACCCATTGTCAGGCCTATCCAAAATTCAGTTCCAACAAATTCCCCCCCCCCCCTCAGAATCGGAGCTAAAGGGGGGCCTAGAGGTCAAATTATGAGGGTCATGTCGAAAAGTAGGGAAGTGCCTATTTGGTGCGCACATGAATGGGATTTGGGTGCAAAATTCTCTTTCGTACATGTAGAAGACTCTTTCAAGCCTATATATAGGCTTAGGGACCCCACATAGGTCTCTACATTGACTTTTTTTATACGATATGAGCTTTGATCTCATGTTAAAAATAGATCATGAACTAAATTCAAGTTTTTGCGACCGTTTCCTCGCTTTGTGTGCATCCCGATCACTTGCATGCTAGCGGCATTCCATTGCACACATACTATTTTTCATTCCAATTCTACACTCATTCATGCAGACTTATTGGACATCCAAAATGGTTTCCCAATAGACTGATGCTGAGAGGGATTCCACTACTGCTGCATAGAGAACTCAGATAATCACAAACCCCCAAATTTTTCATGCGATGAGGGTTGTGTCTGGTAATCAGATGTTTTTTGGAATGCTTATGCAAGATCAAAAAGATTATGTCCTGGGAGATAGGTTTCCGTCATGGAACTTCAATCTTCTAGATGAGGTGTTGATGCTTGACTTCAAGACGGATACACCACAGTCATGGGTGACCTATGAAGATAGTCTCTCGTAGTTCAATATCACGAACAACGTCCATCCGGCAAGGGGAACATATAACACAACCATATATGTGATAAATACAATGACCATGACTATTGTGGGGAGAGATCCAGTTCTTAATGAATCTCTCACTCTTTATGTTGGTACTTTCAGAAGTCGTATTACAGATGAGATGAAGGGTTGGCAGGAATGGGATTTCAGATCCGAAGTCATCTTCACCAGTGAATGGGAATGGGTGTACTAAGAATACCAGACATTCTAGGAATTTGGGTTGGATCTATGGTCTATCAGTATTTTTGAAGTCGTTTGGACTTCCAAGTTCCACTTCTATAGACAACAAGATCTGGTATAAGAGTTATTAAGTCACTGGTCCCCTGTCACCAACATCTACCACCTCCACCATGGGGAGGTTTGTATTAGTTTGAGGAACAACCATTGTATTGGGGGAATCCCCTTTGAGGGGTACCAATACGATGAGTTCCTTCCAGCAGAGAACAAATGGGGGATAGGACTAGCACCCCCATCCTAACATGGAATCTGTGGGAGTTGGCCAAAGAGGAGTTGAAAATAAAATATATTTTGAAGGACATATCTTATTTGGGATTGTTTATCCATATCCTGACCCTTGATATGGCTATAAAGATTTTGGGCCAACGCAAGAAATGCCTGAACACATCTTACAGGGGAAAGTGGGATCATACTGAAGGGCCTTAGAGGTAAGAGAGTACTAGTCATGGGGATTTAGCCTAAATTAAATTCGGGACACAAATGTATGATATGCTAGGTTTCTTGCTGCATTCATGAGTGGGTAGATGTTTCCAATGAGGGACATAAGGATGGGGGACTTCCTATGGATTCTACTGATGGTCGGGATTATGGAGGTAAATAATAAGGTTAACCTAGGGGCGCCGGTGTTGGCTAGGATGTACAGTATTCTAGGGCGTATCTCAAGGGGAAGTACGCCCTGAAGGATATGTAGAACGTTCAAAATTCTTCATGGTTGGGTCATAGCCCATGGTGGGGGGGTATGAATTCCCAAATTTCATTCGTCCCCTAGTAATGTAATGCGGCCATCCCTCTTGAACATTGTTGGAATCCTCTCACTAATGCTCAGAGAAGAAGGGGTAATGATCAAGATTGGCAGCCATGCCCATTTTGACATCCACCCATTTTCAACCCCAGTTGGTCAAATGGTAGATGATGGGCAGGGGCCATTGGAGTAGAGGGAGTACCTGTAAAGAATATGGGGCAGTGTACTTGTGGCTCGGATTGATCATAAAATCTTTTGCGAACTGTACGTTCCCACCAGGTTTGTCAGGAAATTTAGGTGCATGAAACGGATGTTGAAGATAGGATATATAGAGTTTTTGGAATAATGGAATCCTTTTATTCTCCACAAACTATTTCTTATGTTTACGATGGTGGGATTGGGGGAAATCATCACTCCTCCCCCTATAGACATCATTTCAGGCCTTCCAATAGTGTATGTCGAACACTAGACAAAAAAAACTATTTGAAGGCAATTATTTGGAAAAGCCTCCAGAAAATCAATGCGGCTAGTGAAGAGGATGAAGTGTATGGAGGTAGATGAAGTGACATGGGAGAGGTGAGAAAATGAACGGGCATGGTGGCTAGCATATCACAGGCCGATGATTCATTGGTAGAAGCATCTCAAGATGAGAATGTGCCTCCACCTTCTGAGGAGGGGTCGTCCTGTGTGCGACCTCATGTTCCAACTAAGGAACATCAGGGAAAGCAACTAATGGACCTCCTAAATCCAAATTTGGATTCTATATTCCATTATCTATGGTATTATTGGAGAACACTGTGACAATATTTTTCCACTAATGAGTCCTGGAGGAGGTTGGCGGAGGTTGGTATACAATCGGCTTGATTTGCAAGACATAGGGTACATCCAAATGATGGATAGGGTAAACATTCATCTCTGGCACACTTACCTGACATCTATGGATATGTACACATTCCAATGGGGGTAGAATGAATAGAAGAATATCTTGGTTAAAGTGATACTTGGCCAGGAACATGACCTAGAGAAGCTTCCATCTGATGATGAAGGTATAGGGGATGAAGAAGAATAAGGGGAAGGAGGGGAAGAAGGGGAAGAAGGTGGAGATGAAGAATAATAATAGGAGGACTGAGTTGAAGGTCATGGAGATGATGGACCCTCAGATGCTCATTCTCACCAGAAAAGCACTTGAGAGAGTTGTAAAATTGTAGGATCTGACATAGAACTGGATGAGCATCTTGGGGTGATTTTAACTCTTACCTCTTCTAGACATTATCTTCTCTCAGTCCCAACCTGTTAACTGATCCTTTCCCATTTAGGAACATATTGGAAAGGGTTCCTTGGAAGACTTCTCTACAAGGTGATGAATACGCACCTATGGATGTAGGGGAACATTCTCAGGGACCTATCCTTGGAACTAAACAATGTGGGGAACTAGTTATGGCTGGGATAGATGGTGATGAGCCCAAAAGAAAAGCTTAAATTGAAGCCTCAAATCTTCCCACCATCCCCACATTCTAGGAGGATACAGTACTGGTGATTGAGTAAACAAGTGTCAAAGGATCTCCTGTGGTGGAAGATCCCGCTATGACACAGGCGCTGGACACTACCGCCCTTGGATCCCATAATCTTTTATCATCTCTGGCTCTATTATTTGTTGGGAAATTCGGTTAACCAAGACACTGATCCCTTATGCAGTGATAGCATGGTTGGAGGATTGATAGACCCTCGGGTCTCAAACATCAACAGGAGCCCTACCGTTGACCACATCAGCCCTTGTAGAAGAAACTATTCGAGGTGGCCCCGCCCTAGTACTTGATGAGTGGGGTGTAGAAAAAATGGGAGGAAATTCTACCATGCTGGAGCTCTAGCCCGACAAGGATGAAGTCACTGAAGAAGAAGGAATTTCAGAAGAGGAACCTGCTGCTGAACTCCTAGTTTCTTTCCCCGAGTACAGGCCTAGATACCCTAAGGAGATAGATAATTCTGACTCAGACACTACTGAGGAGATCCATAAGACATGGTGCAAAGTGTGTAAGTTCATCAAACACTTTCTCATGTACCCACAGGCAGAATGGCTAAGATGGATTGGGATGCTCTGCACCTGGCTACACTTTCACTGTGTTAGAGGGGTAAATGCTCAACATCTTCACATAATGATATGTGATTAAATGGAAATGATGATATGTGAGAATAGTAGCCATTATGACATTTCCTAGTGCCAGAAAGCGTCATAAAAAACTTAGGAATTCCTGATGGTGGAGCAGGAGGTCTGATGCCTTGAAGAGAAAGTGAAAGAAAGGGAGGAATTAATTTCAATCCACTCTGAGATCATCAAGCAATTGAGGTCCAAGCTGGCAGATGCTCTGGAGAAGATATCTCATGTGAACCTCCAAATTATTTAACTCCAAAATAAACAATCATGGGAACATGACAGGGTTTATGAGTTACTCTATACAGTTGTTGATGATGAAAAGGATCTCACGGGGCTGGAAGCAATGCTGGAGGCCACAAGTCGGAAGGTGGCATATATAGAGACCCAAATCATGATGTACATAAACATTAAATTACTTTTGCGGAATAAATAATACAAAACAAAAAACAAACACAGAAGGACTATAATAGTTTAGTGTCTTTGGAAACATGGAACTTAATTTTCAAATCATGGTGAAAGATCTTTAACATCTCCCATAAATATCTTCCCCTTTTGTTTTCTTACCTAAAACCTTTCATTATACCCTAGGGAAAAGAAAAAATATAAATTGTGAGCTCAAATTATTATTAAGGGTAATCATTGACAAAATAAAACAAATAGTATAAATTTGAACATAAAAACATGAACATAAAGATTAAACATCAAAATCTAGAGCAATGACATAAAACATGGTAGTAAGTAAGGAATAGATCATAATGGAACATCAATCATGATAAAATATATTGGAAATAAAACTTTTAATTGGGTAAAAACATTATTCACATGATATTATTTCCATAGTATCCAAGGCATTTCTACGAAGACCATCTTAGTGGACAAAGACCCTTGCTGAACCGAGTTCACTCCTCATTCTGGTCCTGTAACACTTAACCAGATTAACATACCATTCCAGCCATGTCTATCTCATCAAATATACAACTTTACCCAATTCATTGGAGGGAGATATAGGTCCCACCCATCTCATAATGAAATCATTCTTACTTATGCCACAACGTTAAAATAAATCATTAATCACAGCCCAAAGAATAAAAATGGGTTTTATAAACACCATCACATCATAACATAATCCATATAAAACGAATGGATATAATTTCATCATAAGAAAAGTGAAACCATTTAAATCATAGATATATTATAAATGAAATGTACACATATGAAATAATTTCTTCTTAGATGGAAAATATTTTTGATAAAACACTTGAAAAGATTTCTTGAGGAAAATATCCTTTCTTCTAAAAAATCATTTTCTTTTCACAAAATGTCACGCAATTTTAAAAGAAAAAGATTTAATTGAAAATAACCATGAAATATTGTAGATTAAACTTCATGAAAATAAGGCGTTGTAAAATCATAAAAATCTATTCATTCTGTATAAGTTAAAAAACCATTCTCCTCATACTTTTAATGGAAAAGTCAAAAAGTACCTCGCATGGTAGTCAAAAGAAATATTCCATACATACCATGTAGTAAAAGTAAAAAATGGTTAAAAATAACATTAAACATACATGAAGTCATTTTTAGAAAACAGGGACACGGATAATAAATATAACCCCAGTAAATACTTACGTATAACAATCTCGGATAGGAACGATATTGGAATAGTTATCCCTTACCTTAGATCTGATATGCTTCATACGTATCTGAACCTCATATATAATGATTTAAATAATGTCATTGAATTATTACAGAATCATATTCATTATTATGATATCATATATGGTCACTTATGACTTTATATTTCCCATTCTTTTGTAAATTTCGTGTTAAAGCAGCGTTTTGGGTGAAATCATTTTATTTATCGTACAAGTTTGGACTTGTTGTTCTTGATATTATTATTAATTATATCATGTTTTAATTACTTCCAGAATTTAAATAATGATTTATATAACATATATATTCAGTATATATATATATAATAGATAGATAAATGAAATTAAATACACCGTTCATGGAGACGGTAGGCCATATGTACGCATGAACGTTGTTTTCCTTTCCTTATTGACTCGAAATGAAGTAAGTAGATGACATATATATATATACACACATAAATACAGTAGATTTATCACGTCATATATTTAATTATTATTCATTATATATACTTTATAATCATTTTTGAGTGGTTAACATGGAGAATGAATCTCATCGCGTCGTGGAGATGGTAATCCGTACGTACGCACGAGTGATGATATCATTCCCATAATTATTGAATTGAATTGAAGTGGATGATATAATATATCAGAATCAGTATGATGTTATAATAACTATATATAGTTATTCTTTACACCATTATACCCATCCAAGTAAGGTGGTGGTGGAAAAACAGATTACACCACGGTGTGGAGACGGTATTCCGTACGTACGCATGCGTGGTGATTTCATTTTCCGTAGGATGGATAGAAGGTGAAATGGGGTTTTTTCAAATTTATAATAACATATAATTATTTGAGTAATACTTATGTTATTAATTTATAATGAAACAACTAAAGAAGAGTAAGTAGAAGAAAAAAGAAACATGAAAGAGTCGGTAGAAGAGATTACCTCTTCCTTGACGCACCTCCTTTAAAATTATTCTTAGGGCACTAGATTTGGTCTTTTGAGAAGATGAGAACCTCTATGATATAACTTGATAGGTTGATAAGAAGAATTTTCAGGGGTTTTCCGAGCTTCAAGTTTCAAAAGGCTGTGCAGAGATGACGGAAGGGGTGCCCTTTTTATAAGGGAGGAGAGGGGCACCTTTTGAAAAACTTAAAATATTATTTTATAATAAAGTCATATTCGTTTTATAATTGCTCAAAATTTATTTATTTTGAATCTAAAGTTGTTTTGGGTCGAAATCCTCTCAAAAAATAGGTTTTAGACAAGTTTAGTTTAGTATTTTAACCTTATCATTTATATTTGACTCTAAGTTAAATAATTTAACTTATACCGTGTCTTCTTGTTTTCTTACACTATATGGTAAATAAATTTACTATAACAAGCCAAAAGAACCCCAAGAGGTTAATTATTAATATATATAACCTTATATAAGTCATTTGGCCAAACCTTCGATTTTTATGTATATAATAACCATTAATAATATAATATTAGTTTTAAAAACTATTTTATGTCAATTTTGACACTATTTGGTAATTGATTTTTTCAAAAATCATAACAACAATATTAGTTCAAAAAAAGTTAATTTAATCGATACTAACATGTCATATTAACCTATAAAACTAGTTTAATTCATAAAAAGTCTCAAATTACATTAACTTGGGTATTTATAACAACAATTAAGTTAATATTTCATTAATAAGGTAATTACTGTATTATCATTGTGTCAAAAAAATTAATTTATTTAATGTCTAAAAATTATAAATAACAAACTATTATGTAGGAAATCTGTTTATATTTATAAATAATATTTATATTCGAATTTATATTATGTATAACCATGTATTAAAAATGTTTTAGTTATTAAACGTTGATTTTAACTATTTTAACTCTTTTTTAAATAAAATAATAATAAATGTCCTAATCTAATCCAAGTGGGCCTAAAGGGTAATATTTTATTCCTAATACTGTTTTTGGTTGAATTACACATATCCTATAGAATAAGGATATGTTTTAGTGTAATAATAATATCATTTTTACCCTTAATTACCCTATTTACTTTTAACCGTGGTAAATAAAAGTAAAAAGTTACTATTCACCAAAAAATATTTTTATCTTATTGAACCACATTATAATCCCTGATATTAACCATGTCTCTTGGATTTTTGAAATTCCGCTCACAGAAGCGGTACAATTATGTTTTTTGTAAATTTTCAAATTCTCCTATGAGGTGGGTAAAAGACGGTGAAAAGTTCAATAAACTTTTTATATATCTAAAATTATTATAAAATGACTCAAATGAATTACATTGAACTTATATAGGTATTATGTATCAATTTATACCTAAAATAAATTTAAATCAAATAAATAATTATTTAAATAAAATGTCTGTTTTTAAATAGTAACCAAGTGTTTTCACTATTCACAAAAAATTGAATGTTTTCAGAAAAATACCAAAATTTCCCCCTAGGCTAATTCCGATATTCTGAATCCAAAAATGATGTCCATTTTGAAAGATAAAATTTATAAAATTTCAAAAAGTGGGTATTACTATTCATAACGGCTAGTTTATATAATATTTTAATAATATATCGTTTTTTAGTGAAACTCTGTATTGCGTACAACACACACAATCAAGGAAGGTCGTGATTGTGTGTAATGAAAGCCAAGTCAGGGTTGCGTGTAGGGAAAGATTCCTTTGGGTTTTCATATAGCATACACAAAATATAGTTCAGTTATACATTGATCGAAATCTATAATTGGTGTTGTGTAAAATATATTTTATTCGAAAGAACATGAAATTGTGTGCATCACAAGCCAATAATAGTGTTGTGTATACTACAAGCTAATACGGTGTTGTTTATAACGCAAGCTAATCATGGTGCAGCTTACAAAAAAAGACATAAAAGAAATTAAAAATAATATTTCTCATAAAATCTCGGGGTGTTACATTCTACCCCGCTTAAAATTAATTTCACCCTCGAAATTCGCCGGGGTTATAAATGGTTTAGTACTTGAAAGTTTCTTTCATAGAAACCCACATCGTAAAATGGAATACTAAAACATCATTTTAAAAAGGAATGTTAGAATCATAACGGTCACCCAAAGTAACTCAGTACTGGGTTTCCACATAGGACAACATAGGTAAAAATATGGATACGGAAGAGAAATCTAACAGTCATGTTTAGATGAAGAGTGGTAGAGAACATGGATATGAAAAATCCAACAATCACAAAGCCATAAATTTGTAATGATATAAGGTACCATATGATTCATAGGATATGAGGACACTAGGAAAACATTTTTGGTTTTCAAGATCATTTCCACAAAGTTGAAGAAATTCGAATTAGAAGAAATACTTTCTTGGTTGTGGTACAATATCACTGTTGGTCGTTCCTTGGACAAGTTCCACTTCATCTTTTAAAGAAATGAAGTTGAATTTTTCATTCATGAAGTGTTAGAAAATCATGTGATAGAATGATGGGTCATTCCATCTGTCTCAAACAAAATGTTAGAAAAAGTTATCAAATATATATAAGTCCATCTATGGTGAGGTTAATCATATAGGATTCCAAAAATGTACATATACTTCATCTATTATACCACTTATTAAAATAGAAGTAATTTATACTAACTAGGGACTTCTTGTAGACATGTGGTAGGTAATAAAGGCCTGTTGCACTTTGGTTGTGGGTTTGATTCTCGCAACCTTGTCTGACGTGACGGGTTGTCGCCCGTCCTGTAGGTTGTCCTTTTTCTAAAACTACAATATTATAACATTACATAAATAATATCAAAAAACAAAGTTCTAGCCTCAAATAATACTATCTGATTTCTGACATATTCCTTTCCAATCTTTAGACTTATCCAAAATACATATGTCCAATCTAATAGTATAAAGAAAACGATTACTAGAAATTTCACATAACAAGAACGTGAATACCATCATTAATCCCTCATATATCACAAGATATATCTTGTTGGCCACGTTCCAAACATTTGAATACCTTAATCGTGTATTCTCTAGAAACATAAATTACCATAGAACCATAGTGAAAACATGAATTCTATCAAAAGTTATCTCTTTCAACATACCAAAATCCCAAAAATTCATTATACTCAAACCATGATATCACCTTGTCCTTATATTAGTCATGAACTCATGAATACTATCAAACATATTATTTTCTCTTTATACCTTCATTATGCATATATCATCTGCTTTCCAAAATTATTTCAATAACATTTCATTGTTACTGATGCCATATTCCTATGGAAAACCACAATGGACCATTACATAGATATTCCAATGTACCATAAAAGTACCTCAACATCATTATTCTTGAATACCAATACATAAACACTTCAATCCATCCTCTACAATGATTGTCATGAAATAAGTACTTCCTTGATTTAGAAGTAACCTCTTAGGTCAGGGCATTGAGTTTGGTAATGCCCATGTTCTCCACATATTAGACATTGAACTCCATAACAGTCTGTCACTCTGTGATGCTTCTCTCCACAGAGATAACAACTTCCACTCCATTTGATGTATTCATTAAGGTTATTCTTCCCTTATTTGGAAATCTCAATATCCGTTTCTCTATGCTCCTCAACATGCGAACACACATAAACGGACATCTTCCTCTTATTTGATGAATTAGGAATTCTAATAAAGTTCACCTTTTTAATCATATATCGCGATGACAGATTCAGCATAATCACATAATCTTTCTTTCTAGGCATTACACAATTTCGTTTCTCGTAGTCGCCAATTTTTCCATTGGATGCAATGTTGACCCAATTCGTTCTGGTTCCCTCTATTGACTAAAACCAAAATCCATGGTGTAAGAAACTGTTAAAATAATGGGGAACCACATAATCATAAAAAGTCACTTATGGGATGTCTAAATTTTTACACATTCATTAATCCCAGACATCATAGGTTCTCCCTAGGTTGTTAACATAATTCTAATACTGTAACCTATTGTTATACTAAACCTTAGGGACATCCTTAGACATACCTTAGAATATATCCAGGGATATTACTAAAGTTTTCGCATCCTAGTTTCCAAAGGTTAACTATACCTTTCCTATGATACCAACTGTAGAGACCTAAAGCTTGACATACATGGACATTACATTACTTTTGCAGAATAATTAATACATAACAAAAACAAACACACAAGGACCATAATAGTTTAGTGTCTTTGGAAACTTGAAACATAATCTTCTAATCATGGTGAAATATCTTCAACATCTCCCATAAATATATTCCCCTTTTGTTTTCTTACCTAAAACCTTTCTTTATATCCTAGGAAAAGAAAACATATAAAGGGTGAGCTCAAATTCTCATTGAGGGTAATCATGGAGAAAATAAAACAAACCATATACATTTGAACATAAAAAACATTAACATAATGTTTAAACATCAAAATATTGATAAATGACATAAAACATGGTAGTGCGTAAGGCATAGATCATAATTTATCATCAATCATGATAAAATAGCTTAGAAAAAAAACTTTTAATTGTGGAAAAACATTAAGCACGTGATATGATTTCTATAGTACCCAAGGCATTTCTTCCAAGACCATCTTAGTGGACAAAGTCCCCTACTGAACCGAGTTCACTCCTCGTTCTAGTCCTATAACACTAAACCGGATTAACTTACTGTACCAACCATGTCTATATCATGAGATATAAATCTTTAACCAATGAATTGGAGAGAGATATAGGTCACACTCATCTCATAATGAAATCATTCTTACTTGTGCCACAACATAAACATAAATCATTCATCACAACCTAAAGAATAAATATGGGTTTCATAAACATCATCCCATCATAACATATTCCATATAAAACCAATGGATATCATTTCATCATAATTAAAGTGCAACCATGTAAATAATAGAGATATTATACTTGACACTTACACATATGAAATAATGTCATCTTAGATGGAAAATGGTTTTGATAAAACACTTGAAATTAATTCTTGAGGTAAATATCCTTTCTTCTTAGAAATCATTTTTTTTAAATATCAACAATTTAAAAAGAAAAGGATTTTATTGAAAATAACCATGAAATATTTTAGAGTAAACTCCATGAAAATAAGTCATTATGAAACCATAAAAATCAGTTCATGCCGTATAAGTTAAAAAAACATTATCCTCGTACTTTTAACGGAAAAGTCAAAAAGTGCCTCGCATGGTAATCAAAAGAATGATTCCTAACATACCATGTAGTAAAAGTAAAAATGGGTAAAAATAACATTAAATATACATGAAACC
This sequence comes from Viscum album, assembly GCA_963277665.1. Lineage (NCBI taxonomy): Eukaryota > Viridiplantae > Streptophyta > Magnoliopsida > Santalales > Viscaceae > Viscum > Viscum album. Next base: position 767,050,747 of record OY728141.1, read on the forward strand.
ATTTTTAGAAAACATGGACATGGATAAAAATATAACCCCAGTAAATACATACATATAACAATCTCGGATAGGAATGAGATTGGAATAGTTATCTCGTACCATAGATTCGATATGCTTCGTACTTATCCGAACCTCCTATATAATTATTTAAATAATGTCATTATCTTATTACAGAATCATATTCATTGTCATGATATCATATATGGTCACTTATGACTTTATATTACCCATTCTTTTGTAAATTCCATGTTGAAGCAGCATTTTGGGTGAAATCGTTTTATTTATCATATGTGTTTGGACGTGTTGTTCATGATATTATTATTTATTATATCATGTTTTACATAATTCCAGGATGTAAATCATGATTTATATATCATATATATTCAGTATATATATATATGTAATAAATAGATAAATGAAATGAAATACACGATTCATGGAGACAGTAGGTCGTACGTACACATGAACGCTATTTTCTTTTAATTATTGACATGAATGGAAGTAAGTAGATGACATATATATATATATACATAAATACAGTAGCTTTATCAGGTCTTATATTTCATTATTATTCATTATATATACTTTATAATCATTCTTGAGTGGTTAACGTGGAGAATGAATCTCATCGCGTTGTGGAGACGGTAATCGATACGTACGCACGAGTAATGATATCGTTCCCATAATTATTGAATTGAATTGAAGTGGATGATATAATATATCAGAATCAGTATGATTTTATAATAACTATGAATAGTTATTCTTTACACCATTATACCCATCCAAGTAAGGTGGTGGTGGAATAACAGATTACACCACGACGTGGAGATGGTATTCCGTACGTACGCACGCGCGGTGATTTCATTTTCCGTAGGATGGATAGAAGGTTAAATGGGGTTGTTTCATATTTATAATAACATATTATTATATAAGTAATACTGATGTTATTAATTTATAATGAAACAACTAAAGAAGAGTAAGTAGAAGAAGAAAGAAACTTAAAAGAGTCAGTAGAAGAGATTGCCTCTTCCTCGACACACCTCCTTTAAACTTCTTCTTAGGGAACTAGAGTTGTTCTTTTGAGAAGACCATAACCTCTATGATATAACTAGATAGGTTGAGAAGAGTAATTGGCAGAGTTTTTCCAAGTTTCAAGGCTCAAAAGGGTGTGAAGAGAAGAGGGAAGGGGTGCCCTTTTTATAAGGGAGGAGAGGGGCACCTTTGAAAAAACATAAAATATTATTTTATAATAAAGTAATATTCGGTTTATAATAGCTCCAAATTGATTTATGTAGAAGCTAAAGTGGGGATGGGTCTAAATCCTCTCAACCAATAGTTTTTATAAAAGTTTAGGTTACTATTTTAACCTTATCATTTAGATTTAACTCTAAGTTAAATAATTTAACTTTTACCGTGTCTTCTTGTTTTTTTACACTATATGGTTAATAAACATACTATAACAAGACAAACGAACCCCAAGTGGTTCCTTTTTAATATATATAACCATATCTATGTAATTTGGCCGATACTTATATTTTTAGGAATATATTAACAATTAATAATATAATATTTGTATTAAAAACTATTTTATGTCAATTTTGACACTATTTGGTAATTGATTTTTGTGAAAATCATAACATTACTAGTTCGAACAAAGTTAATTGAATCGATAATAACATGTCTTATTAACCTATAAAATCAGTGTAATTCCTAAAAAGTCTCAAATTACATTTATTTGGGTATTTATAACATCAATTATGTTAATATTTCATTAATAATGTAATTACTGCATTATCACTATGTCAAATATAAATTAAATTATTTAATGTCTAAAAATTATGAATAAAATACCATTATGTAGGAAATATTTTTAGATTTATAATTAATATTTATAGTCAAATTTATGTTATTTATAACCATATATTAAAAATATTTTAGTTATTAAACTTTGATTTTAACTATTTTAACTCTTTTTTAATTAAAATAATAATAAATATCCTAATCTAATACAAGTGAACCTAAAGGGTAATATTTTATTACTAAGATTGTTTTTGGTCGAATTACAATTATCCAATAAAATTAGGACATGTGTTAGGGTAATAATAATAACATTTTTACCCTTAATTACCCTATTTACTTTTAACCGTGATAAATAAAAGTAAAAAGTTACTATTCACGAAAAATTATTTTTATCTTATTGAACCACATTTTACTCCTTGATATTAACTGTGTCTCTTGGATTTTCGAAATTCCACTCATAGAAGCGGTAAAATTAAGTTTTATGTAAATTTTCAAATTCTCCTAGGAGGTGGGTAAAAGACGGTGAAAAGTTCAATAAAACATTTATATATCTAAAATTATTATAAAATCACCGAAATGAATTACATTGAACTTATATTGGTATTGTGAATCAATTTTGACCTAAAATAAATTTAAATAAAATAAATAAGTATTTAAATAAAAAGTCGGTTTTTAAATAGTAACCAAGCGTTTTCACTTTTCACCAAAAATTGAATGTTTTTAGAAAAATACCAAAATTTTTCCCTAGGATAATTTCGATATTCCGAATCCAAAAATGCAGTCCATTTTGAAAGATAAAACTTATTAAATTTCAAAAAGTGGGTATTACTATTCATAACGGCTAGTTAATATAATATTTTAATAACATATCATTGTTTAGTGAAACTCGGTATTGTGTACAACACACGTAATCAAGGAAGGTCATGATTGCGTGTAATGCAAGCCAAGTTAGGGTTGAGTGTTGGGAAAGATTCCTTTAGTGTTTCGTATAACATACTCAAAATATAGTTCAGTTATACATTCATCAAAATCTATAATTGGTGTTGTGTAAAATAAATTTTATTCGAAAGAACATGAAATTGTGTGCATCACAAGCCAAGAATAGTGTTTAGTATACTAAAAGCTAATACGGTGTTGTGTATAGTGAAAACTAATATTGGTGAAGCACACAAAAAAAACATCAAAGAAATTAAAAAAAATATTTCTCATAAAATCTCAGGGTGTTACAGCATCACTAGAGCAATCCAGCCAAAATGTAGATACTTAAGGGCCCGGTGTTGGCCAAACTCATAAACTTATTCTTCTTTTCTACTTATTGTTCTGAACTGTGTGCATGAATATATTATTCTCTTGTTTGTTCAGTTTAATGAATTCTAACCTCAATTGTGAAATAATTTGAAATCCAATTCTAATATCTCGTGGTTCATGCCTGATGTGAGAAAAAAAGAAATGGTCACGTTGTCACTTCATTTGATCGTGGGAATTCCAACCAAAGTTTGGGCATCCGAGGTATAAACAACCGATCTGGGCTTCTAAGAAGAAAGGGGGAGGCCGTATCAGAGAATGAAGCTCTCAAAATAGTCCAATTATCACCTTCCCAATGTACTCTAGTGCACGAGTGGGGTAACTCCAGGGGTGTTAGAGTCAATCCAAAAATAATTGGTACACATCATCTTAATTACGTTACCCTTTTATGTGGATAACAAACGACGGACGATCACTGACCATGTTTGAAATAAGGGGCCTAACTAAAATGTCATCCATTTTTCTTCTGTAACGCAGACCCAGGACAGTAGGTGAGCCATAGGCTAAGAATCCTCACTATTAGGGGGTTCCTTCATACATGAAAGGAAATGGGGATCAAAATGAAGGTCATTCAAAGAATGGATGGTGGAGTGATTGGTTGTTCAAATGGATTCCAACACACTTCAAATTAGGCCAAAGTGGCGGGCTGGTGAATCAGTCCGATCAGAGATCAAACTTTATACCAAATAGTACCTCGCTAGTGAGGACCTGACATGCATTGTAGATTATTGGCATGTATTTTAGCATCATACAATGTGTTCGGTGCACATAATTCTAAGGTAATACTTCTCGGTCTATGATTAGGGATGTGGGGCAAGAAGGGTTGATGACTCTGAAGCTGGGCCTGATGTAAAATGCTTGGGCATCACTACGTATCACATATGAATGAGAATCAAGCCAATGTAGTTCTTAAAGAATAATATGGTCAGAGACCAATGCTGGTAGGGGGGAATCCCCTCTAGAAAGGGAATGGGCGCAACCCATAATTCTTATGGGGCATCCTAAACTTGTTCATGGTAGAACTGTAGTTACATGGTTCACGAAAAGAGTTCAGACCAAGAATCTGAAAAATAGGGGGGTTAGATTTTAGATTCCTAGGGCTAGACTTGATGACAGGATGTATGGGTATTCCTACGTATCCCATGAGGATGAGAATCAAGTTATATGTAGTTATGGAAGGTGTTTTGGATTTTAATTTATTACAGCAAGGACACGGAGTGGTCTTAGTTTATGGTCAAATAGCTCAGACCATAGATGGAAAGGAGTGAGGGTCAAATATGGTGTGGTAAGTATGAAACATGATTTGAATGAGGATATAATCACATACCACAATATTCTCCCAGAGAATCTTTTATTTTGAGGGACCAAAAGTGAATGTCAGTTTTGGCCCAAGGCAAATTTCATTGGTGTTCCTACGTACCCCATGAAAATGGGATTCAATCCATATGCAGTTCTAGAGATAGAATAGTAATTTACCAGTTCCAAGGATAATAAGGTCATGTGGGTCTATCCCTCATAGATAAAGAAGCGGAATTTGATAGATCTTGTTTGTCATTTTGGGTAGATGTGTGTTTTTTTGTGAAGCTATAAAACTAGGACAAAGAATCCTAGTATTGCTATAGGAAGTAAGCTACATGTAGGCATTGAATAATGGTATGGTGGGTGACCAATACCCAACATGATGTCCCCACGAGTGAGGACATCACAATTCAGTTTTGTTTTCTATCGTGCGGCGGGATGATAATGTCACAGTTTTAGGGTCGTGTGATAGGACCAACCAGTGCATTTTAATGTTGTCCAATAAATACACAATAGTTTAAAGTCATGTGATACCATAGGGGGAATGCGCATGACATGATAAATCATACCTGATATGAATGAGGGAGAGTTCCACATCACACCATGCATGATTCCATTGAATAAACCCTAGGGAGAGGGGCCAACAAAGGTTAGAAAATATGGGGCTAGACCTATAGATGAAACATCCATGTGTTCCTATGTATCCCATGGGGGATAGGAATAAATCCATATGTAGTTATAATAGTGTAGTTTAATGTCATGTGGGACAGTAGGTTGTAGAAACTAGACCCTAGAAATGGAGTACATGGTGCAGCTATTTCAAACTTGGCGTGAATGAGGACACCAGCCCACACATGCCACACTGAAAAATCATATAAGAGTCTGGGCCTAAAAGGATGAACAGAAGAAATAATTATTGGAACCTGGGCTGGACTCAAAGATGTGATGTATGGGCATTCCTACGTATCCCATGATCATTGGAATCAATCTAGACATAGTTTTATGGAGAGGATGTATAAATAGATCTTATTTTATGGTCTTAAAGCTTAGACCATAGAGAATTAAAACTCTACAAAGCGAGATCAGACCTCGATCTGATCCCTAAACCCACGTGAGTTATACTCAATGTTGGAAATAAGGGTGGAAAAGTTCTTTGAACCACATGGAATAAACATGATGGGGAAATCATTGTGGACCCCCAAATGATGCTTGACCATGGATTTGTCCTCCGAACCAGAAAATGTGCACTAAGGGATAGTTCCAAGAGTGTCGAATTTCTACTTGGACATGATGGGGTGGAAAGTGATGTGAATAAAGCAACTGACATTTAGGGCTTGATGGGGTTGGCGTGATGATGGAGGATAACTATGGACCATGTTCAAAACACAATATCCATATCGTGTGACCTAGAATGGGACTAACAAATGAGAATTAACCACTGACCATGTTTGCAATGTGGGACTTGTAACAGTTTGTCATTCGAAACCCTCGAGGATGTTGGCCTAAAATGGTTGGAGAGCCCGGGGTATAAACTTTCATGCCATTTGGAGATCCTTTCAGATGTGAAAGATGATGAAAAACAAAATGAAGGGTACACGAAGCATGAAAAATGGGCAAGATCGTGCGAGGGTAGAATCTAATACTCTAGATTCTGAACTAGAGTACTCCTGGGAACATTGATGAATCACCGGAGAGGGTCGAGGGGACTAACATAAGAGAAGCCGACTCAAAAAGAGGTGTAGAACACGGGGGTGAAGGGATATTTATTGAAAGAGGTATGTAAATTGGTTTTTACATGCCCAACATCAATGGGGATATTACCCATACCTTGCCATCTAACCCTCCCCTAAAAGGACTTAGGCTAAGGGGCCATAATGATAGGAAGTTTTCTAAGAGATGGGGTTAGACCTGAATAATATATGTCTGAGTGGTCCTATGTATCCCATAAGGATGGGAATCAAGATGTAAATATTTCTGAAAAGGCAATGTAGTTTAACGTCTTGTAGTAAGGAAGAGGCAGAATTGATGAACAAGAGGGGCATATTGGGAGGTCATCATAAACTCGGTTGCGACGGGGCCAAAGAAGTTTATGCTACACCATACGGGATCCTCTGAGAGAAATACACCCAGGGGTAGTCTATGAGGAATCTAGGGCTGGAATCAAAAAAAGGAATCTTATCATTATTATGTATCCCACAATAATGGGAATCAATTCATACGTAGTTCTTGAAATGCAGTTTAATGTCTTGAATTATGACATGTTGTTTAATGTCTTATAGGACATAACAGTTTAAGGTCATGTAGGACTGGATACAGTTTAACGTCATGCAGGTAGACATATAGTTTAATTTCATGTAGGTCATGACAGTTTAAGTTCATGTCAGACTATAATGGTACATCTACCGCTTGTAGTTTAACGTCATGTAGGAAAAGTGCTGATTAGTTTTACGTCCTTCAGTTTAGACAACCCTCATATTTTAACATCTTGTGTTATGGATTGTATAGTTTAAGGTCGTGTGAGAATAGGTACAATTTAATGTCCTTTAAGATAACATACAGTTTAATTTCATGCGGGACATAACATTTTAAGCTCGTGTGGGGCCCATTTTCTCTGGAAAAGTACCGCTTAAGGAACATGGCATTGGTGGGAGTATTTATATGCTCACCATACATGGTAACCATAGAGTATGAGCCATTGGGATAAACCTTGTGAATGATGTATGGTCTTTCCCATTTGGGCACTAACTTGGGTGGTTTTCACCCAAGTATCATTGGAGTTCTCACGGCCACCACCAAGCCACCTTTCACGAAACAGTAGAGGTGAACATTATTATTGAAATCTCTAGCTATCTTGCTATGATGCCTTTCCAGTTTGTGAACGTCATGAAGCCTATTCTCATCCAGTGCTTTCAATCTATCCAGACGGATTTCACCTAATTTATATGGTGCCCACTGATCATAGACAATTGTGCATAATGATGGAAACTGAATCTTGATGGGAAGGAAGATCTCTATTTCATACACATGGGGGTATGGGGTCACCTGTGTAGAATTACAAGTCTTCATCTGATAATCCCAAAGGGAATTTGGGATCTTTTCTAGACAACTCTTCTTGTTCTGACCAACCATTTTCTGCAGAATGTTAGAGTGGGTTTTATTGAAGCCTCGATCTACCCATTCTCTTGTGTGTGATAGTGAGAGATATGGTTAGAACGGATGTTGTACTTGGAATACAATTTAATTAACTCGGATTCTTGGAACATGGTTCCATTATCAGTGAGAACAGTGTGAGGGATTACAAACTTGTAGATGATATTATAGCACACAAAGTCAATGATATAATGTGCCTTGACCTCTATGATCGGAATCATGTTTTCTCACATGGAAAAGAAATCTGTAGCGGTCAGGATGAACCTGCATTGGCGAGCTATCGTCGGTGGATATAGTCCGATGAAATAGATTCCTCAGACCGAAAAGGATCAAGTGTACTTGGTAGTGTGGAGAGGCTCTAACTGCTGATGGACAAAGTTGGCATGAATTTGGAATGCATGGAACCTCTTGGAAAACTTGATGCAGTCATGGATTATGGATGGCCAAAAATACCCCTGTCTCTGGATCTGGTGAGATAGTTTCAGCCCGGTCTGATGATCCCCATTGGAACCGGCATGAACCTCTTGTATGACTTGAGAAATATCAGATCCTTGAATGAAACAGAGGATAATTCCATCAAACTTGTGCTTGTAGAGGATCTTCTCAAGACCAGGACCACCCTAAAGGGTAAACTATAATGCGTGGCATCAGATTCACGCATGCTCAGCCTAATCTACCAAAAGATTACCATTTTGGTGGTACTGGACAAAGGATATTCACTAGGAGGGATTCACCTCAATCATTGCATCCGGGGAACCTGGAGGTCTTGATGTGGAGGTGTCGATGGTAAGGTGGATTACATGTGGGATGCCATTATCATATGGAGTGATGGGAGCGATGACTCTCTGGTGTGCTACATGGATAATAAAATAATCCTATTCAGGCTTTCAAAGTGATGCATCTAGGCTGGACAAGGAGTCATCTTGATCATTCTAGGGTCGAGTGACATGAATAACTTCTGGTCGAGATGGGAACTGGGCCATTAGCCAGAGGGTTCTTTCCAACAGTGGTATGAGCTCTGTATTTCTTATGACATATTCATTTTTCATCTACTTCATGACTAGTTAGTAGTCCCCTTTCACATTAAATTGGGGAACATCAATATCGAGGGCTAGCTCGAGGACAGTGATGAGATCCTGATACTCTGCCTCATTGTTGGTGCAGCCTTCTAACAATAGTAATTAATATGGTTGAATTGATTATGCTGGGGTAATGAAGATGGTAACCAGGCCTAAACTATTGAGCTTAGGGTAATTGAGCCTTTTTCCTAGAGGGCTCTAGGATGCACCATCTAAGTGAATTCTCCAACACGAGTTTTCTTGATCTACTAAGAGGATGGCCTTATCATGAAAATCAAGGTCTAGGGACTGGTTAGTGGGAGATGGATGGGCAGCAATAAATTATACGAATTATTTCCCTTTAATATCCTTTTGAGGGAAAAACCTAATGTCCAACTATTGAAGGATTACTACCCACTGATCTAGACATCCGGTTAGCATGGGGCAGTTCATGATGTACATTAGTGGATCCACTCAGGGAACCAGCTGTACCCCATGGTGTGACAAGTAATGTTGCAATTTTTTATAGTGAATACCAGCAATGAGGAAAGTCTTCACAATAAAGGATTATCTAGTGTTTGTTTCAAGGAGCATGTCGCTGATATAGTAGAGACTATTCTATATTTCCTCATTGTTCTTTTGGGTGAGAAGGGCGTCGAGAGATTTTTCTAGGGTAGTCACATAAAGGAACACCAACTTTCTGGAGACATGTGGAATTAAGATCAAAGGTTGGAGCAGATACTTCTTGATTTCCACAAAATCAGTCTGACATTCTTTGTCCCACTGATAGACATTCCCTTTCTTCATTGGTCGAGAAAAGGGATAAGACTTTCCGTCCAGATTCGCGATGAATCGGCATATGTAGAGTTAGTGGCCTTGGAAACCATAAAGCATCCAATGGTTTCTTGGGGGAGAAATCTGGCTAATCACCTTGATCTTCTATGGGTCTATATCGATGCCCCTATATCTGACAATGCATATGTGAAACATTCCAGAGGTGACCCTGAAGGCACACTTCAATGGGTTCATCTTCAAGTGAATGGAAATAAGGAAGCCAAAGACATTCTCAAGGACATTTATATGGTCCTAACATTGGAGAGATTTAACAACCAGATCATCTACATAGCATTCCTCTAGTGTTCTGAGGATTGACTTAAATATACGATGCATAGATCATTGATAGGTGGCACCTACATTATTAAGACTGAAAGGAATGACTTTGTAACCTAAATTACCTTGTGTTACCCTAAATAATGTAGTCATATCATCCTTGGGATCCATTTAGATCAATTTATACCCAGAGTACCCATCCATGAAAGAGAAGGCTTGGAACCCAGTTGTACTATCAATTTAGAATTCCTTCATAGGGAGCAGAAAGTAATCCTTTAGGAAATGACGGTTGAGATCCCAAAACTCTATACAGAATCTGATTTGTATTTTCTTCATCCTGATTGGAAAAATTTTGGATATCCATTGAGGGTTCTAAACCTCTATAATGAAATTGTATATGATGATCATTTCGACTTTGGCCTCAACCATGGCACCAAGAGAACGGTGCATCATTCTGGGAGGCTGCTTAATCCCGCGCTAGTTTGCGAGGAGATCGAGGTGGTGGATGGATACCTAGGGATACAGCCTTGTAATATCATTATATCTCCATGAAAATACATCATTGTGTTGTTTGTTGATGTCCATGTACAACTGTTCCTCTTCAAGAGGCATAGTGACACTGATCAATGTGGGTTTCGGGTCTGCCTCGGTACCGAGGTTCAGTTGTACCAATTTATTGACTGTAGTGGAGACACCCTCTTCAACGGTGGGAGATCATCCTCTAAATCTTTTTCATCACTTGTGGAGGTGGGATCCTCAGTGCTAGGAGTTTCCTCTAAGTCAACATATCTTGATGGGAGACTACTACCATCCTGAGCAATTGTGGACACTGAATCTGGGGATTCATGTGTTGTTGAAACCATTGCGATGATGTTTGTCGATCCGATCCCATTTGGTCTTCAGCCCAAGGGGCCACACTTGATTATATAGAAGTAATAGTGACAAGTCAGCTTGATCCATTTTATCCCATCCTGGTGAAACAAGTAAGTATGTCATATTTTTGTTTTCATGGGCGAGACATCTAGTTACCTTTTGGGTGTAGGGGGATCTGGGATCACCCGATCGTGATTCGTGTAGAAGTATGAGATTATATTCTGACGTCGCATAGACTTGGGAATGCGCTCCACCCTCATTCCAGAAAAAAAGATACATTGTCCCATGTTTGGGGTTGTATCTTCCAATCAGTGTATTGGAAAGATGTGGGCATCATCTGGATCTGTCCACGGGTCAGTCGTACCCAGAGAATGCTATACCTCATTAGCGTGAATCTTCTTGTCCCCACTCTTATAATATTCGGAATCTATATTTTGGTATTCAAAAGAGGAAAAGGAAGATGTGTCCCCTTTATGTTTTCCCACTCAACCATTAAGGGAGTACTTAAGGAATTCATTCTACGATTAATGTACTGATAAATGAAAATAAAGCCATGACCTACCCATCAATGCATTGTAAGATGTGTCCTGTGAAACTACCATGAACATAGTCCTAGATACCAGGGCACCGAATTGGGTCTTCAAGTGGATCATTCCAACTGGTGTTAGTTCTTTCCTATCATATCCTAGAATATTTAGGCCATAGGGACTCAAATCATCCTCAAACAACCCCAATTTTTGCAGTTTCCGAGTCGGGATTAGGTTAATCCTGGAGCCTGTGTCGAAAAGAAAATGACGAACATCGACTCCATTAAACATTCGGGTGATTTACAGTGCGCATATGTTCCCTGGAATGGGAGAGCCTTTATCTTCTCCGAAGAATGAGATAATGGACTGGCATTCTGTGTGCTTAACTACCCCAGCATGGAAGGCTTCTGTAGTTTCTACCTTCGTCTCAAATGGGAGTGGGGTTATTAAAGCCTTGGTAAGGACTTCGTGCATATCTATTGATAAGTTAAGGGCCTCAAGGATGGAGAGCATTTCCAGAATGATGGAAGGATGTTTGTGGAAATGAAAATTTCATTCCAGTCATGTGTTACTGCTTATAGGTGGTTGTTCTATGATAGGAGGTATGGCGGCCCCTGTTGGCTAGACCAGCGGCTGACTGGTGCGAGAAAAGTCCCGCTGGTCACTAGTTGAAGCATGTGGAGTGATGACCAGATTTGGTCCTGATGACTAAGACCAAACCATAAAAAAGATTGGTTGATCATGGCGCCGTCGAGGTGGCTCCGCCTGATCAAGAAGCACAAACGGTGGTGAAGGTGGGATTGATGACACCGTATGAGAAGGTGTTGTGTGCTAATATTTGAACTGTGTCTAATACCTGGTTTTAGTGGCATGCCTAGCCTCGATGGATGTAATTTTTATGGCACTCCGAAGACCATATTTTCGTGGCTCCGTCGATGCAAGCAATGAATAAGAACATTGGGGGATCCTCCTGGAGATCTTCACTGTTAGAAATCATGTTGGGGTTTACCAACTCTACTGTATTAACCGAGGTATAAACTTGACTTTCACTTGAAAAGTTATCCAATAATGGATGGATTCTAGGGGAATCGCCATCTCTGGGGGCATTAAGTCTCCGAGAGTATGGGATGATGATGACATTGGAGGGGGACTTTGTTTTCCCTTACACCACTGATGCTTGCTCTTCTGGGAAGAGGATGGTTGAGCTGTTGATGCAGAGGTACTTGTCACAGGTGATGTAGCATCTTCTGATGGTTTAGGTTGATTCAAATCTACATGAATAATTCCATGGGCACGAGCAACTGTCTTATATTTTATCCAGTCACCAAACTTCTGGGACCCACGGTTTGAAACCTACTGTCATTCTTCTTCTCTGTCATTGTTGTTATCAGGATACATGAATACACATGTCACATGTGCTGGAGCAGGGACCAACCTGACTACATTGTTATTGACCTGGCCTTGAATCTAGTCTTTAAACACATAGAACTGTTTAAGTGTGTGTCCTAGGATCTAGTGATAGGAACAGTAATTGGGTAAATCAATGAGACCCACATCTTCTGGCATCTAGAATTTAAGAAAATGTACAATCCCATATTCCAAAGCACTTCAAAAATATTTGGCGACCTGAGCCTCATTAAATTAGTAAGCCTGGTTTCTCCTATCTAGGAAGGGGGTCTGGGAGCCTAACCAATATGAGGGGCTAGAGGAGCCTATCGAGGAGGAAAGTTCCAGATTATCTCACCAGGGCGGTGGTGGCGCATTGCGTGGGGGCGCCTTCCAGTTCTAAGGTGGTCGATGCTTGGCCAAAGGCTTTACTTGAGGTGGAGGGCCACTAAGAGGCTATACATGTGTCTCCATTAGTAACAAATATAGTCTCCTGGGGGCCTCTATCTATTCCAATGTGGCAAGATCACCCTTAGCATCCCTTCTTGCAAGGATCGTAGGAGACAATGAGCATGCCTGCTTGGCCTGATGTAAGGCTTCCACTAGGCGCTAGGCCTTATCCGAGATGTATTGGAATCCCACGGGGTAGTTCTGGGTGATTAGAGAGTGGACTAGTTCTGGCTTGACATTCCCCACACACATTGTCATTAGTTGATATTGAGTCAGCGGCATGTCAAGGGAGTATGTGAGCCCTTTCCACTAGGTGACAAAGTATGTGACGCGCACATCAGGACTATGCATTCACTTGAAGAGATCCGCAATAACCGTCTTCTAAGTACTGGAACTGAACTGGTAAAGAAATTTTCTATGAATATCTTCCCATCCAGCTACTGATCTTATGGGTACCTGGATATACCATACATATGCATTCCCTTCAAATGTATGTATGAAGAATCAGAGTTTGGTGGCCTCTTTCTGCGATGGAGTTCCCTACATGAGTCCTAACCTAAAAATGATATAGGCCAGATGCGGCAGCGGGTCACCCATCCAATTAATGGGGAGAAGGTGGGATTTTTTGAATCCTTGGGGTGCTGAAATATCATCCACCCATGCCGGATATGAAATTCCATCAGGCGAGATCGCCACTTATCGCATTTCCAATGCCTTAAGTCGAGCAATGAGTGCCACCATTAGATCATCTGGTCGGGGGTTCATGTCATGACTAGGATCTCTGACCACCAGTGCATTGGTAGGTTCTTCAATGTGATAGGCAGGCCCAACAACTCAGGGAGCAACTGGTGGGATGATCTTCATAGTGGCTGGGGGAACCAGAGCCTGATCCCAGAGACTTTCTCACTACTCCGGTGTATCTGGTGACACCTACTATTCCCCTCTAGCCATAAGATCCTACCTCAACCCTTTCTGTGTGCGAAGGATGGTCAAGGTCACTTGGTCGTAATTCACTGGGCGGAATCTATGTCTTCCCCTGCTACCCCAGTCTCTGATCACCATAGTATGGTCATCGCTCTACGGCATGCTCAGAAGGACAGTTATCGACCATCTTCTTATGCTCTGTGAGCTATTTACGCAACACGACTTTCTCGGGATCTTCCTTCATCTTTTTTACTGATCTAGATGGGTCAGAGGGTTTGGTGGCTCCGTGGTTCTCTTAACCCTTATTGATATTTTGACTAAGGACCAATGCCTCAATGGGCACGGGAAGACCCACTACATTTCTATGGTGGTGACTAACCCTTTCTATTCAGTCCAAAATTTGTGCCACACCTCCAGGGGTATGCTTTCCCCAAGGAGTTCAGTCTCCATCTCTTCCTCCAATAGATCGTCCATGTAAACCATGACTCTCCCTAGAGGGATATCCTCAATATCACAATGAAATTTGGGCCAGTGCCAGATAGAACTGGAATGGAGGGTCGTTTACTACCCCCAACCACAGATCTGTACATGGGGGAGCCTACTTGATAATCCTGAAGAGCACCTTAATGATCTAGATGCATCTTTGTTAGAGGGTCCTATGGTGGCCTGGTGACTCTGGGCACGGGCCACGGGGAGTGAGGCCATATCAACCAGATAGCATTGTTGGCCAATATCTTTGAAGTGTGCATGTGTATTGAAGTAATCCACTAGTCAATGACAAAAAATAAAATGTTTCACTCAGAGGTTATGGAAAAAGCATCAAATCTCCTCCTGGGTGAGTGATTCCAGGGCGCTAAAATTTGGTGCTGCGACTGGACAAAACATCTCTGAGAAATGGTCTACTGCAAAATTGTCCCACAAGCTCCTTGGCTCAAACTCAGGGTTTGGCCCTTCATTTCCCCACTCCTAAACTAGAGGTATATGGGGAACTGGTATTGGTACTAAAGAAGACTGTTGATACGGTAGGATGGCCAGTGGAGAATACAGCGAGCGGGCTAACAAATTATCGCATCTTAGGTTATCCTCTAAAGAGTGCAGTGACATGGCCACCACATCGCGATAAAATGGGATGGTGACTATAGTTTCGGCACAGAAACTATGGCTGCTGGTGGTGGACCATGTTTCTTCTTGTTCACCATCAGTCCCTAGAATAACTCTCAGTGATCTCTGGTCGAGGTAGATAATTCTCTTAGTGATGATGGTGGCGATTTCACGGCCGGACCCTGGGGAGATTCCAAATATTCAACATCTTATATGTATCTGAGGAGGGAGGTAGGGATCCGATGGACCTCACATTCCAAATGTACGAGGATGGGCTCTTCTTTCCGACCTTAGCCCTTGACCTGGAAGATCTAGGAAAGGGTCGCATTACTGAATCATATTCTGCCTCAGAATCTATGAAGTAGATATGTTTAAACTCAGTCTAAATCTTCATGGCATTCATTTTATGGTGGTGATGACCTGCCTTCCTACCCTGGGGTGGCTCTTCGGGATAGGGTAGATTTCGGTCTCGGGGAGGTCCTCTTGCTCAACTAGTGTTGGGACAGAGAGGGCTTCCACCTAAATATTTTGGGGTGTGAGGAGCACCTGGAAATATGTCAAAAGGAACACTGGGAGGACCTCTGTGTCCACTGGATGATGTGCAGAGGGAATATCCATGTAAGGTACTAGAGAGGGTAGGAGCATGGGTAGGGCCTCTATAAATATTTCCCCTGGTAGCGTTAGTGTGAGGAGGGTCCTCGTACTGGTCAGTCTGAACATGGTTAGGACCTCCGTGTTGGGTGCTGATGAAGCGAGTATGACATTTACACCTCTGATTTTTGGGGCGAGGAGGACCTTATATGTCCGATTTAAGGACATTGGGAAGGCCCCCACACTAGATATTGATCGAATGTGTAACATCTCCATGTCAGTGGCTTATGGTAGGAGGAATGACTCCATACCTGATGTCATTATCACGGAAGAGGCTTCCATATTGAGTGTCACTAATATGGGAAGGACCCTTTTCGGATTAAAGGTCACATGGAGTGGACCTTCATGGTGAGCTAAGAAGCAGGGAGGTCTCGCTTTCTCAATGGTGGTATTATGGGGAGGTCCTTTGTACTGGGTGTCATTGCCACAAGTTAGTCTGCGGCAAGCACTACCTATGCTGGAAACCAAGAGAGTCGACGTAGCTTACATGTGGGGTGGTTGGGGCCTTGATCTGGGTCTAGAATCTGTATGCCCCTACATGGAATAGACATGGAGCTTATGGTATATGTTGGTCGTGGCATGAACCACAATAGTCGTTGATGTTGAGGCCCCTTGGCAGGAGTCCTGCTCAGCCTGTGCCCGACGCTGGCGTTGGGTCAGCCGGACTAGGGCCAGCAGTGCAGGCGCATAGCTTACCTCATCCTCTACCCATGGGGCCAGGTGGCGGTGCAAGTGTGGCCTAGTGGGGGCCCTCCTTGGGAGCCCTTGGAATGGGATCCCAGCTGGGCTGGCTCGAACACCCCAACCTCATCGGTGTAGGGAAGGGAGTCATCGAAGTGTTCCGGGAAGAGTCTCCAAACATAGTTGTGCATAAGAGTAGGGAGTTTTGGATCCCTCCACAGCCCATTGGGGTGGTGGAGGTGATGAGGAGCAGTTGCCTTTAGGTCCTTTCAGGCCTTGTCCTTGGTTGGGAAGAACCCCTCTTCCCCATATCGTCGAACGAGGTCATTTATCACCCTTCGTTGAATGAACTAGGATGGGGAGATGGGGCATGGGCACCCAACAGCTATGGACATAGAGGCATCCATGGGGGAAATGAAGCCATGTAGGATTTCCATGGTGACGTTTCCCTTGAACATGTGTTGAAAGGTGGGCAGTGATCAGTTTCCTGACATAACAGCTTGGTTCTCGAAAGGCAGGGAGATTAAACCAATAGTGCTACAAAAAAGAAATTGACATTTAGTGCCCTATCACCATTCCATCATCCATGGTTGGTAATAATGATCCAAACTAACAACATCATAGATAGGGATGTCCAACATTCCACTGGCACAACTTCTGGTGAGTTTCGTTCAAGGCCCACTATATTCATCATAAGATCGGGCACTAGATAACTAGATCTGGTGACACGCTAGTCAACTAATTTCTTGAATGTTAATAATATCCATATTGAATAGAATAACTTCACGTTGGGTTCACTATTTATTTTTCTAACACTGTCACTGGGGCGCATGCATCAATCTATTATTCAGGTGAGGAAACGCAGCTGTGTTTCCCCGTATTCTGGCTTTCCAAAGGTGGGAAACATCTATGGCTTATTCAGTGACATTTTTTCCATGATCAAAAATGGATGATTAGATGTCATTTTCTCCATCAGTGGATTCATCTGTGGAATTCATCACCTAGTTTGGGTCTCCCTCATATATTTAGATGTTGTTAACAAAACTCTTCCCAATTCCATGTCTTCATGGACATTAATTAATTACACAGCTTCTGTCAGGGAATTCTAAGGGGTTCGGTCCGGGAATCACCCTTCGGTCAAGGGAGTAGTCACGTTGGAAATCACTGGCATGTTTGGACAATAGACCAATGGTGCATCTGGGTTTCTTCCCCTTATTATAGGGCTTCAGAAGAGCAAAAAATCCCAAGGTATCCCACATCGAATGCGGGGAATTATATTCCATAGGCATGCCACTAAGGTTATCCTCAACTACACATGTTTAATGAAGAGTATGTCGTAGGTTTAACATCTAGTGGAGATAGATTGGACTGACCAAACAATTACAAGAGTGGATTAGGTTGGTGCAACCCCAAAAGGAATCTATGATGCTGGGAGCAGCGAGAAAGTGGGTGGCATGATTTCACCGGGATATGGTGGCCCGATTATGAATCAGGATATACATGGATTATTGAGAGTGGATGAATAATGAGACAGAGATGGCGCGAGGGTGACGATGAAGTTGGGCTTGATCCTCAATGATACTTCCTGTGTATCCTTGTGGTAGGGAATCAAAGTTATCGTAGTTCAGAGAGGCAGTGGGACACCTGAGGAGGCAACTCGTATGGTTGGGACTTAGAGGAAATGGAACCTTAGGGTTGGGATATGACCTTCCTGAAACACATACGCTCTATGGAAAGACCAGGATGGGACATGGTTGATGGGCTTGAACCTCAGGGAGGCTTCCTATGTACATTGTCTTGGAAAAGATTAAAGTCCACATAGTTCAGGATGGGGGCATGGGACTGGGGTGTACGTAGAGGATAACGACCCAATGACATGTTGGGGGTTATTCTTGGTTAGTATTCTATGATTGGTCTGATTCCACTAAGGCGGACCAGAGATATGGGTTCTAGTAATGTGGACTACAATGCCTTACCATCGATCAGGGTACACAATGACTTACCGTAGATTGGTGTTGTTAATAGATTCCAACTGATTGAGGTAGAAAATGGCTTACCACAGATTGGGGGTCATTTTAGTGTCATGTGGGATGAAAAGGAGTGTATAGTTTAACGTCATGCAGGATGGGGGTAGACCGACGTGAAGTAGTTGGGATCGATGGGATTTGGGCTTGAACCTTGGGGAGGAATCCTACATACCTTAACATCGAAAAGATCAATGTCCATGTAGTTTAAAATGGAATTAGTGAGCCTATGTAAAGTGGGTGATGACCCATAGTTGTTGGGCTTGTACCTTAGAGAGGTTACCTACATTTCTTTCCTTGGCAAGGATCAAAGTCCACATAGTTCAGATGGTTTTGGTGAACCGATGTGAAGTGGGTCGGGACCAATAGTTGTTGTGCTTGAACCTCAGGGAGGTGTCCTACATACCTTGTCTTGGCAAGGATCAATGTCTATGTAGTTCGTAATGGTGTTGGGGATTACAATATGGGGTTGCCGGAAAAGGAGTCCATGGTCCATGCTTACTCTAAGCCCATGTGAGTCATGCTCGATGAAGAAATAAAAGGCAGCAAAGACTTGACGATCACATCACAAAAGGTGTGTCTATGGGAAGTGGAGTGGGGATCACATGTGGTTAGCCATCAAAAAATGAAACAGGGGCTTACACATGGTTAGAAACCCATGGATATGGAAATTGGGACTTACTCCATGATGGAGGACCGGGTGGGGAAAAACCCTATAGGGATTTGGAATGGAAGAGAGGAGGGTTATAGTGCCCAGACCCCCCCCCCCCCCCCTCTAGTAATTGGAACCGAAGAAGATACGATGGGAAGTAGGGACATTGCCTCCTGCAAGAAAGGCTTGTGGTTTACACCATGATGGTTGCCCTTGCTCGCGGATAGACGTCCCACCAACAAAGAGGATCACATTCCATGTGAGGAAGATCTCACTCCCGTGGAGACGAGTGGGCATAGAGAATATCTGAGATGAGGTACCTTGCGTATGATGCATAGGGTGGGACCATAGTTTAACATCATGTGCTATGGATGATGGTTATTTTTATTATAATGTCCTGCTTCTCGAATGAGGCGGGTTCACTCCGTACCCCTAGGACATACATAACTGATACTCACCTGCCCTTGGATAAGGGAAGGCATCTGGAATGACATGGAAAGGGGGTGTTGTGGAGTGATCTATTGGGCGGTCTATGTTATCATGGATATGAAAAGAATAAATATCCATTAGTGTTCCTATGTGAAGAAGCATAAGGCTATGCAGCACAACATGAAGAACTGCCCAATGGAATTTGAAATAACTTCGTACAAACATGGAGGGTCGTACGAGAGATGGGTGCATGACATAGGTGTGTTGCACATAAGAGGGGATCATACATGGTGACTTAGGGTATGGATGACACATGGAGAACACAATAAGGGGTGCACACAAGATGAGAGTTTTCATTTAAGATAAGGCAGCTGCATGCAATACAGGAACATTGCAATCAAAACCAATCTTGTGTTATAAGAATATTGCACCCAAGATGGATCTTCTGCACGCAAATGTTGTGGGGTTAAAAGAAAATTGGAGACGATCAATCCCAAGTGGGCCCATCTAAAGGAGGACCCCTAGGAGGCTTGCCGTGCATGATCTAATTCCTTGATTCCATGGTGTTTTCACGCGGTCGTAGAAGAGGTCTCTTCCGCAGAGCAGAGCATCTGATCGTCTTCAATAGCCATCTTGAAGGGTTGCCGGTTCATTTCAATTTATATCTAAAACCCCCGGAGGTTACACATAAGAGGAGATGTGAAAAAGGGGGAATTTGACATCACATTTTCCATGGAGGACTTTTCATGCCACCATGTATCTTGCACACACGGGCCACCTAGGCATTCATACCTTAGCTGATTTTTGACTAGGCGATCGTGAAAGGGTCCCTTTGATGTCGCATTGGGCGTGCATGGGTTTTTCCACCAAAAAACATATTGTGCGCCAAGCATAATTCTTGTGCGCAACTTCCTTGGTGGGTTTACGAAGGGTTGTTGTGGATGCCTCCCTTTGACATCACATTAGGAGCGCAAGGAGTTGCCCACTAGAAAACATCTTGCACAAAAGGTGTAATCCTTGCGTTCAAATTACTTAAAGGGTTTTTGATCGGTCACCACAGAATCCTCCCTTTGATGTCTCATTGGGCATGCATGGGTTTGTGTGCCAGCGGAAATCTTGCGCACAACCAATAATTCTTGCGTGCAACTTCATCTCACGTCATGGAATCTTCCGCTCCCCCTCAACCGGCCTTTTATTTCTTTGAAAAGACTGAATGTCAGGCCTATATGAAATTTGGAATCAACCATGTGTAACTTTTGGATTCATCAAGTCACATTTTTGGGAACATGATCACCAATGAGGGAATTTAAACAGACCCTTCAATGAAAATGGATATTGTGTAATGGTCCAAATCCACTAGTGTCATGTAAATCCAAACTTTTTCTTTTATTACTAGGGTAAAACTAATGTTTTTTTGGAAATATTAAATATGATTGTATAACCCACTATCTAATTTGAGATAGAAGTGGCTAATGTACATTTTTTCAGAATATAGTGGGTAATGATTTGGGGATATCATGAACTAGTTAATCAATATGGTTGCATACACATTATAAATAAGAGGATAAGGTTTTGAAATAAATATTGAATCTACAAATAATGGAATGGGTTGTTTTATCATCATGTATGATATTGTGTAATCCTATAGCTCAATAACAATTAACATCTATTAGATGAACTATTTGAAACATGATCGCGAGAAAGTAAATTATAACTTCACTATGAGACTTTGGCCACAAAATCACTATATTTTGAATTTTTACATATATACAAATATGAAGTGTCAAAATTTTATATTATCCTAGATTTTTATTGATATGAATTGAAAAATATTCTTAGAGATATCCATGTAATATGACCTATCTATTCGTTATTGTCTTGGAAAGTAAAAAAACATATAAAATTATAATAAAAATAGGACATGGTACTCTATCAATGATTAGGATTCAAGATGAACATATATTCAAGCATATATAAAGGATATATGTAGAAATAATAATCTAAAGTAAGACATATTGTATTACTCAAATGATTTACCAACCATCTATCCATCAAAATATCATGGCCATAAAATTTGATGATCAATATCCTCAAAAAAATGTTGAATGATATAATGGAATAAAATCTTCATGAATTATATATGGAAGATGATGGTGGGTTACTATTTGGATCTTGATATTTTACCCCCATCACTAGATTAAAAATGGATATATTTTATAATTATTATAGATAATCATTTTCCATCTAAATTTGAAGTACTAGGATCAACTACGATCTGCTAGATAACATATTGTGCAACAACATGTAAAAGGATATCATAAATTAATCTTTAATGTTGTAAACAAAAAAACACATTAATGTTGAGTTATATAAGTTCATGGTGATTGTGAAACAATTCCCAATACCTATATGGAAGTGGGATAAAATCATCATGAACATTGTCAATATTCTCCTAAATACATCTAGTAAAATCAATGTGATATTGGATTTAGTGGATCAACTCTCTAAGAATGACAAATTCATTATTGTATAGGAATATTTTCCTAATAAATTATTGTTCATTATATATTTAATGGAATTGGTTTAGATGAATGGGGTGAAACCTTATATTGTCTATGATATTGATCCATGGTTCAAATATAAATTCAATAGAGTCTAGCACATACTCTAACTACCAAATTGAATTTCATCATGGCCTATCACCCCTTAACTCATAGTAAAACTAAAATTACCATTCCTATTACTATTTAAATGATGGAATCATTCTCAATGAATTTGTATGTCATCAACCCCTCCTATTAGTTAATTTATCCTTCCAAGACATTTCCCACTCATTTATTCAAACAACATTATTTGAAGATTTGTAGGAGAATATATATAGATCACCTACTTGTTGTCCTAATGATGGAGAAAAAAACCATTTTAGACTTGATCTTGGTAATGAGTTAAAATAAATATTAAATTCATTTAAAATAATTTAAATTCTATTATTATATTGAAAAAATTATTATTCTTTAGAACATAAAAGGAACTATGAGTTTGAGGTTGGAGAAAAATATTTTCTTTGAATAACCCCATGAAAGAATGTCTTGTGGTTTGGAAAGTAAGGGAATCATAGACCGAGGTAAATTTTCCACTTTTAGAGACTTGATCACATAGGAATTTGTTTATCTGCATTCACTTCCATCATATATACCTCTAGTTCAATGTTTTTCCTCGTATCTCTCTTAAGAAAGCACAAATACCTGATCCCTCATATATACTAAATCCAGAGTTCATAAAAATGGTGAACCACATTTGATTTGTGGAGAAGATAGTTATGATCATGTACTATAGATATAATGTTCTAAATATAAATACATTCAACCTCGTGAATTTATTTTGGAAAAATACTCAATATGAATTGGTCTCATGGGTACTAGATGAATAAATGAAATATAATTAAACTCACTTATTATCAATAAGGAATATCAACTGAATTTTTTTGGAAAATTTTACTAACGTATCGATTAATGTAATAACCATGAGTTTATAAATTATTTTCTTCTTTAAATAAATTTGTGTCATATTATATTATATAGTATTAGGATCATACAACTATAAGGGCCCATCCTTAAATATTACCTAATCTTGAGATATGTCAATAATTTTACATTAATTCTCATTGAGGATCTATTCATGTTTATAGAATTAGAGAGTTAGGTCTCAACTCAAACATAAAAACATAAATACTACAATTAGATACTTATACTCACTATCCATGTTTTCATAAAAAAGTAGTTCATTAAAAATAAACACGGTATAGTTTTCTGTTTTAACAGCATAACTTTTCCTTCATCCCATCATTGACTATATTGTTCATTATGTCATGTGAAAATAAATTTCAAAACATTTGATGAACATAAAATGATTTTTAAGGGATACAAAAAGATGGAAATATTTTAATTTTGTTAAAGTATGAAAACCATGAATACTTTGTCATCAAGTAATACATTTCACCTTTGTGAATTAGTAAATATACTTCACTGAATATAATCTCATTGCATACCCTATTTGTAACCAATAGATTAACATAAGCCCATAGAAAGAAAAATATAACATAAAAAGGTATCTTGGGACATAAACAGACTTAAATATAATAACTATATGGTCGACATCCACACATATCACTAAATGGGATAGATATACAACTGACTTCCTTAACCAATTCATTTGAGGTTATAAAATAACCACTTGTCCATGGTCTATCATAGAACCACCCATATTTGGTTTATCACGTAACAATCTATCTATGTTTTATCACATAACCACCCTTCAAATGTACATGTACCATAATATAATCATAACTCGTTAAAGATTGAAATTATCAACATTTCACTCATAAAATTTCATTTCTAATCACAAGAAATAATATCAAGACTTTGAAATAGTAAGTACACTTTCAAAACAATTTTCAATACCAAAACTCCCAAAAAGAAAAAAAGTGATTTCATTTCCTTTTAAAAACATTACATCTTATAGAAGAAGCTAACTATCAAATAATGGTTATAGGGGCGGAAAATCCATTATTGTCACATAAATTAAAAACATACCTTTTAAAATTTAGTAAAAATCTACATAGAAAAAAGATTCTCATTAAATGAAATTAAAATACAAAGGGTGTTATTATACATCTTATAAAAGAAGGTAGTGTATAACCTCAAAATACTCTGTAATAAAAGTAAATTGAGATGAAGACTCTTACCTTGAGTCTGAATCGTCGTGTACAATCATTATGTTCGTGAATAATAAAATTTGGTTAATTTATATTTCCCTGATAACATTTTTAATTTTTATCATTCCATTAATATCACTCGTTACCATGTTATAAAAATTACATAATTATTTAAATTCATATTAGTCATTTCATCGATATTCGGTACATGAGTCCAAAATGAACTTGTTTTGATGTAAATTTTCTATGTAATCAAGAATACATCATATAAAAATATTTTTCAGGATTTACATAACACATATAAAAACTATATATGTCTTTATAATTGTCTTTATATTTTGGGATAATAAATTAAATGCATTGTTCATGGAGACAGTAGGTTGTACGTATTCATAAACATTACTTCCATTTTTTATCAAATTAAAAGTATAACAATAAAATTATATAAATTATTATTATTATAAAATTATTATATTATATTAATATATGTATAATAGGTATAATAAAACAATTCTTTATAAGGTCCATGTATAGCAGGAATGATTCACATTACTTTGGGGGCGGTATTTTACACTTCCGCAAATGAAATTATCATCTTTAAACATCATGGAATGCATAAAAGAATGTTATAAATTAAAATTAATGAAGAATAGAGACAATATAAATATAATATATATAATATATAAATATAGATCCATCATAATTCCCACCATGATAGGTAATAGGATAAAATTGAACAATCATCATTTTCTGAGGTAATAGTTCGTCATACACAGAAACAGTATGTTCCAAATTCAATAGATTTAGGTGTCTATAAGTGTAGGTATAACCCTTAACCTAAACAAGTACTAGTATATTAAGTATACTAGTGTTGTTATAAGAGAATGTAATCAATAGAGGTTTGGGGGTTGGATAAAGAAAATAAATTAATGGATCTTGGGAGAAGACATTACCTTCAAATTAGGTTACTCCATTGGATTTGAGCCAAAAGGATTATGTGAGTTTCCTTATGCACACATTATGGATTATATATTGAAGGGAGGGATGTTTGGATATTATTTGATCAGACGATGGATGATACAAGGGGCTTTATATGCAAGAGTATGTGGGTATATGTGGTGGCCTTTTATAAAAGGTAAGATGGGAACTTTCGTGATGTCATGAAATGTTATTTTATTATAAATTGATTTTTTAATTTTGATATTTCTAAAGTGATAAATTTCTATGATAATATTTTGATGAGACTATGTCCCCTCAACCAATAGGTTTTATAAACTTTTTGGTCACAAATATATCATTATCTTTTGGCTTTAACCGTTACTTAAATAAATTAACTCTTGCCATGTCTTCTTGTATTTTTACAATGTATCATTAATATAGTTACTATAAACTGCCAAAAGAACCTCAAGTGGATACCTAATTAAATATTTATAATTATCTATTCCATTTGGATGAATATAAGATTATTATTAATATTATATCATTTAATGAAATAGTATTTGTTGATAAAATTCATTTCTGTCAATTTTGACACAATTTAGTAATTGTTTTTTGTTAAAGTCATAACAACATGATTAATTCAAAATAAATTACATCAAATAACATAAAACATGTCATAATCATCCATAAAATTCTTGTATGGCATAAAAATGTTCAAATTATATTTTCTTTAATATTTAAATTGTCATTTATTTTAATCTTTCATTAACAAGGTAATCATTGTATCGTCATTGCGTCATAAATAAATTTATTTATTTTATGTATAATAATTATAAAAAAATACCATGGTGTAGGAAAACTTTTTATATTTATAATGAATATTTATATTTAAAGAGATAAATTATATTACCCCACTATAAAATTATTTTATTAAAATATATATGATTATGTTATATCTCTCATTACATTAAATTAAATTTTTTAAATCTCATTATCACTTACATGGGGATCCATGGGGTTCTAAAATAGGCCCATGTAGGATCAATGTCGGAAATAAATCATCCATTAGTATTAGAACATGTGTAAGGGTATTTTATTATTATAATATTAATATTTTTTACCCTTATTTACCTAATTTACGCTTTAACAATTATAAATAAAAATAATTATTGATGTTACAATTCATAATGTCCATAAATAAAAGGTACATATTTACAAAATTTTTAATTTATGATTCCAAATATAGAGTCCATTTTTTCAATTTACAAAAAATAGAATTATCAGTAATTAATTGAGAACTAATTTCTCGTGTCAAAACAAGAAAACGGTTTTTAGGAAGTAAAAACTATCATTATATTGGCATGTGTTTCTGTCAAATTTCAATGTGAAATTACTTCCAATGACAAAAATTGGATTAAATGATTAAAAAGTAATAGAATTATATTTTAATTTTAATTAAAAAAAATATCTATACAAAAAAAATTTGATGAAAAGGATGTTTTGAATTAAAAAGAAGTATTTTTCACTTTTCATTAAAATATGAATTTTATCCAAAAAAATAACAAAATTTTAACCAAAGTAAATTTTTGATGTTTCTATTTCAAATAATATGTTTATTTATTCAAATATTACATATAAATGTGACAGCAACTAGATTTAAAAAGGGATCACTGCTAAAAAGAGGTAAAATGGGCTTTTAAAAAACATAGAGTATTTCATGCTTAAAATTTGATTCATTCTCATATTAAGCGTCTAAAATTTATTTTATAGATGTGAAAACACTAAAAACATGTGTAATAATATTTTAGTTAGTTCTATTCAGTCCTTCCAATACAACAGTTAGGTTTTAACTACAATTTAAAATTATAATTTTATTATTATATTATTTTTTCGTAAAACTCAATGTTGTGTGCAACATAAGATTTTGGATAAACCTATTGTTTCATGTTGAGTATTCTATAAGACAAAACATTCCCTTAAAATTAAAATTAATATTTTATTCATAAATATTAATTTATTTGTAAATGAATTATTCTTTAAATACCTGGGATGTTACACCCTTCCACCCTTTTGGAAATTGAATCCATAATATTTTACTTACTTTCAAATATGTGGATTTATTTATCCCTAAAAGTAGTTTAAGATTACCATGTTTCCTTTTTAATGATATGGTTCTTCCAAAAAACAATTACCTGATGAATCACTTTATTCCGCAACACTTGCTCTATACAGTCAATAATCTGTGCTGGTTGTTCTTCGTAATAAATATTCTCTTCAAACTGAACTACCTCTAGACTCAAAATTTGAGATGGATCCAGCATATACTTAATCAACATTTAACCATGAAAAAGATTTTGAAACTGGGATAAACATGGATGTAAAGCCACCCAGTATGCAACTGGTCCAATTTTTTCAAGATTTCATTGGTTCTAATGAGACACGGGCTCATCTTTCCATTCTTACCAAAATGCATCATAATTTTCCATGGAGAAACATTGACAAAGACATAATCACCTACCTCAACAGAAAGACCCTTCCTCCGGTTATCCACAAATTGTTTCTTTCTACTCCGAGATGTCCTCATGTGATTCTGAATCAACTAAACTTTTTTCTGGCATCTCTTTTACCAATTTTGGTCACATCAACTTCCATTCATATAATTCATCCTAAAAAGCTGGAGTTCGTCACCACTTTTCATATAAGGATTCAAATGGTTTGATCTATATACTGGAATGAAAATTATTATTTTAATAAAAATTAACCCAATAATTATGATGGTCCTAATATCCCTTGTAATTTATTGAACATGAAAATATTATATCCTCCAAGGACTGAATTGTTCATTCTGACTGCCCATGATTGAGGTCGAAAAGTTGTACCGAAATTTAATTCAATTCTCAATGACTTACGAAGGCCTTTAAAAATGATATAAGTGAAACTAAGATCATGGATTGATAAAATGGAGAGTGGACGTCCATGAGATCTCATTATCTCTTAAATATATAATAAAGAAATTTGATCTATAGATAAAGTATCATGAATAGAATGAAAATGAGCAGATTTAGTCAACCGATCAAAAATAACCTAGATTGCACTGTTACCTTGATAATTATTTGGTAATCCTAATTCAAAATCCATGGACACATTTTCACATTTATACTCTAGAACTGGAAAAGGACGAAGCATTCATTTCTATAATTTTTTATCTTCTTTAACATATTGTAAAATAAAACATCTCAGGGAAAATTAAACAATATCTATTTTTATTCCATCCCACTAGTAATACTCTTGAAGATCTGTATACATATTATTACTTCCAAGATGAATAGAAAACAAATAACTATGAGCTTCACATAACATCTCTTTCTTAAACTGTAAATCAAAGGGGACACATAATCTCTTTCAAAATCTCAAAACACAGTCTTTATCAATGTTAAAGTTGAGTAACATACCCTTTTAAACCAATTATACCATTTTTTACAACTCACTATCTTCTTTTTGCGCTTCATTAATTTTTTCTAATAGAGATGATTTCATTTCCACCTGAAAAAAAAGAAAAAAAATTCCCTGAACCAATAACTTTCAATCAAGAATTCATTAAATCAAAAACCAAACGATACCATTACAAAAATACCAATGTTAATGTAGCATTACTATTTTAAATAAAAGTTTCTGCCACATTATTTTCCATTAATGGATGGTAATGAATCGTGAAATCATAATACTTGATTACTTATAGTCATATCCTCTATATCATGGTTAATTCATTCTTATTGAATATATACATCAATATTCTGTGATCAGTATATATCTCACACTTTTCACCATATGAATTATGCCTCCATATTTTAAATGCACAATCAATAATAGCTAATTCCAAATCATGTGTAGGGGAATTTAACTCACGAGGTTTCAATTGACATGAGGCATAAAAAATTAGTTGATCATTCTTCATTTGGACACAACAAAGTCCATTCAATGATACATCATTGTATATAAAAAATTAACCATTCCTGGAAGGCAAGGACAAAACTGGAGAATTTAACAATCTTATTTTTAGTTTGTGAAAACAATCATCCAATTATTTTTTCCAAATGAACTAACTACCTTAGGTGTTATCTTAGTTAGTGGGATATATAAATGAGAAAATTATTCAACAATACTTTAGTAATAACCCTCAAATCTAATAAAATATGATTCTCTATGACATTGGTACGTCTTGGACACTCTTCAACAAATTTTTCTTTAGAAGGGCCAACAGTTAGGCCATATTTAGAAACAATATGTCCAAGGAATGAAATTTATTGCATCCAAAATTAACTATTACTAATATTTACATATATATTCTTTTCTTTTAGGGTTTTAAATACAATCCTTAAGTGAAATTCATGTTTCTCTAGGCTTTTAGAATATACATAAATATCATCTATAAACACAACCATCATTTATAACATGAGTCAACTGATCCATCAATCCAAAAAACTATTCATATCCAACTCCAAAAATCTAAAGATACCAATTTGGAAGGATATTTTCCTATGTATGCCTTCCAAGCACAGTCTTCCTATTTCCTATATAGAAAACTATTCCGAAAAAACATATCTTAGATGAAGAATGATTGTAATCTTCAAATTCTATTTCAATTTTACCATAATGTAAATATCTTTAATGGGTGTTCTATTAAGAAAATTATAACTCCTAATGTTATCTAAACTGAACTATGATACCAAATATAAGTCCACAGCCTTAAAAATTACCTAATCTTGAGATAAGTCAATAATTTTAAATTAATTTACATAAATGTTCTTTTAAGTTTTATAAATTTAGAGAATTAAGTCATAACTCATACATAATAATTTAAATATTATAAGTAGACGCTTATACTCACTATCCATGTTTTCATAAAACAATTATTTTTAAAAAATAAACATGGCATCGTTTCATTTTTTTAATAGTATAATTTTTCCATGATCTCATCCTAGACTTTATTCTTATTTATGTATTGTGAAAAAAAATTAAAACATGTGGTGAGCATAAAAATATCAGTAAGGGATACACAATGAAATAAAACTATGATTCTTTAGAAAACATGAAAACAATGAATAAATTATCATAAAGTAATACTTTTCATCTTTAAGAAGTAGTAAATATACATCATTGAATATAAGATCCTTGAATAACCTTATTGAAAATAAATGATTACCATAAACACATAGAAAGAAAGATATAAAATATAAAGTTAAATTGCGACATAAACATTCATAAATGGAATAATAATACTAATGAATTCCACACATACTAACAAACGTAATAGCTATACAGCTGACATCCTTACCCAATGCATTGGAGGTTATAATGTAACCAGATGTCCATGGTTTATCATAGCACCACCCATATTTTTTTATCACATAACCACCCATATTTTTTTATCATGTAACCACTCGTCAAATTTCCAAGTACCATTATATAATAAAAACATGAAAAATATTTAAATTTTCAACATTTTATTCAAAAAATTTCATTTGAAATCATAAGAAATCATTTCAAGATATTGAAATTTTAAATCCACATTCAAAACCACTTTCAATTAAAAAACACCTAAAAATGGAATAAGGGATTTCTTTTATTTTTCAAAATATCAAGTCTAATAGGATATTTAAAATAGAAAATAATTGTTATGGTAGTATAGAATTTGTGGTCCCCACATACGTTAAAACATTCTTTTTTATCATTTACTAAAATGATTCATAGAAAAAATATCCCATTTTAATGAAATTAAAATTCAATGGGGTTTATTATACACTGTATAAAGTAAGCTGGGGTATAACATCAAAATATGCCTCCATTAAAGGAGATTGAGATGATTTTCCTTACATTGAGTCTGAATCGTCATCCATAATCATTGTGATACTGAATAACAAACATAGTATAATTTATAATTTTATGAGAATATTTTTTTGGTTTATTATTTCTTTTATATCACCTATTAACATGTTATAAAAATTTCATAATTATCTAGATTTATATCATACTTTTCGTCAAAATTCGGTACATGATTTGAAATTGAACTTGTTTTGATTAGATTATCTAGGTAATGAAAAATCAATCATCTCCAGAATATTATTCAGGATTTATATATCATATAAATTTAGTATATATATATATATATATATATATTTATAATATTCCATAACATTTGAAGAAAATAAAAGAAATTCATCGTTCATGGAGACGCTAGGCCATACGTATGCATGAATGCTACATTTATTTCATTATCATATTAAAATAATAATAATAAAATGATATAAATTTATATTATAACACCATTATTAAATTAATTTCATATTTGTATCATATGATTAATAAAACCATCCATTATATGTTCCATGTATAGCGAGAAAGATTCATATCACTTTGAGGGGTGGTAATCCACACTTCATGAGGTCGTAGTTCGCTGTACATAGATAGAGTATGTTATATATCCCTAAGATGGTCGTGTGTGTAAGTGTTGTTCAAACCATTAATAAAGAAAAAACTTATTATATTTAGGATACTGTTTTTGTTTAAAATAATGTAATAAAGAGGGTTTTGGTGGTTGGAGAAGGAAAATAATTGAAAGTAGATTGAGAGAAGATGTTACCTCTAAATCAGGTAACTTCTTTCTATTTGAGCCTAAATACTTCCTTGAGTTGTCTTCTACTGATGTTAAATATTTTAGGATGATTTTATGTTTTTTTGAATCTTATCTAAGGAGAATATTAATGATCCAAGGGCTTTTATAGATGTGAGTGTGTGGGCAGAGGTGGTGTCCTTTTATAAGAAGGGTGATGGGACTTTAGGAAAGACTTGAAATTTTATTTTAATATAAATTTATTTTCAAATTACAATAGTTGAAAAGTGTTATATTTTGATTATAAGATGATTATGGTTCGATTTACTATCATCCAATATATTGTGTACATGTTTAGGCCAAGAAATACCATTATCTTTTGGATTTAACCCTTCCTTAAATAAATTAACTCTTACCATGTCTACTTGTATTTTTACACTATATGGTTAATATGGTTAGCATAAAATGTCAAGAGAACCTCAAGAGGAATAGTAATGACATTTTTATCATTATCTAGGTCATTTTTCTGAATATAATATTTTTATTACTATTATATTATTTAATAAAATAGTTTTTTTAAACTCATTTACTGAAATTTTGACAGTATTTAGTAATTGATTTTTGTTAAAGTCATAAAAACTTGATTCATTAGAAAAACCTATATTAAATAAAATATAAAATTTCATTATCATCCATAATAATCGTGGATGGAATCCAAATGTTCAAATTAAATATAATTTAATATTTATAATTTCATTTATTTGAATCTTTCATTAATAAGGTAATCACTACATCATCATTGTGTGATAAATTAATTTATTTATTTAATGTCTACAAATTATAAATAAGACACAATGATGTTGGAAATATTTTTAGCTTTATAATTACTTTATATTATCAAATATATCTATTTTATAACCCCACTATAAATTGTTTTAGTAAAAGATTGATGTTTATGTTACATTTCTCTTTACATTATATTAATTTGTATAACATATAATTATCACAACCTAGTGGCTCCATGGGGTCCTAAAATAAACACCATGATGCTCAAGGTCATCCATAACTCATCCAATATGATTATGATACATGTTAGGGTTGTTTTATATTATTATAATATTATTGTTTACCCATATTTACCTGATTTACCACTTTATTGTGGTAAATAAAAATAATTACTTATGTCACTATTCATAATTCCCAAAATAAAATGAAACTATTTAAAAAAATTATACCATATGATTCCAAATATGGAATCAATTTTTGAAAAATTAAAATGCATAATTGGCATAAAAAAATTAAAATTTTATTTCCATTGTCGAAACCAGAAAGCAGGTTTATAAGAAATAAAAACTATAAAAATATTGACATGTGTTTATGTCTAATTCAATGTGAAATTACATCTACTGGATGAAATTTTATTACATGATAAAAAATTAATCCAATTAAACTTAGAATCTATTTAAAATAAAAATATAACTATATAAATAACTTATATGAAAATTAGTTTTGAATTAAAATGCATTATTTTTCATTATTCATTAAAATTTGAATTACATTAGAAAAATAAAAAAGTTTCAACTAAAGTAAATTTTGTTGTTTTCATTCAAATAAAAAGTAAATTTTGTCAAATATAACATATAAAAGTGAAAGAAAACCCAGATTTATAAAGATTTATACATCAAATTTCCGTAAAACAATCTTTTAAAAATATTGATGTATTTTATACTTAAAATTGGATTCATTCTCCTTGTAAGCATCTAAAATTTATTGGATATGTATAAAAACATTATGAAAAGATGTGTAATCATATTGTAGTTGGTTCTATTCATTCATGCTAATACAACAGCTATGAATTAACTACCATTTAAAATAATAAAATTATTATTATATTATTATTTTTTAGTATAACTTAATATTGTGTGAAATTTAAGATTTCGAAGAAACCCGTTGTTGCGTGTCAAGTACACTATCAGAAACAGAATCCCATTTAACATAAAATTAATATATTACTCAGAAATATTAATAGATATGAAAAATTATTAGTCTATAAATACATATGATGTTAAATCAATACATAATAGATCTAGCGATAATTTTTCTATGTAACGAATGTATTCACAATATTCAACATATAAACCTATAATATTTCAAAAAAGTTAAATTAAAAAAAGTATAAATTATGAAAATTATGTAATGAAAATATAGATCTCCCCAATCAATAGGGTTAATCTCCCCCATGACTAAAACAATAGAAAAAACTGAATATATATAAACTTGTCGAAATTATAGGAAATGGAAATTTAAAACCTTAAGAGGATTTATAGGAAATGTCGAATGAAAGATTGAATAATTATATATAGGAGGTAATATTACTACTGGATTAGTAATATGACTAATGTAATAGTAAACATGTCTTTAGGAATAGTAATACGACCACTACGAATAGTAAACCGACTATTGAATAATAATTTGACCTAAAAATAAAAAATATATATATAATAAAAAATATTTATAATGAATAATTTAAATAAATAGAATATTATAAATCCATATATATAAATATAAGGATGAATAAATTTAATAAAATATTATCATATTTTAAATAAACATTGTTTTAATTTATTTTGTAAAAACATATTTTTCCTTATCCCCTATCTCATTGTCGAAGGATTTCAGAAAGTGTTTCATGGTTTACACAAACCATGAACCATTTGAAAAGCCCGAAAAGATTCCAAACCTATTCCAAACCTAACCAAAATTCTACCAAACACTTGACATTAGAAAAATAAATAAATGGTTACTTACTTGAAACAGGGGGGTGCTACATTTTCCCCACCATTGGCCTTTTAATCCATGTGAAGTAGAAACCCATTGGTGTCTCGAAAGAGTTCTTGCCATTATTCAATAATTTATTTTTCATGTTCCCAATTCTCTTCCTCAATCTGAAAAATTATGCTAGAAAAACGACACTAGTCCATTCCCTTTTCTACACAACACATTCTCTCTCCCATATAGAATATCCACTAGCATCTACACCAATGAAGCATCTGGCTCTAGAATAAGTTATCCCCTAAAATAACTTGATCATGATCATGATTATAATTCATCAACTGAGATAAAAGAAAAACATTATGAATGACACTAATCTTTGGTGAAAAATCCAACCTATATTCCACCACACCAACCCATTCATGTATCTCAAAGGGGCCTATTTAATCTGGATATAACTTTTCCTAATTCCAAAAACATTAATGATCGTACCCTATAGAGATCTAAAAAGACATGATATCTCACCAAAAAATAAAATGGGTATAAAAAATGATCTAAATATGTTTTCATATGACTCGGTTCCATCTCAATCAGTTTCCTGATCAATTTGATGTTATATTTTTTTCACGTAAAAGGCTCAAACCAACTAGGGAACTCTCACCTCTTTCCACCAAACAATGTGTATAGTGACAGGGATGCCCATTCAAAACTTCAAAAGGATCCATTTGTATCGTGGATTGATAAATATAGGTATATTAGAACTCCACTAATGAGAAATTGCCTTCCCAAAAGCCCTCAAAATCCATTACACAAGCCCACATCATGTCTTGTAGTGTTTCTATCATCTGTTTGAACAATCCATCTGTTTGAGGGTGCTACTCTATAATTATAGTCAACTGAGATCCAAGGTATTTCTATATTTATTTACGAAAATGAGTGTTAAAGCACATACCTTTTTCTGACACTATCAAAACTAGTATTCCATACCTCTTTACCACTACATGGATATATATTTATGAAATGTCCTCCACCATATGAGATTTATGAATAGGTATTAAATGAGATAAATTTGTGAGATTATCCACTATCACCCATTTGGATTCATGTTTCTGAACTGTTATTTGGAAACCTATTATAATATATATAGTTATCTCCTCTCATTTCCAAATGTGAATATTTTAAGACAACAACATACCTATAGGTTGACGATTCTTTACATTTAACTACTGACTATTTAAGAATCTTCAAACAAGATAATCCACCTTCATTATCATACCATTCTATAAAATATGTTATTTAAATTCCTTATACATATTCTTTATTCCATGACGAACAAACTATATTTAATAGTTTAAGCATTAAGAATTTATTCCTGATAAGCTATAGGTACGTCCATCCGATTTCAGGACCAACAAATTGATCTCTCATCTATCATCTGGCTCTCTATGGTCTCCCAACCATTGAGTTTTAACCTCAATGAAACACATTCTACATATTATGTCTATGCCTCTTTAACCATATTCAACAAATCATTATCAAACGAAAATGGAAAGAATACTCAACTTCACCTCAATCTTCACAGTTCATGTTCATATTGGTTTGTACTGACATCAACTGCCACTCATCTGATGCTTTTATTTCCAAATGAACATATTAATTTATTCATAATGAATATGTGACCAAATTTCCATTCCCCGGTGTACTGATCATGTAATGGAAAAAACTATTGGAGGTACCCTATCTATCTTCTTTATCTTAGGTTCAAATACCATCATGATAAAATATGTTTCTATATTTTATGATTTTCTGACCATATTAAATTTATCACCAAATAGATAAAGACACCAAGTCTTCAAAAAGTACAATATAGTAGACAACTATAAATCATGTTTTGGGAAATTTAAGTCATATTGTCATAACATCCTTGAGCCATCCTCAATATCATTGTCTCACTTCATGAAAACACATTCAAACCAGGATCCTAGAGCATCACAATACACCATGTTCCCTTTTCCGGATTCTAGAAAATCATTATTAGTACTGATGTAAGGTGAACGTTCAACTCAATGAGAAGACTTAATACATTTATCAATCTATTATAATAGTAAATTTTTAATTATAATATCTTTCATAAGTGAAGATTGTAAAGATAGGTCATTAAAAAACATCAATAATAAACATCTAGACAAAGAGAACTTCATATCTCAAAGACATTATTTAGTAGTTTATAAGAGATAACAACCTCTATATTTTATAAATCCAAATAAATCCTCTTTCATAGATTACATATCCATTTAAAAGAACCTAATGTTACCAAATATTTCATTTTTATAATGTTTCTTAATGAATATTATCCCTCATGATTCCCAACACTATCTCTAAGGGTTTATCATGATCATCCCATTTAATTGAATACATCAGTATGATATCAACAAAACCCCACAATTGTTTCCAGATACCTCTGAAATATTTGATACAAAAATTCCATAAATAAATCTGGTGTATTAAAAAGACCAAAATTTATTTGAACATTTTTATAATGGCCATATATACTCTTAAAATAAATCATTGGAATATCCTCCATCTGAACTCACAATTGGGGAGATGTTGAGTGAAAAATTGTTATACAACTAATGATATCCACTCAATTTATCAAATTAGTCACTAATGAATGGAAGTTGATGTCAATTAATTATCATAATATTGTTATGATTAGGATAATACACATATAGATATATATTTCAATGTGAATTTATAATAAACAATACATATTCTTTCCACAGAAAAATGCTAGACCGAAACAACCATTTCCTTTCCAGATATTCCTATTGCAATTTCAATTCCCATAGATCATTTGGTACCATTAGATAAGATAAATTGAAAATTTATCACATTTCCTAATGGGATATAAATTGTAAACTTCACTTCCATTATAGGTGGAAACCTTGAATTTTTTTTATTAAAAACTATTGGAATATGATCCTTAACTATTATATGACTCATTTTTTCTAATCTCTTCCACCAATGCAAATGTCAATGCAATGAAATTTTATGAGATATTTCTAACGGATTGTTTAAACAACCCCATTTTACATTTACACACATTAGGGTCCCCTCAAAAGAGATAATGAACATGAAAATTAGTTGTGAAACTAAATGTTCTTGTATAACATATTATGTGAGCCTTGAACATAGTCAAAAAATCCACACCCAGGATTCTTTCATAGACAACCATCTTAGGAATAGAGAAATAAGATATCAAATCTGATCCATTAATTGTTATATAACATGATCTACAAATAAATATTCTACATTCGGTTAGACCAAGTGGGAATTATATTTTTAACATAAAAGACATCTTCTAAACTTTTAAACCCAGCAAATCATTTGTGTGATAAGAAATAAATGAATGGGACACACTTTTACCAAAAAAGCCTTGCATATTTTTATAATTTGAAATAATAATACTTTTCACCATTGATGGTGAAGACTAATAATCCACAATATTCAGTTCATATCCATATTATTTCATGTGCACAAATCATTGTTCCTTATTTCCTTATTGACATTACCTAACAGACAATTCATGGTATTCCTAGAATCACTATGGCTAGATCTATTTTGTTGATGAGAGGTATTGAAATTCCCTCATCCCATAGAAGCATTCGACATCTATGACACATGATAAGGGTCTCAATCATTTTATCTCAAATTATGGAGACAATATCATTAAAAATGCCTCATCTGATTTAAACTATGGCATTCTCTAGGGGGTAGTACACTATTTCTTCATGTGGTAAAACATAACACATTAAAAAAACCCATGCGCACTCTTGGGTGTGGGATGAAGATTCACCAATCGAGTTATTTGATTATACTCCATACTCTAGCATTGTAAATATGTTTCCATCTTCCTCGTTCTCACTACGTTATAGAATCCATAGTTTCCCATAGGTATCAACATGCATCCTCCAGCAATAGATCTAGAGATGTCCCTTTCTACTACCATCACTTTATTAACCATATCTGTA
Source organism: Viscum album (assembly GCA_963277665.1). Lineage (NCBI taxonomy): Eukaryota > Viridiplantae > Streptophyta > Magnoliopsida > Santalales > Viscaceae > Viscum > Viscum album. Next base: position 767,089,233 of record OY728141.1, read on the forward strand.
TAATCCATTATACATAGCACAGAAATATACATGTAAATATTCTACCTTTTCCCATTAAATGAATTTGTTCTTCAAGGAAGCACTAACAGTTACATCATGTGAAAAATGCACTAAATTCATAAATATATATTCTTACTTCGTGACATGAATATTTTCTTATAGTAAGATGATGAAGCCTCTATTTCTTAGAATTATTAATCTTTGAAGATATAATTTTTTGTTGAAAAATTCGTCAAAATCCACCCATGCATATTGTTGGTCCAATATATCCTGGAATTCAAAATCAAACCACTTTCATGAAAGATCCTCTAACATATATGTCACCTTTTTAGCTATCATATCTGTTGGTGTGGCCTGGAAGTCGATGATATGATTCAAGCTATCCTGCAACACATCTTCACACTCTGGTTCCGAATAACCTTGAAAGGTGAGCGGGATCTACTTCTAGAACTAGATGAAATGATCAACTTATCATGGTCCATCACTTTTGTTCCCTCTATCCATTTCCATAAACAGTTGGACAATACTTCGAACAACCTGAAGGATCTCTTGTAGCATGTGTAAAACCACATTCTCAATAACTTCTTCTAGTAGTTTCTTACGATGTAAACTAGGTTCCTGTCCATGGATCAAAAAAATTCCATAATTATCATTTTATAACAACTGAAGGGATAAAAATTTCAAATTCTACCACATCGTACTATCAAAAATTTTCTTTCAAAAATTAACATTTTCCTCATTAAAATTTTTAAATCGAATATTTCACCATTCATTTGGAAAAAATTCAATTTATAAAATAAACATTCTATTCCATTTCTTAATATCGCATTTGATGAAAAAATTAAATATTTTCAAATTTATATATTTTTTACCAAATCATATATCTTTAATAAAAAATACTCCCTCTTAGTGGGATGTTATTTATACAATGAATAACTTTCTTATCTCATTCATTCAAAAATGTAATTGAGATTTCAAGTCATAAAAGTGTCCCCAAAACACATATGTACGCAACTCCCTAGTAACATAATGTTGACCATAAAACAGGTTAGTTATGTCATGTTAGGATCTATATTTCACGTCCCAAGAATCCTAATACTTTATATCATCAAAAATCAAGGTGGAGACCATAATGAATTTTCAATACAATTACTGATAGAGATGATGACCACTTAGTCCATAAATAATGACTAATACTGGTACCACTTATCTCAAATAATTTTTGGATCAACCAAATTTATACCATTTGTTACATTATGATGCACCTCAATGGATTTAGAAGGAATTGGAAGGTTACATGACCATAAGAGACATCCCCAATACAAAAGTAGATGGAAATAAATTCATTGGGATTAATTTATAATTGGTGGTTGGTTTTCCCTTTCAAAATGAAACTACAAACCAAACTAGAAAACCATAAAAAACCACTATAATATGCATGATAACAATGAAAGAAAATTCAATAAAATAGTTATATGAAAACCAACCACAAGAATTACCACATCAGAAAAATAAATAACATCTTGGTAAATAATGAAATACATAATCAACTAAGCCCAAATTCACTAATAATACTTCCAATAACCTACCCCGATCCATGTTCTAACACCACAAAACAGCCTAATAATCACTATTCGCCATTAGAAAAGTATCATAGAAAACCTTTTCAACTGTCCCATTAAAAGATATCTACAAAACCACCATAGTTACAAAGAATGTGGGAGTAATTAAACTCCTTAGGATTTCCCTGAATAACTTCTATACTCACACCACTAGTATTGACCATGTTAGCACATTTATTTAAAACAATTTACTTAGAACACTTTTAAATAGTTTAAATTAGAATATAAAACAATTTCCATAGTAAAATAATTTTCTCAAATTCATCAAATTTCCAATGTAACAACCAAAAAAGGATGTAAAACCATTTTAGAAGATTTATTTTGGAATACCTAATACCATTACACAAGTCAAAACATCTAAAAAAATCATGTAATCATAGACCCTGATAGAACCCTCTATCCATAGGTCTCAAGTTTAACACTGATGGGTCTTCTAGTTTGGGAGTCTTGTGAGGGGGTGTGCTGTCCAGGACTCGCAGGGCTCGGTCTAGTTGGCCTTCTCTTCTCATCTCTACCAAGGTTCCTCTCTTCAGGCCAAATCCAAGGCCTTGCTGCTAGGTATTTCTCTCTGCCAATAGGAAGGTATTTCCATTTCAGAAGTTTAAATAGACTCAAAAATTGTACATGATGCCTTAAATAGTCTCTACCCCACTCCTTGGTCTATTAACTATATTATCAGAAAATGTAGAGGTATGATCTACAACACTACTAAAGTGATTCACTCCTTGAGGGAAGGGAACCAAGTGGTAGACTATCTTTCTTCTTTGGAGGTTATTGGCCTAAATCATGTTTCTTTATATAATTTTTATACTCTCAAACCTAAAGGGGTTAACATTATCAAAGGGTGACCTCAGCCTTCAATATTTTATACTTCCTTAGGCCCCTTCTTGTTGAGGGGATATGGGGTTTAGGTTCTAGTTATTTTTTCAATTTTCTTTAATAAAAATTGAAATGATGATGATGATGCTATGCTTCAGAGTGGGGGGTCATCTGGTCATTTTTTCGTCACATAATGAACCATTTGATGAGGGGTGGGGGTCATAAACCATATTTATCCAACTAATTATAGGGGATTAATCATATCCTTATTCTTCCATAATTAAAATGAACAAGCATAACCATTATTCCGAAAAAATAATTCCAAAACCATGATTTCAACCATCAGCATAAAACCATATATTTATTTAAATTTTAACAAAGAATCCATTTCAATAAAACAAACATTTTATTCAAAACGCTTTTCCATTAATCATCTGGACAATCTTTTTAAAATTGTCATTTTAAAACAATGTTACCAATTTCACATTCCACAAAAAACACATAATTTACACAATTCTATAAACGATCACTAAAGAGGGTTTACAGCAACAAATTCACAAAAAATTAACAACCATTTTCAATCAAAATAATAAATTTGAATCCAATTATTCATGCTTTACATAGAGGAGTTAAAATTGAACACACCAACTATGGGATTTATAGAGAAAATATAGAACTACGCTAAAAAATGAAACAATGTTTACACTCTAAATATCCTCCATATATCTCTTTCCAAAACATCAAAAAAGCCAACTATAATCATGTTTGGAATAAAATTCCTTTGATCTATCCTAAAAAGTAGTAGATATTAGAAAATAATAGAGAAAAAGAATTATATATAAGAAAAACCAATCCGTCCAAAAAAGAATTATTACTTAACATGAGAATCATTCATCACATTTGGATCGATGAGGGAAGCCTTTACTACCTTTGGGAGGAGAAAATATCAAATAATTACTATATTGAAAAAAAGTTGCATTGATTCAAAATCCCAAACTACATATACAATATGTGGATCATTTTATTAAACTATGAATTATTATTCACAAGATTAGTAAAATTTTATTCTAACCATGCACTGCTACTTCTTCATGGGGGTGGGAGCGTTTGGTTGGATTTCGAGGATAGAAAAATTATTCACCAACTCTGAAAAATCTCATGGAATCAATTTACATGGTTTATCTGAGGAGGACACATAGTTTGGATAAACCAATCACCTAACCATAAACCTTTTTTAGCCCATATATCATTATACAAAGTATCCTACAAGTGTTTCATGGTTTCTAAAAAATATTTCACCAAACGTGCACCTTTATAAAATACCCTAAATGAAAAATATTTTAAAACAATTATGAATATATACTAACTTATTATATAACAGTTTTAAATGTGTTATTATTTTATTATAATACCCAATTATTATTTATAATTTAATATTTTCTATTCATATAACACTTTTTCACCATTTGGTTCATAATATATCATTATTTCAATTATTTCCTGTGTAAACTATTATTTTATCATCAATGTATTTTAATACATAATATAGTATTTGTGAATATTATATAGTTCCATAATATTCATATTGATAATAATAATAAAAATATAATATTATTTTAATTATAATCATGTTTAATATCATTATATGAATTTTAATGTGGAGAATAAATCACATCACCTCATGGATGCAGTATGCCAAACGTATGCCTGAGATACCTTATAATTTCCATAATTGATCATATGATATTGAAGTGGATAATATATTTATTTTTGAAAATAAATATCATTTCATAATAATCATATATATTAAATATTTACATCATAATTTCTATCAAATATTTTTAGTTATGGAAAAAAATTCATTATTTATCAAGGAGGTAGTTTTCCATACAAACAAACAATGGTTTTTTACTATTTAATGGATAAAGAGATGGACAAGAATTATTCCATCAGTATAATAACAAAAAAAAATATGTTATATATACTTATGTAATTATATTTTATGTGTAAAGAAAAAAATTACTTACAAATTAGTAAATATAAGGATCTTAGTTACGATGATTACCATTGGATAGAAAACCCTCATTTGGATCCCTTATTAAGAAACCTATGGCTATTGTTTCTGGAATACTAGTAGAAAAATATTGTTTCTATAGATTATCAGGAAGCATTTATTCATTTATTTTATAATATAAATGTATTGATAGGTTTGAAGATTTGATGGGAGGGGGTTCCCATTTATAATTAATGAGTTGAAATCATGAAAACACCCAATACTATTCAATAATGGGAAGTCACGCTCAAGATATGTTTAGTAGAAATTTATAGATAACGTATTGGGGAGAAAATAAGGTCCATAAAAACCACCCATATAAAATAAAACATTTCATAAAAATTTTATTCCCTTTACTGATATGGTAAATCACATTTACAATTTTAGCTTTCACCATGATAACTACTTTTTAATCTGTGTAATTTATCCTTCATGAGTAAGATACAGGAATATATATTAAATAATTTAGACCCAATGATTTCTGATAATAAATCCAAATTATCATAGTTACAATCTATCAATGTGATAGAAAATTATCTCATGTTCAGATAATGTGGAAAACCGCATTTGAACTTTTACGGTGGTCATTATTTTTTATTTTTTTACTTGTCAATTTAACCAAGAACTATGTTGAAACTATTAAATATTATTAAATAATTTGACTCAAATAATGGTATTGTTTTTATCAAATTCAAAACTCCCAATAGTATGATTTAAATTTATTGATTAGCCCGCAATAAGTGTTGATAATTGTTCTCAAAATAAATGAAGTGTTCATGAATTAGATGGGATTACCTTAATTGTATGACTATAAATAATCATTATTTGGATTTAAATTAATATATTGTGATATATAATATATAAATTTTATTTATATAATTCCATATTTTGGGGGTATTTTAATTGGTTAATATCAATAAATATTATGCATATAAAAGCAGCCTTACAAAAAAAACATTTTATACCTAAAAATAAAGTTATAACTAAATCCCATTAAACATGAATATATTGTAATTAATATGTTTAAATATTTATAAATAAATTTTATATTTATTTGTAATAAAATTAAAATTATGATTAATCTTTTTAATTATTTAATTAATCAAAATGAATTAATAATTTTATATAAAAATTATTTAAAATATTAACTAATATATATATATATATTTGAAGACCCCAAATTATCCCAATAATTTTTTTGGACTTGGTGATTTTATAATAATATTTATAAAATTGGAAGAAATTAAATATATTATTTTTTCTAATAATGTCATTAAATAATTTTAATGAAAATATTTATTTTTAAAGAATCAAATGACATAAGAAAAACATGTTTCCTTATTCACCAATTTATTTTCATCGACAAAAATATTTATAACTAAACATAAAAATGTGGATTTTTCTATTTGTGTCTCAATTTTTAATGGTCCTGTAATTTTTTCATGTTTTAATAGTATATCATAGTTTGTTTAGTCTCAGTGGTGTTTGTATTATACACTAATCATTTTCTAAACATGGGATCATACATTCTAGTCTCAATCAACAAACATTATCTATAAAATTTAAATATTTTATTGGATAATTTTTTTTAACAAATTTCAAAAAAAATTTGTTCAAAACCCTCATCATACGAGGCTTAATAGGACTTACACTTAGAAATAATGGAAATATAAATATGATGGTCATAAAAAAAACTATGCTTCAAAATATGATTACATCAAAAGAAATTTAAAATATGGATATTTAGGAGAAAACTAATTCCCATTGGACAATATTGAGTTATATAGAATATTAACATAATAATTTTAACCAACATTGAACCAAAACTCTATGATGGATGGGAAAAAACTGATTCATCAAATAAGATGGTAATATATACATTTTTATTTCAAGGTTCTTTTTCTATATATAAGGAATTCCATTACTATCCAGACTGTGATCATAATTAAGTATACATACGTGATGAGTATAATGTTATCCCTTAATTAATTTTCACTATAATATCATGTGATTCACCAAACATTGAGTATTTTTGGTGAATTTCATTCAAGCATGATCTACTAAAATCAAATTCAATTATATAACATGATTACTAAAATCAAGTATAAACATATAAATAATAATTTTTATTTTATGGTATTTCATAAATATCCAAATTTTTATATTAAATATTAAAATAACATATTTTAATATTTTTTAGGAAATTTTTGTATCTGTTTAAATCAAAAATAAGAAAATTTTAAAGGGTACCATTTTGTTAAGTTTCTGAAATATATTATTTTTCAATTAAATGCTAAAAATATTGATCCACTAAATTCAAACATCGTCATATTATTAATAAACTGTTTTTATGATATATCATAAAAATTAATTTGTTTATATTAAAATTTTAATTACACTATTTTAGAAAAAAATTATAAATTAATGATTTTTTCAAAATAAATCTTTTTAAATCACTTAAGGGTTTTGTTTTGTTATGTTTTTGAAAATACATAAATTATTAGTTCAATAGTATAAATAATGTTTTTTCATAACTATTGTATGTTAAAATATATCATTCAAGATTTAACATTTTCCTAATTCTTTGATGAACTTTAGGATTTAAAAGAACTTTTATATTATTAAATGATTCATCAAAATATATTGAACAAATTTTTCAATCCTAAATATTACATAGCCATGTCTAAATTCAAAAATATTCCTTTTAAACAATATTTTTAATATTTTTTCCCATTCATTTGTAATAAAATATTTATTTTCAATTAGATAATGGATTATAATCCTAAATCCATTAGGTTTTATTAATATATAATCCATAATTTCATAAATATAACTATTTTGTTGTTTCTCTTAGATATAGTATGTTCTTCATTATTTTAGTGTAATAATTCCTACATCCCCAAGCATACATAACCCATATTCGTTTCCTTGGAAGATCATCATCCCCAAATCTTAAGATATAATAATTTAAAAACTAATCAATATTAAACCTTATAGAATCTATATGAAAATTATATAGTAAAATAACTCCAATCTTTAAGGGAGTTTAGAGTCATATATGAGAAGAAACACAAAGAAGAGTGTATGTTTTTGCCAACACTTATTCGTATCTCTCATTATATTTAATTTTATCTATAAAAATTTCAATCCAAAATATTCATAATTAAAATTAGTTAGTACTTTAAAATAATTTTAATTATGTTAAAGTTCTAGATGTATTCTATTTATGAAATTTTAAATATTCAAAAATCTAAACATTCCACAATGACTCATAAACTACTGGTTAACCACCAATGATGTCATTACTAATTCATTTATTATCTAAAAAATATTTATTGTTATTATAAATTATTTATGATATATACACACATATAAATTTATTTATTTTAGGATTTTTGAATAATTTATAAACCTATATAGATAATTTCAAACATAATATATAAAATTGAAGAAAACATGATTTTTTGGGAAAACATGGTATCAAAATGATTAAACTTTATTAATATATATTACAAAATATAATAAAAATTTTCTAATTGATATGTAGTGTAATAAATTAATAAAATTAACATCTATTTAAATTTTTTAATAAAACTAGTTTGTCTATTTTGGAGTCATTAAACATACAAAATATTTAAGGATTTAATGTAAGGGGATTATAAAACCCAACTCATTTCTTTGTGATATCACCATTTTAAATTATTATTTGAATGTTTATTCCTATTTTATTCATTAAATATTATTACACTTATCACCACTTTTTTTAATATACTTGTGTTCCACCAGATAATAATGATTTTTCAATACAACTAAAAACATTTTGTTTGAAATATACTTTTCTTTCCAAAAGACCTCATTGACCCCTTCTATATTTTATCTTCTTCAGTCATGTATGACAATGATTAAGACAAAAATAGTTTACCTTATGCATTTTATAAACCCTTTTTTTATTAATGAATGTATTTTTTTAAAAAATTATATTAATCTTCTTCCATGCAATGGTTTGTTACATTACTCTGATTTTTTTCCTTCCATGTTACATGCATGATTCATAGAATTTTATGATGTGACAGGTGGGAAAATAATTATATATCCCTATAATTTACTATTTAATGTGATCTATCTCATTTGATAAAGCGTATTATGTGGTGAAATAATGAATTTTTTTATAATAATTATGTTATGATTTATGAAATCATGTTTGAGGGAACATGTTTATAGTTTTATTCACAACTATGTGTTGTATTTGACCACTATAACATTATTTTTCATTTTAAGTAATTTTCCACATTCTATTCCTTTATAAAAAGTTTCCCTTTATCTTATGATGATGATCCCAGGCTTATGATATGATGATGGTTATTCTCACCGATGTATTATTGTTTAATGTCTCTTATTCATTACTTGTTATCATTCCCCTTATTTTTATTTCCCCTATCTTTGATGTATATCCTTAGGTGACTAAATAAACAAAGAATAATTACATTTTTATAATGATAATGATGAATTATTATTAAAATTATTAAGGTTTTTTAATATAAATGTTTTTATGAGCATAATTTTCAAAATACATGAAACCATTGGATCGTATATTTGTTTTTTTATTATTATTATTCATTTTAAAAATTATGTAATTTTCATGTAAAAATAATAGGCTCTCTATAGTTTGTATTAGTGCACTGATTACTTAATTTGGAAAGTCTTACTAGAAAAATTTAGTGATAAAATTTACTCTATGTCTATGTATTGGTAAATTTCCTTGATTTATAGTTTTAAAAAATGAACAAATATAGGGATCTGATAATATTTCTCATTTATAGATAATATGAATACAAGAACAAATAATTTATTTTTTATTTGTTGAGGTAAATGTTTTTAAGGAATTGTCAATTTTAAAAAAATGTAGTTTACTGTGATGAAACTACCCCAACAACCCATGTGATGTATAATGAAAATGATTGTGAAAAAAAAATCCCTAGTACCATGAATCATTGATTTCAAAAAATTGGGGATATTATATCATAGTTATCATAGGTTTTTAACAATATCGTGAAACATTTGGAACATTTTCCTTCACCCAAGAAGAAGAACAAGGGTATAAACCCCTTTATGTTGAAATAAAATATGATTTTTAATGTATATTTCGAATCCCATTTCATGGAACAAAGGGTTAACACATATGAGAATATATATTCTATTATCATATTTTCATAAAGGGATAAGGTGTCCATATCCATATATTATTTTGATGGAGACGATGATCAATGTTGGTATATTCTAACGAATACCATGCCCAATGATATAATGCAAGAGATTGAGTGGGAATAAATTAGTGAACATTTTCTTAATAAGTATTTCTGTAGAACTAAATGAAAAATGATATATAGATAACTCCTAAATCATAATAAAAATTAGGGTGAAATATTCAAAACATATGATAAAAACATCACAAGTCATGGAAAATAAAACATGTGTTTTGATATCAACAATAACAGAAAAATAGATTTATTCATTTGTGGTTTAAAACCACAACATGAAAAGTGTCCCAACACGCCCCCCAGGGCCCATGTTGTAACACCCAAGACTTTTATGTAATATAAATAATCAAAGGAATATTTTTCTACACACAAAACTTCCTTGGCTTTCTTTACACGAAATCGCGACCTTCCTCGATAGCCTGCGTCGTACGCAATACCAAGTTTCACTAAACAATGATATGCTAATAAAATATTATTAAAACTAGCCGTTATGAATAGTAATAACCAATTTTTGAAATTTTATAAATTTTATTTTTCAAAATGGAGTTCATTTTTGGATTCAGAATATCGAAATTATCCTAAGGTGAAATTTTGGTATTTTTCTGAAAACTTTCAATTCTTGATGAATAGAGAAACCACTAAGTGGTAGTTAAAAAACTGAATTTTTCATAAAACTTAATTTTACCACTTTTGTGAGTGGAATTTCAAAAATCCGAGAGACACGGTTGAATTCAGTAAATAAAATGTGGTTCAATGAGATGAAAATAATTTTTTGGTAAATAATAACTTTTTACTTTTTTTACCACGGTTAAAAGTAAATAGGGTAATTAAGGGTAAAAATGATATTATTATTACCCTAACACATGTCCTAATTCTATTTAACAAGTGTAATTCGACCAAAAACAACCTTAGGAATAAAATATGACCAGTTAGGCCCACTTGGATTAGATTAGGACATTTATTATTTATTTATTTAAAGAAGGGTTAAAATAGTTAAAATAAAAGTTTAATAAGTAAATCATTTTTAATATGGGGTTATACATAAGATAAATTAGACTATAAATATTTATTATAAAGATAAAACGATTTCCAACATAATGGTATTTTATTTGTAATTTTTAGACATTAAATAATTTAATTTATTTTTGACACAAAGATGATACAATAATTATCTTATTAATGAAATATTGACATAATTGATGTTATAAACACCAAAATAAATGTAATTTGAGACTTTTTATGAATTACACTAATTTTATAGGTTAATATGACATTTTAGTATTGATTTAATTAACGTTTTTTTAACTAATAATTCTGTTATGAGTTTTACAAAAATCAATTACAAAATAGTGTCAAAATTGACATAAAATAGTTTTTAAAACAAATATTATATTAGTAATTGTTATCTTATTCCTAAAAATCTAAGGTTCGGACAAATGAATTATATAAGGTTATATATATTAATAATAAACAACTTGGGGTTCTTTTGGCTTCTTATAGTAAGTTTATTAACCTTATAGTATAAGAACACAAGAACACACGGTAAAAGTAAAATTATTTAACTTAATGTTAAATCTAAATGATAAGGTTAAAATAGGAACCTAAACTTGTTTAAATTATATTGGATGAGAGGATTTAGACCCATACCCACCTTAGTTTCTAAATAAATCAATTTAAAGCTATTAAAAACCGAATTTGTCTTTATAATAAAATAATATTTTTAGTTATGCCAAAGGTGCCCCTCTCCTCCCTTATAAAAGGGAACCTCCTCCCTCTCTTCCTCACACCACTTTGAGCCTTCAAGATCGACCAACCCCTGACAATTTCTCTTATAAACATCCCTAGAGACATACTAGAGGTCCTGGTCTTTTTCAAAGACCAATTTTAGTGCCCTAAAAGGAGGTCTCAAAGAAGCACTTCAAAGAAGAGGTAATGTATGTTACCGATTCTTTCATCTTTATTTCTTCTTCCACTTCTTCTTCTTTAGTTTTTTAATTATGAAGTAATAACATAAGTATCACTCATATACTGATATGTTATTATAAATATGAAACAACCCTATTTCACCATCTATCCATCCTACGTAAAATGAAATCACCGCGCGTGCGTACGTACGGAATACCATCTCCACGCCGTGGTGTAATCTATTTTCCACCACCACCTTACTTGGATGGGTATAATGGTGTAATTGATAAATATATATGACTATTGTAAAGTGATATTTATTCTGAAATATTATACATACACTCCAATACAATTCCACGATCATGGCAACGATATCATCGCTCGTGCGTACGTACGGAATACCGTCTCCACGATGTGATGCGACTCGTTCTACATGATTTTCATTGCATAATGATTATATAAATGAATTGAGTAAAAAAATTGAGTGAATAAATATGATATTTATTACACTAATACCATTCTGGAAATGAGGTATCTATAAAATAAAAATAAAAATAAGAATTTATTCGACAAGACACGCATAAGAACAAAAAGTAATAAACACCCGAATAACAAGTAGTAATGAAATATTACTAATAAGAAGCTAATAATATGACCATATATGATATAATAAAAATAATTATGATTCTGTAATAAGTCAATAACGTTATTTAAATCATTATACAGGTGGTTCGAACACGTACAAAGCATATCGGACCTAAGGTAAGGGAAATATCACAATCTCATTTTTTTATCTGAGATTGTTTATACTTTGGCATTTACTGGGGTGTATTTTATCATCCACATCCATGCTTCCTCAATATGTAATATTATTTCCATTCACCTAAAATTTTTTAAATCCTATTTTACCCTTTGATGCGTTTTTAGTAAAAGATATGAAAGGAATCTTTTGTCGTTTTTTGTACGAGGTACTTTTTGACTTTTCTGAAAAAAGTACGAGAATAATGTTTTTTTAACTTATACGGCATGAATGGATTTTTAAAACAATATTTCCAAGAATCTTCCTTTACATGTTTTTAAGTTTATTTTTAATCAACTTCTTTTAGTTTAAAATTTTATGACATGTAAAGAAAGGAAAAATATTTTTGAAGTAGAAAGGATATTTTCCTCAAGAATAGAGTTCAAGTGTTTTATCAAAATTATTTTCCATCTAAGATAATATAGGGTTCTGTTTCTATCCCTATTATTACATGGATTTGATTGTGTTGTGATGGAAATATTTTTATGAATTCCTTTATCTTATATGAATTATTTTATGATGTCATGTTGTTTAATAATCCCATTTTTACTACATGGGTTATGCAATGATGTATGATTTATGATTTTGCTGCACAAATAAAAATGGTATCATTATGAGATAGGTGGGACCTATATCTCCCTCCAATTCATTGGGTAAAGATTTTATATCTCATGAGATATACATGGCTGGAACGGTAGGTTATTCTGTTTCAGTGAAACAGGACTGAAACGAGGAGTGAACTCGGTTCAGAAATGGACTTTGTCCACTAAGATAGTCTTGGCAATGAGTCTTGACTAATAAGAAATGACTCTCTATGACTATGTGTGTATGACACAAAGTTTCATGTTTTAAGTTATGATTATTGGGATTACATTTCACTACTATGATTTATCCTATGTTATGAGATTATGATCTCTTTTGCAGGTTAATATTTCCAAAAGTTATGTGCTTATGTATATGACGTGATGGATATTTAATTTTTTTACCCTTACTGAGCATTTGAGCTCACCCTTTTGTATGTTTTATTTCCCCAGGTCAGGAAGAAGGTTATTAAGTATAATATTCCAAAAAGGGACTCTAGATATGATGAAATAAATGGGAGGCAAAGTAGATGCTTTATGAACCAGTTGTTTATGCTTTCCAGTTTCTAACGACACTATACCTATACGGTCCTTTCATGGTTTTTTTATATGTTGTAATAAGTGTGCTTCAATTTTGAAATAATAACAATGTATGTAATGTATGGGTCATTATAGTTGGTATCAGAGGAAAGGTATAGTCAACCTTTGGAAACTAGGATGTGAAAGCCTTAGTAAGAATCCTAAGGATAAGTCTAAGCATAGAACACAATATTAGTGTTTTTGAAATGGCCATGAATAACCTAGGATAAGACCTTAAGTGTGAAATTTTATTCTTAATTATGTGGTTTTCCTATTATAATTAGTTTTGCTCACACTATTATTCTTGGTTTTAGTCAATGGCTGGAACCCGAAGGAACCGTGTTAATGCGGAATGTGACGGGCAATGCAATGATTGTCCCCCTGAGGAACCAAACGTTATGGGAGATGGAATGCAAAATCTTGTAGCCATGCTCACACAACTTTCTCAAGATATGAATCATGCAGTACTTCCAAATGAGCAAAGGAAGGAGAAACATTCTGTTGAATCCTTCATGAGACAGCGTCCACATTCATTCAGTGGGTCTACTGATCCATTAGTTGCTGAAAAATGGATTAGTACTACTGAAAATATATTTTCAGTTATTCAATGTTCTGAGCATGATAAAGTCATCTTAGCAGTGTATCGTTTGGAAGGTGATGCTGATAAATGGTGGAATCTTATTAAGAATACGAGGAAAAGGGATGAAATTGAGTCCATGGAATGGGACGAGTTCAAGAACTTATTTTTCAATAAGTACTTCCCTCGTATTCTCCGAACAAAGATAGATAAAGAGTTTCTTGAACTAAAGCAAAAGGATGATGAATCTGTTGGTACCTATGAAGAAAATTTTACAAGACTTGCAAGGTACGCTTCTGGTATTATTATCCAACCTGAGAGTAAGATCGATCGATTATTTAGTGGCTTAAAACCAAGTATTCGAAGGGCCTTAGCCATAAGGTACTTCAATAGCTACGAGGAAATCGTTTGATGTGCTCTCAAATTTGATATGGAGATTGGAGTAACCCATCAGTCATATGGGTTTGATAAGAAGAGGAAAATGGAATTCAAAGGTAAATTTAAAGAGCACACTAAAAAGAAGATGAGCTTTCCCTTATGCTCAAAGTGTAGAAAGAAACATGGAGGGAGTTGTCTTAAAGGGACAAGTAAATGTTTCAAATGTGAAAAGAAGGTCATCAGGCATTTGAATGTCGCGATGATGGGAATAAGATGTCTAATGATGCAAACAAAGCAAGGGATACACAGAATGAACCTACTACACTTCAATGTTTCAAGTGAAAGGAGATGGGACATTATGCCAATAAATGCCCTAATCCAAGGGTTGATGATGATGGTCGACATCTAAAAACTCTTAAGGCTAAAATCAAAGGAAAGTCACATGAAATTTCTATCAGCGATGTGGAGTACGATAACGATGCGGTGAAAGGTACACTTACCATCCACTCTAAAGTAGCAAATGTTTTATTTGATTCTAGATCCACCCACTCTTTTATTTCTGAAGAATTTTCTAAGGTTATCACCATATTACCTCAACAAGTAGATGTTTAGTTAGCTATGAAAACACCTAATGGCACAACAGTCGCATCAAAAGTTTATAATTCTTCTCCGATTGAAGTTTGTGGGAAAGTTCTTCCTGCAAATCTTGTGAATCTTCCTATAGTGGAATTTGATGTGATTCTTGGAATGTATTTTCTTTCTCTACATGGAGCTCATATCAATTTCCAAAGAAGGGAAGTCACATTTCATATTCCAGATCAATCTATGATTGTCTATCAATGCAAGGATTAACATAACCTTCCAGTGGAAATTTCTTCCATTTTTTGGGTATTTATTCCACCAAATGAAGGTTATTTATCTCAAATGGTTGGTGAGAAACTCATGATTAAGAATATGCCCATTGTACGGGAGTTTGATGATGTCTTTCCAGAGGAATTATCAGGTCTTCCACTGAATCGTGAAGTTGAGTTTTCAATAGAACTCGTACTGGGTGCTTTGCCTATTTCAAAGACACCTTATAGAATGGCCCCAATTGAGTTGCTGGAATTGAAGAAGCAACTCCAAGAGAATCTTGATAAGGGGTTCATACGCCTTAGTGCATCACCTTGGGGAGCACCTATTCTGTTTATTAAGAATAAATATGGATCAATGAGACTCTACATTGATTATCGCGAACTTAACAAGATCACTATCAAGAACAAATATCCTCTCCCACGCATTGATGACTTATTTGACCAACTATGAGGAGCTCAATACTTTTCCAAGATTGATCTTCATTCAGGGTATCATCAATTAAGGGTCAAAAGGGATGATATACCAAAGACAGCTTTCCGTACAAGGTATGGAAACTATGAATTTATAGTGATTCCATTTGTTCTTACTAATTCCCCTGCTATCTTCATGGATCTATTGAATAGAGTCTTTAGAGACTATCTTGATCAGTTTGTGGTAGTCTTTATAGAAGATATTCTTGTCTATTCAAAGAGAAAGGAAGAACATGAAGATCACTTGAGAATTATATTAAAGACCCTGAGAAATGAGTAGCTTTATGCCAAATTTACCAAGTGTGAATTTTGGCTTCAAAAAGGTGCATTTTAGGGTCACATAATCTCAAAAGAGGGGATATCTGTGGATCCAGAAAAAACAGAGGTTATCAAAAGATGGTCGAGACCAACAATAGTAACTGAGATCCGAAGTATTCTTGGTTTTTCTGGATATTATCGACGTTTTGTGAAAGATTTTTCACGATTATCTAATCCACTCACCAAGTTGACTCGGAAAAAAAGTTAAGTTTGTTTGGACGGAAGAATGTGAAGATAATTTTAAGGAGTTGAAAAGAAGGTTATCCAGTGCACCTGTTCTCACACTGCCTTGTAGTGGAGAAAGGTTTGTGATCTATAGTGATGCATACAAGAAGGGATTGGGGTGTGTTCTTATGCAAAATGATATGGTTATAGCTTATGCCTCACAACAGTTTAAAATACATGAGAAAAATTACCCAAATCATGATTTGGAGTTAGCTATGGTAATCTTTGAATTGAAGATTTGGAGGCATTACCTTATGGTGAAAGGTGTGATATTTATACTGATCATAAAAGTTTAAAGTATATTTCCACACAAAAGGATCTGAATATGCGCCAAATAAGATGGTTGGATCTGATTAAGGATTACGACTGCTCAATTCATTACCACCCTGGGAAAGCAAACAAAGTGGCAGATGCATTAAGTCGAAAAAACCATGCTAGTTTATCCATGATGAGGATCACAAAAGATCCAATATTTATGGATTTACGAAGGATAGATCTTGGAATTATAATGAAAGGGGAAAAATTGTATCTTTCTCAAATGAATGTTCAACCATCTATACATGTGAAGATTAAAGAGGCAAAGAAAGAAGATGTCGAGTTACAAAAGAAGGTGAGAAATGTTCCTGAATTCAACCTTGATTGTGATGGGATAATAAAGTGCAGGAATCGGGTTGGTGTTCCTCCCATCCCCTAATTAAAGAAGGAGCTACTGGATGAGGCTCATAGTTATTCATTATCTATTCATCCTGGAAGCACGAAGATGTATAGGGACCTGAAAGAGTACTTCTGGTGGGATGGCATGAAAAGAGATGTTGCTGAACATGTCTCTCGATGCTTGGTTTGTCAACAAGTTAAAGCTGAGAGACAGAAGTCTAAGGGGATGTTACAACCATTACCCATACCCAAATGGAAATGGGAAAACATCACTATGGACTTTGTCACAGGACTTCCTAAAACATCCAAAGGCAATAATGCTATCTGGGTCATAGTTGATCGTCTTACAAAGTCTGCACACTTCATTGCTATTATAGAGGATTTCTCTCTGGATCAACTTTCCAGTATATATGTAAAGGAAGTGGTAAGATTGCATGGAGTACCACTTTCTATTATATCTGATCGGGATCCGAGATTTACCTCGATGTTCTGGTGAAGTCTTCAGCATACTCTGTATACAGAGTTCACTTTCAGCACTACTTATCATCCTCAGACAGACGGTCAGTCTGAGAGAACAATTCAAACTCTAGAATATATGTTGAGAGCTTTCTCTATGGATTTCAAATGTGGTTGGGATCCACACCTACCTTTGGTGGAATTGTTTTATAATAATAGCTTTCACTCTAGTATTCAAATGGCTCCTTATGAAGCTCTCTATGGAAAGAAATGCAGGACTCTAACTTGTTGGGATGAAGTTGGGGAAAGAAAACTATTAGGACCTGATCTCGTTGATGAAATGGCAGGAAAGGTCAGATCTAGTCAACAACACATAAGAGCAGCTTAGAGTCGATAGAAAAGTTATGCCGACAACCAAAGAAAAGACCTAGAATTTGAAGTGGGTGATAAACTGTTCTTACGAATATCTCCCTGGAAGAGGGTCATGAGATTTGGAAAGAAGGGGAAGTTGATCCCTAGATATATCAGTCCTTTCAAAATACTGGATAGTGTTGGGAAGGTAGCTTACCGATTGGCGCTTCCACCGAATCTCTCTCAAGTTCATGATGTGTTCCATGTATCTCTCCTGAGAAAGTACATACCTGATCCTTCACATGTACTTAGCTCAGAAGTTGTACCGCTGGAGAAGGATCTTTCTTATGAAGAATAGCCGATAGAGATTATGGATCGTAGTGAAAAAGTCCTACGAAACAAGACCACTTGATTGGTGAAAGTTTTATGAAGGAACCACCAATTAGAAGAAGCTACATGGGATCTTGAGGATATGATGAGGGAGAGGTATCCTCATCCGTTTGTTACAAAGTGACGAATTTTGAGGGCGAAATTCATTTTAAGGGGGGGTAGAATGTAACACTCGAGACTTTTAAGTTATATAAATCATCAAAAGAATCTTTTTCTACACACAACAGTTGCTTGGCTTTCTTTACACGAAATCACGACCTTCCTCGATAGCTTGTGTCGTACGCAATACAGAGTTTCACTAAACAATGATATGCTAATAAAATATTATTAAAACTAGTCGTTATGAATAGTAATAACCAATTTTTGAAATTTTATAAATTTTATTTTTCAAAATGGACTTCATTTTTGGATTCGGAATATAGAAATTATCCTACGGTGAAATTTTGGTATTTTTCTGAAAACATTCAATTGTTGATGAATAGTGAAACCACTAAGTGGTAGTTAAAAAACTGAATTTTTCATAAAACATAATTTTACCGCTTCTGTGAGTGGAATTTCGAAAATCCGAGAGACACGGTTGATGTTTGTAAGTAAAATGTGGTTCAGTGAGATGAAAATAATTTTTTGGTGAATAGTAACTTTTTACTTTTTTTTACCACGGTTAAAAGTAAATAGGGTAATTAAGGGTAAAAATGATATTATTATTACCCTAAAACATGTCCTAATTCTATTGGACAAGTCTAATTCGACCAAAAACAACCTTAGGAATAAAATATGATCAGTTATGCCCACTTGGATTAGATTAGGACATTTATTATTTATTTATTTAAAGAAGGGTTAAAATAGTTAAAATAAAAGTTTAATAAGTAAATAATTTTTAATATGGGGTTATACATAAGATAAATTATACTATAAATATTCATTAGAAAGATAAAAACATTTCCTACATAATGGTATTTTATTTGTAATTTTTAGACATTAAATAATTTATTTTATTTATGACACAAAGATGATACAGTAATTATCTTATTAATAAAATATTGACATAATTGATGTTATAAACACCAAAATAAATGTAATTTGAGACTTTTTATGAATTAAAATAATTTTATAGGTTAATATGACATGTGATTATTGATTTAATTAACTTTTTTTGTACTAATCATTCTGTTATGATTTTCACAAAAATAAATTACTAAATAGTGTCAAAATTGACATAAAATAGTTTTTAAAATAAATATTATATTAGTAATTGTTATTTTATTCCTAAAAATCTAAGGTTCGGCCAAATGACTTAGATAAGGTTATATATATTAATAATAAACAACTTGGGTTTCGTTTGTCTTCTTATAGTAAGTTTATTAACCTTATAATATAAGAACAGAAAAAGACACGGTAAAAGTAAAATTATTTAAATTAATGTTAAATCTAAATGATAAGGTTAAAATAGGAACCTAAACTTGTCTAAATTCTATTGGATGAGAGGCTATCTACCCATCCCCACCTTATATTAGAAATAAATCAATTTGGAGCTATTAAAAACCGAATTTGGCTTTATAATAAAATAATATTTTTTAGTTATTCCAAAGGTGCCCCTCTCCTCCCTTATAAAAGGGCACCTCCTCCCTCTCTTCCTCACACCACTTTGAGCCTTCAAGCTCGGCCAACCCCTGCCACTTTGTCCTCTAAACTTCCCTAGAGACATCCTAGTGGTCCTGGTATTCTTCAACGACCAATTTTAGTGCCCTAAAAGGAGGTCTCAAAGAAGCACTTCAAAGAAGAGGTAATGTCTGTTACCGATTCTTTCATCATTATTTCTTATTCCACTTATTCTTCATTAGTTTTTTCATTGTGAAGTAATAACATCAGTATCACTAATATACTGATATGTTATTATAAGTATGAAACAACCCTATTTCACCATCTATCCATCCTACGGAAAATGAAATCACTGCGCGTGCGTACGTACGGAATACCGTCTCCACGTCGTTGGGTAATCTATTTTCCACCACCACATTACTTGGATGGGAATAATGATGTAAATAATGACTATATATGACTATTGTAAAGTGATATTGATTCTAAAATAGTATACATACACTCCAATACAATTCCACGATCATGGGAACGATATCATCGGTCGTGCGTACGTACGGAATACCGTCTCCACGATGTGATGCGACTCGTTCTACATGATTTTCAATGCATAATGATTACATAAATTAATTGAGTGAATAAATATGATATATATTACACTAATACCATTATGGAAATGAGGTATCTATAAACTAAAAATAAAAATAAGAATTTATTCGACAAGACACGCATAAGAACAAAAAGTAATAAACACCTGAATAACAAGTAGTAATGAAATATTACTAACAAGAAGCTAAGAATATGACCATATATGATACCATAAAAATAATTATGATTCTATAATAAGTCAATAACATTATTTAAATCATTATACAGGAGTTTTGGTCACGTACAAATCATATCGTTCCTAAGGTAAGGGAAATATCACAATCTCATTTTTTATCCGAGATTGTTTATACTTTGGCATTTACTGGGTTGTATTTTATCCTCCACATCTATGTTTCCTCAATATGTAATATTATTTACATTCACCTATAATTGTTTAAATCCTATTTTACCCTTCGGTGGGTTTTTAGTAAAAGATATGAATGAAATATTTTGTCGTTTTTCGTACGAGGTACTTTTTGACTTTTCCGACAAAAGTACGAGAAGAATGTTTTTTTAACTTATACGGCATGAATGGATTTTTAAAAAAATATTTCCAAGAATCTTCCTTTACAAGTTTTCAAGTTTATTTTTAATCAACTTCTTTTAGTTTAAAATTGTATGAAATGTTAGTAAAGGAAAAATATTTTTGAAGTAGAAAGGATATTTTCCTCAAGAATGCAGTTCAAGTGTTTTATCAAAATTATTTTCCATCTAAGATAATATAGGGTTCTGTTTCTATCCCTATTATTACATGGATTTGATTATGTTGTGATGGAAATATTTTTATGAATTCCTTTATCTTATATGAATTGTTTTATGATGTCATGTTGTTTAAGAATCCCATTTTTACTACATGGGTTATGCAATGATGTATGATTTATGATTTTGTGGCACACATAAGAATGGTATTATTATGAGATGGGTGGGACCTATATCTCCCTCCAATGCATTGGTTAAAGATTTTATATCTCATGAGATAGACATGGATGGAACGGTAGGTTATACCGGTTCAGTGAAACCAGACTAAAACGAGGAGTGAACTCGGTTCAGAAATGGACTCTGTCCACTAATATAGTCTTGGAAATGAGTCTTGACTAATAAGAAATTATTCTCTATGACTATGTGTGTATGACACAAAGTTTCATGTTTTATGTTATGATTATTGGGATTACATTTCACTACTATGATTTATCCCATGTTATGAGATTATGATCACTTTTGCAGGTTACGATTTTTAAAAGTTATGTGCTTATGTATATGATGTGATGGATATTTCTTTTGTTTACCCTTACTGAGCATTTGAGCTCACCCTTTTGTATGTTTTATTTCCCCAGGTCAAGAAGAATTTTATTAAGTAGAATATTCCAAAAAGGGACTCTAGATATGATGAAATAAATGGGAGGAAAAGTATAAGCTTTATGAACCAGTTGTTTATGCTTTCCAGTTTCTAAAGACACTATACATATACGGTACTTTCATGGTTTTGTTATATGTTGTAATAAGTGTGCTTCAATTTTGAAGTAATAACAATGTATGTAAAGTATGGGTCGTTATACATGCAGTGACTAACCAAAGCCCGCCTTTTATAGGCCATGGGATGGTGACCAGCACCGAGTAGGTATATCCCAAAAAGGGAAGTCATTTTCCATAAAACCTATAAACACACACACAAGAAAGACAATGGAAAGGTAAAAACAAAGTAAACCAGAACATTCACTAGATAACTATTGTGATTATAATACAAACTAAATGTAAATGGGCCAGAATACAAACCCAAAAAAATATAACTACAAGAAATATGGAGTAAAAGATCACAAAGAAGTCGTCCATTGAAAAACCCACCTTATGGGTAAGTGTAGACTAACTAACAGAAGCCATAGATGTATCCCCTACCTACCTGATCTCACTAGTAGCCACCTGGTCTTACACCACCGAGTCGTTTTTCAAGGAGTAAGTCATCTAAACAAGACATGATAATGGTTAACGAAGCCCGTGAAGGGTTGAGTAACACAATAATCAGTAGATTCACCAATCTATAAAGGAAAGATCACAAATCATAAGCACAATGAAAACTGCAAAGTATGATCATAATGAAAAAGAGCCCATACAATGTATAACTCAAAGTATTTAAACTATAATTGTCAATAATAAATTTGAGCATTCGTACTGCTGAGGGATTCATCATATAGTCGCGCTCATCACCTGGTCTAGTGGGATCCCTGAGACCTACTCGTCTCTGGGGCCAGCTAGATCACTATGACCCTCTCAACTCTGGGCTAGCTGGATAACTTAGACCCACTCATCTCTGGACCAGTTGAATCACTAAGACCCTCTTATATCTTGTCATTATAGATCACTAAGACCCACTTGTCTCTAGGTGAACTAGATCATATAAACCCGCTTGTCTCTAGGCCAGCTGGATCACTAAGACATTCTCTTCTCTAAGCCAGTTAGATCATTATGAATCGCTCCTCTCTTGTCAAGCTGGATCACTATGACCCACTCATCACTTATCCAGTTGGATCACTAAGACCCAATAATCTCTCGACATGCTAGATCAATAAGATCTACTCGTTTATTGGACAGCATGATCAAAATGACCCTCTCATTTTATCCTTTGCTTCACAGCCAGCTATAGGATTCCGACTTGTAGCGCACATGATTACAGGAGAATCTACTACTCAATAAATTTGTTTCATCTACACTTACTTGAAATATCACATAGAGTATTCTCAAATTACCACCACCTCATAAGGGTATCAGCTCCACAGATGACATGTCAATCAAACGCCTGGTCTAGAATATATTGGTGTTTTAGTAAATAGGGGTCGATTGTGTTTGGGCCCGATCCAACCGTTTGGATCAAACTGGATCAGGGGTCCCACGTGAACTATCCTAGTTTGGAAAACCTCACCAAAACCAGTGGGGTTCGGGCTAGCTAGGCCCATTGGGCATTGCTGGACCCTATTTGGTTCGGTCGTGGCTCAAGCCCACAGGTCACCCAATGACTCTATTCTAACTAGCTCGGCCCGCACTCGTGGGCCATTTATAGCCACATGGTTAATACTTAAAAATTGAATAATACTTATTACAACATATAACAAAACCATGAAAGGAACGTATAGGTATAGTGTCTTTAGAAACTCGGAAACATAATCAACTGGTTCATAAAGCATCTACACTGTCTCCCATTTATTTCATCAAATCTGTAGTACTTTTTGGCATATCTTACTTAATAACCTTCTTCCTGACCTGGGGAAAGAAAACATACAAAAGGGTGTGCTCAAATTCTCTGTAAGGGTAAACAAAATTAATATCAATCACATCATATTCATAAGAACAAAACATTTTGGAAATCTTACGCTGCAAAAGAGATCATAATTTCATAACATGGGATAAATCATGGTAGTGAAATGTAATCCCAATAATCATAACATAAAACAGTAAACTTTGTGGCATACACACATAATCATAGATAATCATTTATTATTAGTCAGGACTCATTTCCAAGACTATCTTAGTGGACAAAGTCCATTTTTGAACCGAGTTCACTCCTCGTTTCAGTCCTATTTCACTAAATCGGTTTAACCTACCATTCCAGCCATGTCTATCTAATGAGATATAAAATCTTTACCCAATTCATTGGAGGGAGATATAGGTCCCACCCATCTCATAATGATACCATTTTTATGTGTTCCACAAAATCATAAACCATACATCATAGAATAACCCATGTAATAAAACTAGGAATCTTAAACATCATGACATCATAAAACAATTCATATAAGATAAAGGAATTCATAAAAATATTTCCATAACAGCATAATAAAATAAATGTAATAATAGGAATAGAAACAGAACCCTATATTATCTTATATGGAAACTAATTTTGATAAAACACTTGAACTCCATTCTTGAGGAAAATATCATTTCTACTTCAAAAAACATTTTCCCTTTCTTAACATGTCATACAATTTTAAACTAAAATAAGTTGATTAAAAATAAACTTGAAAACTTGTAGAGGAAGATTCTTGGAAATAATGTTTTAAAAATCCATTAATGTCGTATAAGTTAAAAAACATTCTTCTTGTACTTTTGTCGGAAAATTCATAAATTACCTTGTACGAAAAATGAAAAAAGATTCCTTTCATATCTTTTACTAAAAACTCACCAAAGGGTAAAAATTGGATTTAAAAAATTGTAGGAGGATATAACTAATATTAATTATTTAGGAAACATGGATGTGGATGATAAATATTCCCCAGTAAATTCTGAAGTATAAACAATCTCATATAAAAATTGAGATTGCGAAATTGTCCCTTACCTTAAGTCTGATTTGATTCATAAGTGTCCGAAACTCCTGTATAATGATTTAAATAATGTTATTGACATATTCCATAATCATACTTATTGTTATGGTATCATATATGGTCATATTCTTAGCTTCTTATTAGTAATATTTCATTACTACTTGTTATTCGGGTGTTTATTACTTTTTTTGTTCTTATGTGTTTTTTGTCGAATAAATTCTTATTATTCTCTTTAGGTTATAGATACATCATTTCCAGATTGGTATTAGTGTACTATATATCATATTTATTCATTAAATTCATTTATATAATCATTATGCAATTAAGATCATGTAGAACGAAACGCATCACATCGTGGAGACGGTATTTCGTACGTATGCACAAGCGATGATATCATTCCCATGATCGTGGAATTGTATTGGATTATATGTATACTATATCAGAATAAATAACACTTTTCAATAATCATATATAGTTATTTATTTGTACCATTATACCCATCAAAGTAAAGTGGTGATGGAAAATAGATTACACCACGGCGTGGAGACGGTATTCCGTACGTACGCACGCACGGTGATTTCGTTTTCCGTAGGATGGATAGATGGTGAAATAGGGTTGTTTTATACTTATAATAACATATCATTATGTTATTGATACTGATGTAATTAATTCATAATGAAACAACTAAAGAAGAAGAAGTGGAAGAAGAAATAAAGTTGAAAGAATCGGTAACGGACATTACCTCTCCTTTGAAGCGCATCTTTGAGACCACCTCTTAGGGCACTACAATTGGTCTTTGAAGGAAACCAGGACCTCTAGAATGTTTATATGGAAGTGGGTAAGTGAAATGGGCAGGGTTTGGCCGAGCTTGAAGGCTCAAATTGGTGTGATGTGGAGAGGGAGGAGGTGCCCTTTTATAAGGGAGGAGAGGGTCAGCTTTGGAAATATAAGAAATATTAGTTTATATTAAATCCCAGCCCCACATAAAAACTTCCAAAATGACTCATATCCAAAAATTATATGAGATATTGTTGTAATCTCATCCACCAATAAAATTTAGACACGTTAGGAATTTATTTTAAACATTATCAACTTAATTTATCCTTATTTATCAATTTAATTTTATTTGTGGTAATATTATTCTAAATTTTTATTTATTATATATAATTAAATATGTGTTGTGAATTTTCTATAATTTGACACTTTATGACATTTTAGACCATATAAATTTTAATTTATAATTACTAAATATTTTTGTGATTTTTAAACAATTTTATAATATGTTATTTTTATAAAATAACAATAGTGTCAATTTTGACACTATTCAATTATTTGAATTTAAATAAAATATATAGAGAAGATATTTTCTAACTAAAAGATTTACTAGATTCAGAAAATGTCATATGTATCTAGAAAATTAGTGGAGCACATTAAATAGTTCATATAATATTTATTTTAATATTTTTAAAACCATTTATTTGATATTTTAATTAATAAAATAATTTCAACATCACTATTGTGTCATAATTAATGATAATTATTTAATCCCTAAAAATTCTAAATAAATTCCTATCATGTATATAATTGTATTATATTTCTTGAGAGTATTGATTTTCGAAGTTTCATTAATTTTATCACTAAATAAAAATTATTATACTTATAATATTTAAGAAAGTGACATGTTGTCACATTCTTTGGTTTTAATAATAATTAAAATATTTTCATGGAAAAGAGTACATTAAATGAATCTAATCCGACCCTTAGGTGATATGGGTCTAGTTGTAGTCATCCAATAGGATTTTGGCAGGTTTTGCGGTAATTTTATAATCTTATATTTACCCTTAATTACCTGATTTACCTTTAACTATGGTAAATAAAATTTATCATAGTTACTATTCATAATGCCCAAACAAAAGTAGCCTATTAACATAATTTGTACCCAATAATTCCAAATATGGAATCCATTTTCCAAAATTCAAAACACATAAGTTGCAGTAATTAATTTAAAATTAATCCCATTGTTAAGAAAACGGGTTTTAGAAGTTAAAACATTGCCAAAGATTGAAATGTTTTTACCTATGAATTCAATGTGAAATTAATGTTAATGTCATAAATTATATTAAATGGTAAAAATATATTCTATTTATAATTTAGAACCATTAAATATTATAATTTAACCATATAATTTATCTCAATGAAAAAAATTGTTTTTAATTAAAAATTAGCATATTTTTACTATTCATCCAAATATGAAAGTTATCAGAAAAATATCAAAAATTTATCCGAAGTAAATTTCTATATCCTGATTCAATATAAGAATTTTATTTTTGTCAAATTGAACTTATAAACATGTCAAAAAATAGATTTAATGTGGGTGCGCCATCAAAAGGCGGCAAAACTTCATTTTTTTCAAAAATACTTATTTTACCCGAAAAATTTATTTTGTTCTCTTACCATATTCTAGAAAATTTTTAAGATGAATAATAATGTTATAAAATCCAAAATGTAGTTAATTCTATTCAAAACGGCTAGTCCATAATAATATATCTTTGTTTAGTGAAACTCAGTATTGCGTACTTTGCACGCTATCGAGGAAGGTCGTGATTGCGTGTAATGCAAGCCAAGTCCGTATTGGGTGCTGTGAAAGATTCCTTTGGTGTTGGGTATAACATAAAAAAATATTTCTCATAAAATCTCAGGGTGTTACATTCTAACCCACTTAAAATGAATTTCAACCTCGAAATTCATCACTTCATTATAAACAGATGAGGATACCTCTCCCTCATCATATCCACAAGTTCCCATGTAGCTTCATCTAATTGGTGGTTCCTCCATAAGACTTTCACCAAGCGAGTGGTATTTTTCCATAGGACTTTTTTGCTATGATCCAGAATTTCTATCGGATGTTCTTCATAAGAAAGATCTTTCTCCAGCGGTATAACTTCTGAGCTGAGTACATGTGAAAGATCATGTATGTACTTTCTCAGGAGAGATACATGGAAGACATCGTGAACTTGAGAGAGATTCGGTGGAAGCGTCAATCGGTAAGCTACCTTCCCAACACGATCCAGAATTTCAAAAGGACTGATATATATAGGGGTCAACATTCCCTTCATTCCAAATCTCATGACCCTCTTCTATGGAGATATTCGTAAGAACACTTTATTAGCCACTGCAAACTCTAAGCCTTTTCTTCGGTTGTCAGCATAACTTTTTTGTCGACTCAGAGCTACTCTAATGTGTTTTTGAATATATCTGACCCTTTCTGCCATCTCATCAACAAGATCACGTCCTAATAGCTTTCTCTCCCCAACTTTATCCCAGCAAGTTGGAGTCCTGCATTTCTTTCCATAGAGAGCTTCCTAAGGAGCCATCTGAATACTGGAGTGAAAGCTATTATTATATGAAAATTCCACCAAAGGTAGGTGTTGATCCCAACCACCATTGAAATCAATAGAGCAAGCTCTCAAAATATCTTCTAGAGTTTGAATTTTCCTCTTAGACTGACCGTCTGTCTGAGGATGATAAGCAGTGCTGAAACTCGACTCTGTATCCCGAGTATGCTGAAGACATCGCCATAACATCGAGGTAAACCTCGGATCCCGATCAGATATAATGGAAAGTGGTACTCCAAGAAATCTTACCACTTTCTTTACATATATCCTCACAAGCTGATCTAGAGATAAATCCTCTCTAACAGCAATGAAGTGTGCAGACATTGTAAGACGATCAACTATGACCCAGATATCATTATTGCCTTTGGATGTTTTAGGAAGTCCAGTGAAAAAGTCCATAGTGATGTTTTCCCATTTCCATTCTGGTATGGGTAATGGTTGTAACATCCCCTTAGACTTCTATCTCTCAACTTTAACTTGATGACAAACCAAGCGTCAAGAGACATATTCAGCAACATCTCTTTTCATGCCATCCCACCAGAAGTACTCTTTCAGGTCCCTATACATCTTCGTGCTTCCAGGATGAATAGATAATGAAGAACTATGAGCCTCATCCAGCAGGTCCTTCTTTAATTTGGGGATGGGAGGAACACAAACCCGATTCCTGAACTTTATTATCCCATCACAATCAAGGTTTAATTCAGAAAAATTTATCACCTTCTTTTGTAACATGAAATCTTCTTTCTGTGTCTCTTTAAACTTCACATGTTTAGATGGTTGAACATTCATTTGAGAAATATACGATTTTACCCTATCATTATAATTCAAAGATCCATCCTT
This sequence comes from Viscum album, assembly GCA_963277665.1. Taxonomy (NCBI): domain Eukaryota; kingdom Viridiplantae; phylum Streptophyta; class Magnoliopsida; order Santalales; family Viscaceae; genus Viscum; species Viscum album. Next base: position 767,118,312 of record OY728141.1, read on the forward strand.
TGTAAATCCATAAATATTGGATCTTTTGTGGTCCTCATCATGGATATGCTAGCATGGTCTTGTCGACTTAATGCATCTGCCACCTTGTTTGCTTTCCCAGGGTGGTAATAAATTGAGCAGTCATAATCCTTAATCAGATCCAACCATCTTCGTTGGTGCATATTCAGCTCTTTTTGTGTGAAAATATACTTTAAACTTTTATGATCAGTATAAATGTCACACCTTTCTCCATAAAGATAATGCCTCCAAATCATTAATGCAAAGATTACCGCAGCTAACTCCAAATCATAGGTGGGTAATTTTTCTCATGGATTTTCAATTGTCGTGAGGAATAAGCTATCACCATATAATTTTGCATAAGAACACACTCGAATCCCTTCTTGGATGCATCACTATAGATCACAAACCTTTCTCCACTAAAAGGTAGTGTGAGCACAGGTGCACTAGATAACCTTCTTTTCAACTCCTTGAAATTCTCTTCACATTCCTCCATCCAAAAAAACTTAACTCCTATTTGAGTCAACTTGGTGAGTGGATTAGATAATCCTGAAAAATATTTCACAAAACATCGATAATTTCCATCCAATCCAAGAAAACTTCGGATCTCGGTTACTGTTGTTGGTCTCAACCATCTTTCGATAACCTCTGTTTTTGCTGGATCCATAGACATCCCCTCTTTTAAGATTATGTGACCCAAAAATACAACTTTTTGAAGCCAAAAGTCCCACTTGGTAAATTTGGCATAAAGCTTCTCCTTTCTTAGGGTCTTTAGTACAATTCTCAAGTGATCTTCATGTTCTTCCTTTCTCTTTGAATATACAAGAATATCATCTATAAAGACTACCACAAACTGATCAAGATAGTCTCTAAAGACTCTAATCATCAGATCCATGAAGATAGTAGGGGAATTAGTAAGACCAAATTGCATCACTCTAAATTCATAGTGTCCATACCTTGTACGGAAAGCAGTCTTTGGTATATCCTCCCTTTTGACCCTTAATTGATGATACCCTAAATGAAGATGAATCTTGGAAAAGTATTGAGCTCTATGTAGTTGGTTAAATAGGTCATCAATGCCTGGGAGAGGATATTTTTTCTTGATAGTGATCTTGTTAAGTTCTCTATAATCAATGAAGAGTCTCATTGATCCATCTTTCTTCTTAACAAACAGAACAGGTGCTCCCCAAGGTGACGCACTAGGGCATATGAATCCTTTATCAATATTCTCTTGGAGTTTCTTCTTCAATTCCTGTAACTCAATTGGGGCCATTCTATAAGGTGTCTTTGAAATAGGCAAAGCACCCGGTACGAGTTCTATTGAAAAATCTACTTCCCAATTTGGTGGAAGACCAGGAAATTCCTCCGTAAAGACATCATCAAACTCCCATACAATGGGCATATTCTTAATCATGATTTTCTCTCCAACCATTTGAGATAAATAACCCTCATTTAGTGGAATCAAGACCCATAAGATAGAATAAATTTCCACTGGAAGGTTATGTTCATCCTTGAATCGATAGACGATCATAGATTGATCAAGAATATGAAATGTGACTTACTTTCTTTGGAAATTGATATGAGCTCCATATAATGAAAGCCAATCCATGCCAAGAATTACATCAAATTCCACTATAGGAAGTATCACATGATTTTCAGAAAGTAATTTCCCACAAACTTCAATCGGAGAAGAATTGTAAAATTTTGATACGATTGTTGTGCCATTAGGAGTTGTCACAGCCAACTCAACATATAATTATTTAGGTAATATGGTGATACCCTTAGAAAATTCTTCAGAAATAAAAGAGTGGGTGGATCCAGAATCAAATAAAACATTTGCTACTTTAGAGTAGATGGTAAGTGTACCTCTGACCACTTTGTTGTCATACTCCACATCACCGATAGTAATTGAATGTAACTTTTATTTGTCTTTGGCCTTAAGAGTTTTTTGACATCAATCATCATCATCAACCCTTGGATTTGGGCATTGATTGGAATAATGACCCATCTCCTTGCACTTGAATCATTGAAGTGTAGTAGGTTCATTCTGTGTATCCCTTCCTTTGTTTGCATCATTATACATCTTATTCCCATTATTTCAACATTAAATTGCCTGATGACCTTATTTTCCACACTTATAACATTTTCTTGTCCCCTTAAGACAATTTCCTCCATGTTTCTTTCCACACATTTAGCATAAAGGAAAAATCATCTTATTTTCAGTGTGGTCTTTAGATTTTCTTTTGAATTCCATTTTCCTCTTCTTATCAAACCCATGTGACTAATGGGTTACACCAATCTCCATCTCAACCTTGAGAGCACATCGAACAATTTCCTCGTAGTTATTGATGTCCCTTATGGCTAACACCCTTCTAAGACTTGGTTTTAATCCACTAAAGAATCGATCGATCTTAATCTCAGGTTAGATAATAATTTCGGAAGCGTACCTTGCAAGTCTTGTAAAATTTGCTTCGCAAGTACCAACGGATTCATCATCCTTTTTCTTCAGTTCAAGAAACTCTTTCTCCATCTTTGTTCGAAGAATACGAGGTAAATGCTTATTGAAAAATAAGTTCTTGAACTTTTCCCATTCCATGGACTCAATTTCATCCCTTTGCCTCGTATTCTTAATAAGATTCCACCATTGATCAGCATCACCTTCCAAATGATACACTAATAAGATGAATTTATCATGTTCAGAACATTGAAGAACTGAAAATATCTTTTTAGTGGTACTGATCCATTATTCAGCCACTAATGGATCAGAAGACCCACTGAATGATGGTGGACGCTGCCTCATGAAGGATTCAACAGAATTTTTCTCCTTCCTTTGCTCATTTGGAAGACCTGCATGATTCATAGCTTGAGAAAGTTGTGTGAGAATGGCTACAAGATTTTTCATTCCAGCTCTCATAACATTTGTTTTCTCAGGGGGACAATCATTACATTGCTCGTCGCATTCTGCATTAACACGGTTCCTTCAGGTTCCATCCATTGACTAAAACCAAGAAGAATAGTGTGAGAAACACAAATTATAATAGGGAAACCACGTAATAAAGAATAAAATTTTTCACTTAAGGTCTTATCATAGGTTGTTCATGGCAATTTCTAAAACACTAAGATCGTGTTCTATGCTTCGACATATCCTTTGGTTTCTTACTAAGGATTTCACATCCAAGTTTCCAAAGGTTGACTATACCTTTCCTCTAATACCAACTATAACAACCCATACTTTACATACATGGTTAATACTTAAAAATTTAATCATACTTATTTCAACATATAACAAAACCATGAAAGGACCGTATAGGTATAGTGTCTTTAGAAATGGAGAAACATAAACAACTGGTTCATAAAGCATCTACACTGTCTCCCATTGATTTCATCATATCTATAATCCCTTTTGGAATATCTTACATAATAACCTTGTTCCTAACCTGTGGAAAGAAAACATACAAAACGGTGATCTCAAATGCTCAGAAAGGGTAAACAAAAGGAATATCAATCACATCATATTCATAAGAACATAACATTTTGGAAATCTTACCCTGCAAAAAAGATCATAATTTCATAACATTGTATAAATCATTGTAGTGAAATGTAATCCCAATAATCATAACATAAAACATGAAACTTTGTGTCATACAAACATAATCATGGAGAATAATTTCTTATTAGTCAAGACTCATTTCCAAGACTATCTTAGTGGACAAAGTCCCTTTCTGAACCGATTTCACTACTCGTTTCAGTCCTATTTCACTGAACCGGTTTAACCTGACATTCCAGCCATATCTATATCATGAGATATAAAATCTTTACCCAATGCGTTGGAGGGAGATATAGGTCCCACCCATCTCATAATGATACCATTCTTATGTGTTCCACAAAATCATAAACCATACATCATAGCATAACCCATGTAATAAAAATGGGAATCTTAAACATCGTGACATCATAAAACAATTCATATAAGATAAAGGAATTAATAAAAATATTTCCATCACAAAATAATCAAATCAATGTAATAATAGGGATAGAAATAGAACCCTATATTATCTTATATGGAAAATAATTTTGATAAAACACTTAAACTCCATTCTTGAGGAAAATATCCTTTCTACTTCAAAAAACATTTTTCATTTCTTAACATGTCATACAATTTTAAAATAAAATAATTTGATTAAAAATAAACTTGAAAACTTGTAGAGGAAGATTCTTGGAAATAATGTTTTAAAAATCCATTCATTCTGTATAAGTTAAAAAAACATTCTTCTCGTGATTTTGTTGGAAAAGTCATAAAGCCCCTCGTACGAAAAACGACAAAACATTCCTCTCATATCTTTTACTAAAAACTCACCGAAGGCTAAAAATTGGATTTAAACAATTTTAGGATGATATAAATAATATTAAATATTGAGGAAACATGGATGTGGATGATAAATATTCCGCAGTAAATTCTGAAGTATAAACAATCTTAGATAAAAATTGAGATTGCGAGATTGTCCCTTACCTTAAGTCTGAGTTTCTTCGTAAGTGTCTGAACCTTCTGTATGATGATTAAATAATGTTATTTACATATTCCATAATCATACTTATTGTTATTATATCATATATGATCATATTCTTAGCTTCTTATTAGTAATATTTCATTACTACTTGTTATCCGGGTGTTTATTACTTTTTTTTTGTTCTTATGCTTGTTTTGTCGAATAAATTCTTATTCTTATCTTTAGGTTATAGATAAATCATTTCCAGAATGGTATTAGTGTACTATATATTATATTTATTCAATAAATTCATTTATATAATCATTATTCAATGAAGATCATGCAGAACGAATCACATCACATCATGGAGACGGTATTCCGTACGTACGCACGAGCGATGACATCATTCCCATGATCGTGGAATTGTATTGGAGTGTATGTATACAATTTAAAATCAATAACACTTTACAATAATCATATATAGTTATTTATTTTCACCATTATACCTATAAAAGTAAGGAGGTGATGGAAAATGGATTACACCACGGCGTGGAGACGGTATTCTGTACGTACACACGCGCGGTGATTTTGTTTTTCGTAGGATAGATAGATAGTGAAATAGGGTTGTTTCATACTTATAATAACATATCAGTATATGAGTGATACTGATGTTATTAATTCATAATGAAACAACTAAAGAAGAAGAAGTGTATGAAGAAATAAAGTTGAAAGAATCGGTAACGAACATTACCACTTCTTTGAAGCGCCTCTTTGAGACCTCATCTTAGGGCACTAAAATTGGTCTTTTAAGGAGACCAATACCTCTAGGATGTTTCTAGGTAAGTGGGGAATTGAAATGGTTGGGGTTTGGCCGATCCTGAAGGCTCAAATTTGTGTGAGGAGGAGAGGGAGGAGGTTCCCTTTTATAAGGGAGGAGAGGGGCACCTTTGGAAATATAAGAAATATTAGTTTATATTAAATCCCAAACCCACTTAAAAACTTCCAAAATGACTCATATCCAAATATTATATGAGATAGGGTTGTAATATCATCATCCAATAAAATTTATACATGTTAGGAATTTATTTTAAATATTATCAACTTGATTTATCCTTATTTATCAATTTAATTTTATTTGTGGTAATATTATTCTAAATTTTAAATTATTATAAATAATTACATATGTGTTGTGAATTTTCTATAATTTGACACATTATGACATTTTAGACCATATAAATTTTAATTTATAATTTTTAAATATTTTTTTTTGATTTTTAAACAATTTTATAATATGTTATTTTTATAAAATAACAATAGTGTCAATTTTGAGACTATTCATTTATTTGAATTTAAATAAAATATATACAGAAGATATGTTAGAACTAAAAAATTTAATAGATTTATAAGATTCCATATGTATCTATAAAATTAACGGAGAACATTAAATAGTTCATATAATTTTTATTTTCATATTTTTAATACAATTTATTTTATATTTTAATTAATAAAATAATTTCAACATCACTATTGTGTCATAATTAATGATAATTATTTAACCCCTAAAAATTATAAATAAATTCTTATGATTTCTGTAATTGTATTATATTTCTGTAGAATATTTATGTTTGATGTTTCATTAAGTTTATCACTAAATTAAAATTATTATACTTATTAATGTTAAGAAAGTGACATGTGGTCACATTCATTGGTTTTAATAATAATTAATTTATTTTCATGGAAAAAAGTCCATTAAATTAATATAATCCGACCCTTATGTGATATGGGTCGACGTTTAGTCATACAATAGGATTTTTTCAGGTGTTAGGCTAATTTTATAATCTTATATTTACCTTTAATTAACCGATTTACCTTTAACTATGGTAAATAAAATTTACAAAATTTACTATTCATGGTACCCAAAAATAAAAAAGTAGCCTATTAACATAATTTGGACCCACTGATTCCAAATATGGAATCCATTTTCCAAAATTGAAAACACATAATTTGTAGTAATTAATTTAAAATTAATCTCGTTGTTAAGAAAATGGGTTTTAGAAGTTAAAACATTTTCCAAGATTGAAATGTTTTTACCTATGAATTCAATGTGAAATTAATGCTAATGACATACATTATATTAATTGGTAAAAATATATTCTATTTATACTTTAAAACCATTCAATATTATAATTTAACTTTATAAATTATCTCAATGAAAAAAATTGTTTTTAATTAAAAATTAGCGTACTTTTACTATTCATCAAAATATGAAAGTTATCAGAAAAATATCAAAAATTTATCAAAAGTAAATTTTTATATACTGATTAAAAAGAATAATTTTATTTTGTCAAATTTTACTTATAAACATGTCAAAAAATAGATTTAATGTGGGTGCTCCATCAAAAGGTGGCAAAACTTCATTTTTTGGAAAAATAATTATTTTAACCGAAAAAATTATTTTAGTTCTCTTACCATGTTCTAGAAAATGTGTAAGATGAATAATAATGTTATAAAATTCAAAATTTAGTTAATACTATTCATAACGGCTAGTCCATAATAATATATTGTTGTTTAGTGAAACCCGATATTGCATACTTCACACGCTATCGAGAAAGGTTGCAATTGCGTGTAATGCAATCCAAGTCCGTATTGTGTGCTGTGAAAGATTCCTTTGGTGTTGCGTATAACATAAAAAACATATTTCTCATAAAATCTCAGGGTGTTAAAAGCTTGGACCGCATGGCGCGCCAGCTTTCCCCCTACCCGGAAACCTATGGGGCATCTATTTTGAACTGTACTTGGCCAGATGAGGTAGGCCACCTCCTCTGTATGTGGTCTATGACTGTGTGTGACCTCCTGTAATAGCCCACCAGTGCAGGCCATTCCTGCAACATAATTCCTAAGTGGCCTCACCCTCCAGAGTTAGTCCACTCACATGGAACGATCCTTCCGTGTGACCTGAGTGTCCAGCTAGATGTCGCGGCCCTCTTCCATATTCACCTCTAACATGGACAGATGGCCACATCTACCTCCCACCTGCCTTTGTAGTTGTGATACCATGTCCAGGTGATGTGTGGCATGGGGCCGCCACCGTGGCCTTATGTCACGGCCCTCTTGGTCATGGTCCTTTCTCCTAGTACCTTTACGAATAATGTGTCTCCATCCTTTACACCATGAAGAATGGGGAGAGAGATCTATAGTGGGGCACAAATAACACCCACACGAACAACTAGATTTCTCTCATGTTGGTCTACATTTTTTTGTGTTAGCAGGATCACAATTTATAAATTATAAATCACTAATATTTAATCGTGATATCAACCTGTAATTGTATTTTTCAACCCCATATAGAAAATTAATTTTCTAATCAACTTGTTAGAGAGTTGATCCACATTCTTTGTTTTTAGGGGGAAAATAGGGAAAACTAATTCACTAAGATTTTAAACCCCTACTTGGTTGGTGTTTGATCGCATGAAGAATATGTCAATGAAGGCGATCCATCGGTAAATTTCCTCAATTCATCTTCTAGGAAGGGATCTCTTGAAGAGGATGAGGAGTGATCAATGTTATTGGTGATCATTATATGTAATTCTTTAATGAAGACCCTCCATATATTCAGAGTGTTTCTCCCAATATTTCAATGAAACTGCCTCTGTTAAATAAATAAATGATGAAACGCTTTTTCATTACTATTGTGTTGTATTGTCGTTACGTTGTTTTATTTATGAAACAACGTTTCAGCTTTAATATTTTACAATGTCATTTTACTTGAACAATTTCAAAATATCAAAATAAAAATAAAATAATCAATTTTTTTTAAATTGATTTTTCTTAAAAAGGTATGAAAACTATCTTTCACCCTCAACCCATGTTGGTCATGGTCAAGCTCCATCTAAGGGAAAAACTCCCTCCCATTTGAAAAAAAACATTAAGAATTTTCAAAATTCATCATTTTTATACCAAATCGTATATAATTAATCAAAATTAAATATTTCCTCCTTTTGGGAATACATTACTACAGTGTATATCATTCTCATCTAATTTTGTAAACCAAATCCAATGAGATTTTAAATCTTACAAGTGTCTCTAAAAAACATATTCAACCAAATCCCTGGTAACATGAAGTTCAGCATAAAAATGATAGCTACCTATTTTAATTATCTACATTGCATGTCCCAACAATACTACTCCTATATACCATCCAAACCCATGGTAAAAACCATAAGGAATTTTCCAATCTAGGACTCAGAGAACCGAGGACCAACTATTCCACAATGAGGGACCCTGACTAATACCACTAGTCTAAAATTGTTTTTTGATCAACCAAAACTAATATAATTTTAACATCCCACCTCAACTCATTGCCTTTAGAAGGTGGTGGGAGGTTACATTTCCTAACGAGATATCCCCAATATTCTAAAGGATGGAAATAAATTCCAAGGGATTAATTTACAATTGTTTAAAGATTTTATTTTTGAAAATAAAACATCCAACCAAAAATTCCAAACCAAATAAACCACTACATGATGCATGATACTAATGAAATAATTTTCAATAATACAATTATATGAAAATAAAATAAAAGGTGTATCATATCTAAATACTACAAAATGTCAAGGTGAAAAATGAAAGAAAAAACCACCAAAACCCAAATTCTCTAAAAAAATTCCAAGATCCTACCATGTGACATACTTCAATAACACAAAATAGCCCAAGTATCACTAGTCACCAATAAAGAAGTTTGATCCTTTACCTTTTCCCATGTCCTGAGAAAATATATATTCCAAATCACTTATGTACCAAAGAATGGAGAAAAATGAAACTCATTAGGATTTCCCCTAACAACATCCCTACTCATGACACTAATAATGAACATGATATCCCATTATGTAAAAGAAATTAACATAAAACCAATTAAAATAGTGTATATCAAAATATAAATCAATTTATATAATAAAATAGTATATAAAAATTCAATAAATTTTCATGTAAACAACCAATCAATAATAAAAAATCATTAAAATGTTACATTTTGTAATAATGAATACCATTCCATATCTACAGACATCCTACCATTCATGTAACCATGAACTTACATATATGGGTGAGTGGTGAGTCATCCCTTCAGTATGGCACCACTTAATGAACCATTTTATTAGGGGATGTCCTAACCCTTATCCATCCAAATAATGTTAGGATAGACATCAAACCTGTATTAATTCTAATTTCAAATGATCACACCCAATAATTTTTACCTAACCAATTCTAAAACAATTCTTTCATCTATTTTAATAAAACCATAATTTTATTGAAAATATTTCAAACAAAAAATTTCAATAAAACCAACATTTTATTGAAAAAACTTCTCTATGCAACAGATAAACAATAATTTTAAAATCCTCATTTTAAAACTAGGTTTCCAATTTTACATTCCATAAAAGCCAAGAAATTTAAACAATTTTGAAAACATTCACAAAAGGGGGTTTCCAAAAAAAATTAACAAAAATTCCCCCAACCAATTTCAAACAATACAATAATGTTGAAACTAATCCCTCTCATTCTAAATATTGGATTTCTGAGTGAATCCACCTACCATGGGATTTATGGAAAAAATGAAGAATTTCACTCGAAGACCAACAAAACTAGGTCGAATCACATAAAAACATCCTTATACCTCTCTCTATAATATTAAAAAAGAATTATATAATCATATATAGAATCAAATAACTATGAACAATCCATAATAGAATTATATCTAACAAAAAAGGAGAGAAGGAGAATTATATCTATTGATAACCAAGAAAAACTACAAAAAATGATGACTTTCCAAGAGAATTCAGCTTCAACTCGACAATTGAATCCTTCATGTCAAATTCAGATTGTTATGACAGGCCTTTTCAACCTTTAAGAGGATAAAATCTAAATTTATTACCATTTTAGTGAAAATGATGGGTTAATTCCTAATCTCGACAAAGATCCACAATATGTGGATCTTGAATTTAAACTGTGCATGTTTAGTCGCTTGATTAGGAAAATTGTGTACTAATAGTGCTCCAGCTGCAGCATCAGGGGGGCTCGTACAGTTGGTGTAACGTCCCGGATTCGGGTGCCACTCAACGGGGGCCCCGAACCCGGTTGGTCACATGACCTCAAGTGAATTTCTCAAAATGCTATAGGATGCCGACTAGCAGCGAGGGCCCAGGTCTGATAGTGGGGAAACAATGCCCTCATTTTTCAAAGTGTAGCGCAGCAGAAAAGATAAATAACATGAAACAATGGAAGTAGTAGACTGTATACAACTGAAATGGACAACTGAAGTGAAAGATAATCATCATTCATATATATAAAGATGTAGCATGTCATTGTTCTATGAAAACAACCATATCATGATACACTGCAATACAATACAATACAGCTCAAGTATAAGGTACAACAAAAATGAAACAAAAAAGTGCAATAGGATCTCAACAGCATCACAAGCCTAAGATCGATCTCATGCTCTCATATTCCTCTACTACAATCACGTACCTGTATAGGGACCCTTGCCCTTATCAACAACTGTAGCAATATAGTCTATTTGGGCTGAAGACATGACCCAAACAGGGTTTGAGAAATAAATCCCAGTAGGAAACCACTAAAGGCATGTGCCGAACTGTCCATGAAAATGTGCAATAGTAGTGGGAAGTAGTAAATGAAATAAACTAAGAAGTACTCAAAAGTAACTAACTCTACCTGTTATATTTACATTTTAATATTCATTTAACCATGCCAAGCATGTGCTTTATCTTGGAAGGTATAATATATGAAAATCATTACGGTGAACATTCATGATAACACTATCCTCAGACATACAAACCTTACCCTCTGTAAATTAGAGTCACAACCCGTGAGGAATTTCCCATTGGCATAAAAGATATTTCCCTCAGGCGTACAAAGTGTCTCCCACAAGCACAGAATATACTGCCCACAGGCAAAATAAATATTGCCCTCGGGCTAAAAGAACCATTTCCCTCAGGCTAAAGGAAACACTGCCCAGAGGCTAAGCAAGTAACTATGCCGAGCCCAAAGTATAAACATGCAATTTATAAAAACTTTATCACAAGAAAATTAAATACAAATTATAATCATGGAATACCCTCGAGTATCCACGCCAAATGGATAAACAGAGGAACTCACCCCCAGGGTGGTCTTGAATCCAAGCAGTGATCCAAAACAACAGTTTATAGTTACATTTAATTTCCTATACAATTATATGTATTGAAAACATCCAAGGCCTCAGCCACACGACACCCCAACATGGGTTCATAGCACAATGATACAAAAAAACATACTACTGTTGAAATTTAAACACCAGACCACCTACCTCGATCGTCTCCAATCGGTATACGTGAAAGACCCCTCCTGAATCGTCCAAAAAAGACATATATCTGGGACAAAATATTTCTCCTTAAAATGAAAATAACTTCCCTTAGTGTAATAATTGGTAAGAAAAATGCAAGGATAAGGGAGAACTCACCCGTGCGGTTCCAACGTGATCGGCAGAAGTGGAAACGGATTCCCAGTGCACGGTCAGCAGATCTCCAAAGTTCCAGCCGTCTTCCTGAGCTCCAATGACGTTCTAAGATTCCTCTGGTAAAAGAGGAGGATACTACCCATATTAAGAGAAAAAATAGACTACACGGAGTGTACTCTCAAGTACACGATGTGTACTTTTCTTATTTAACAGATCCTATGGCGACTACGTTTTCAACAGCTATACTATCCATCTATCAACATGAGTACACAGCGTGTATTTCCAAATACACGGTGTGTACTGTTTCTCAGCTGGCGGATACTCCCACCACCTTACTATTCACCTGCTGAATGACTACACGGTGTGTAAATACCCACTACCTGGCATGTAGTCAGTTTTTACACCTTTCATCACCGACAGGGCGACACTCCCTATGTACTCATCCCACGCGGCCAATGTACTCGGTGTGTGGAAAAGTACACGGAGTGTACCCAAAAAATTTGGGATTTCCCCCATTTTCCCTATTTTCTCAAAAACACTTAAGGAAAAAGGAAAAGAAGAAACACGTACCTCAAGAATAAGAAACAGGTTTTTACAAACTTCCCCCTTAAAGCAATTCATCATCAAATTGACCTTCCAAGGGTGGAGAAGATAAATCTCAGAACAAATCTAGCCACTGAGCACATACATCAGTCTCCCGCTCCCAGGTTTTGTTCTACACTCGTCCATGCTGCCACAACAGCCACCCGAGATGAACTGACCATCCTCAGAGAACCTTCGTTCTCCTATAAATGATACAAATCGGATGATCCTTGAAGGACACATTTATCTGAAGCTCAAAATCCTTAGGCTAAAAGGCTTGAGACAAGTCTAAATGATAACGGAGCAGCTGAGAAACATGGAAGATTTCGTGCATGTCCCGGTACCTCTGTGGTAACTACAACTGATAGGCAACTGTCCTGACTCTCTCTAGAATCTCAAACATCCCCACATACCTCGGTGAAAGTTTACCTTGTCTCCTGATTTGCCTATGTCCCAACCTCGGTGAAATACGTAATAAAACCTGATCCCCGACCATGAACTCCAAGGGTCATCTGCGACGATCAGCATAAGATTTATGACGAGACTATGCAGTAGCCATCTGCTGCTGTATCAACTGGACCTGCTCTGATGTCTCCTTTACAAGGCATGGTCCCAACAAAGTTGCCTCACTTTCCTCTAACCAGCACAAGGGTGATCGGCATGGACTACCATATAAAGTCTCGTAAGGTTCCATCTCAATAATTTCCTAAAAACTATTATTGTAGGAAAACTAGAATAGGGTATATGCTTCTCCTAGGAGCCCCCAAAGTCTAGGATGCATGCGCGCAGCATGTCCTCAAGCACATGTATTGTACGCTCTGACTGGCCATCTATCTAAGGGTGGTAAGTTGTGCTCAGAAGCACCTGTGTACCCAGTTCCCTCTAAAAACTCTTCCAGAAATGAGATGTAAAACGGGCATCCCTATCTGAAACGATTGAATGAGGGAACCCATGAAGATGTATGACCTCTCAGATATACAGCTTCATGTGATCGTCAACACAAAAGGTCTCCTTGATCGTCAAAAAGTGATCCACCTTCGTAAGTCTGTCCGCAAGAACCCACACGACATCATTTCCTCGAGGTGACCTTGGAAACCCTGTCATTAATTCCATCACGACATCATCCTATTTCAACTCTAGGATGGGTAACTGCTATAATAGTCCAACTAGCCTCTAATGCTCTGCCTTCACCTACTGACAAGTGGAACATCTCGAAAAAGAACCAGTTACTTCCCGTTTCATACCCAGCCACCAATACTGATGTCTCAAGTCACGGTACATTTTGGTAACTCCGGGATGCACTGCCCAAGATGAAGCATGACACCCCTGCATCAGCTCCTCACATATATCCCCTAGAACCCATACTCATCCATGTAAATTTAGTACCTCATCATCACATATCATCCCTCCAGGAGGAGGTTCATCACTTTCCATCGACTCTCATTGAACTAGGCCTTCTGAATCAGATAGCTATCTAATCCTCACTCTATCCAAGAGGGTAGAGGTCACATATAAAGAAGAAATATAGGTCTGCCCCTGACTGTCTTGCACCTCCAAATGCATCTCAGAGAACAAAGCCATAAGCTGCCACTCATCACTGGCCTCCTGCACTACCTATATCTGAGTCCTCCTGCTCGGTGCATCAGCTACTGCATTACATTTACCAGGTGTATAGGCAAGCTCAATGTTGAAGGACTAAAGGTATTTGACCCACCATCGTTGTCTCATGTTCAATTCATGTTGGGTAAAGATATATTTGAGACTTTTTTGGTCAGTGAAAACCAAAAAATGCTCTCCCAAGAGATAATGTCTCCAACAGTGTAACACATGAATGACTACAGCCAACTCATGGTCAAGCGTTGGATAATTCCTCTCATGTGGCCTCAACTGCCGAGACCCGTACGCAACTAATAGGTTTCCCTTCATCAACACCACTCACAGCCTAATACCCAATGCATCATAGTAAACGGTATAGCTCTTCCCTTGCTCTGGAAGTATCAGGACTGGTGCTGATGTAAACCTTGCCTTCAACTCCTGAAAGGTTTTCTCGCATGTTTTTGACCAAACAACCTTCACACCCTTCTTATTAAATCCCATAAATGGCGCTTCTAAGTGGGATAAGTCCTGTATAAAGCGCCTTTAGTAACTGGCCATCCTCAAGAAACTTCGTATCTCAAACACGTTCTTAGGCTGCTCCCAGGAAACTACTACTCTCACTTTCTCTGGGTCCATGGGAACTCCTGCCTCTAAGATGACATGACCCAGGAAGTGTATATAGTCCATCAAAAATTGGTACTTTGAAAGCTTAGCATATAGCTTATGCTCTCTTAGTGTACTCAAAATGATCTCATGATGGGTGGCATGGTCATGTCGAGTGTTAGAGTACACTAAGATGTCGTCCACAAAGACTACCAAAAAATAATCTAGATAATGGTAGAACACACGATTCATCAGAGCCCTGAAAACTGTTGATGTGTTCGTGAGTCCAAACGGAATAACCAACAACGCGAATATACCATATCTGCTCCAAAAAGCTGTAAGTGGTATATCTGATGGTCTAAGGCATAACTTATGATATCTGGTTCTAAAGTCAATCTTTGAGAGAACTCATGCACCTTGAAGTTGATCAAAAAGATCATCAATACTCATACAGGGATATCGGTTCTTAACTGTCAACTGGTTCAGCTTCAGATAATCCACACAATTTCTGAGGGTACCATCCCCCTTCTTTTCAAAAAAGACAAGAGAACCCCAAGGAGAAGTACTAGGTTTAATGAAACCCTTTGCATGTAACTCCTATAACCGTCTCTTGAGCTCTTGCAACTCTGGTGTAGCCATCCTATAAGGAGGAATGAACACCGATGCTACTCTTAGAACAATCTCAATTGAGAAATACACCTCTCTCTTTGGAGGAAGACCCGAATAGTCATCTCGGAAAACATCCCTGAAATAATCAACCACTAGAGGTAAATCTTTCTAACAAGTTCCCTGATCATCCATATATAAACTCACAATCTGGGCTGTCACACCACCTCTCCCATGATTATAGGGTCCATCTCGGCTTGCCTGGACATCCCATTTTCCCATGTATAGAAACTCTCTGCCCTCTTGTGACGTAAAACTCACCCTACGATGATAGAAATCCACAATGGCTTGAAAGGGAACCAAAAATTACAGATCGAGAATGACATCATAGCCCGTCATCTCTAAGACATAGAGGTCTCATAGAAAGTGACACCCACCAACCTCTAGGGGGCACTCCCTGAACTAATTCACACCATCCATTCTAGTTCACAATGGAGTGTCTAGGATCATAACATCATGAAAAAGAAGATACATCGAGCCCAAGTCTCTCCACAATGGGAACAGATATAATGATATGTGTAGCACCCGTATCAAAAAGTGCAGAAGATAAAACAAAAGCTACTAGAATAGTACCTATGATAGTAGAAGGTCTGGGATCATTCTCTTGTTGGGTCGGTTGCACAGCATATGTCTGCCCAATGTCGCGGCCTTGCAACATAACCTGGCTACCCTGAGCTGTCCTGCCCTGCTGCCTCTGAGATCCCGGTGTCTGGCTACCACGACCATGACCACCACCTCTGCCTATATGTCCTGACAACTCCATGTTTCCAGACTGGTAAGAAGATGTTGGTCCTACTCCCGCACATGGAGTCTACAGAGAACCCCTCTCAATAGCCACTGGTGGGAACGGCTTGCAAAAGCACTGCAGATGACCCATCTTGTCGCAAGCTCAGCACTCCACTGGGTCTCGAGGACACTGAGGTCTCTTGTGTCCCTCTCTACCACACTAGTAGAAAATAACTTGGACACATGAAGTATTATTTTTACTTGTACTACCACCATGAGAGAAATCCATCTGCCTCTTCCTGTTACCGGTGGAAACAGTACCAGAATGTGGTGTCAAACCACCTTGGCCCACACCAATAGCTTCCCGCAAGTTCCATTTAGTAATCAATACATGATTGAAAATACCATGCATTTTAGGCAACATGAAAACATTCACAAATGATCAGATGTCATATTTAAGACCATTATCAGAGCATCTATCCCTCAATGCCTCATCACCCACAAGAACGGGTGAAAAATGTTGAAGATCGGTGAAGCGGGAAGAATTGTCCATCACTGACATAGCGCCCTGCTAAAGATTCATGAACTCTCAAGATCAATCTGCCTGTAGCATCTCAAGAAAGAAGAAGTCATAGAATATTGCTTGAAAATATTCCCACACCAATTTTCGTTGAAGCTCAGAATGAGTGGTAACATCCCACCATCTCTTGGAGGAATCACGCAGCATATAAGTCGTGAGCTTGACCCTCTACCCTAGAGGCATCTTATGATGCTCGAAAATAGTCTGCACTAAATCCATCCATTAGTCTGTAGCCTATGGTCCACCATCTTTTAAAAATGTAGGCGGATGCTGTTTCTGGGTTGTATGTGTCATCTATTCCATAGATGTGGCGGCCTGCGGTGCTCCCTGGAAGGTCTGCATGAACTGCATAAATACTTCACAGAACTGCACCTCTGTGCTTGAGTCCGGTATAATGGCTGGCACCGCACCTGGCACTTTTGGAGGATCAACTGGTAGCCCATGGCCTACCATCTCAGGAGTATAATCATTGACGCTGTCTTGGCAAAAAACCTGTGTTCATCTCAGTGGAATGACTCTACAAGGTCAAACTCATGCCTTAGATCAAGATTAACAAATACATAAATCCATGGGACCAAAAAGGGATCAGGAAGAAGAAGGAATTAATTATTTTCAAAACAAGACTACATAGAGTGTATATTAACTACACGGTGTGTACCTGACTTTTCATCCCCTGCCTAGGTCCTTATACACAGGTTATCCACACATCTCTATTCTGAACAAGACTACAATGCATGTATAATATCTACACGATGTGTATGTTTTAATTTCCAACTTCCCGTGTCGTTCATGACATGGTCGACTACTCGGCTAATACTACACAGCGTGTTACACCCGCACACAGCATGTACACCACTCCGTATTCCCAGCCACACGACTAGGTCCACACGGTCTTTCACCGTTCAAGACTACACGGCGTGTTCCACAGGTACACGGCGTGTTCAAGAAGAGGTAACATCGACCCATGTTGTTAGTGACACAATAGGGTACCTGGGTCAGACTACACAGCGTGTTTAAGGTGAACACGACATGTATGTATTAAGGTTTTACCGTCCGTGTTGTTAGTTACATGGCAGGACCCTGGGTCTAAACTACAAGGCATGTACAACTGGTACACAGTGCGTTTCCCCCCAAGTTATTCCCTACCCCATGTCCCCACCCACATGGTATAAGACACGGGAAGAGACTACACAGTGTGTACTGAGGGTACATGGTGTAACTAAAAAAGTTTTCATTTCTTACCGAACATTAGTTTAAACGGGGTGTAATAATAGAACTACATGGTGTGTATCCTGGGTTTTTCGGACAGTAAGCCTCTGAAACTATTCTGAAACCCATAAAAACACTAAAACAACACTTAAGTTCCAAATTTCGATCCGTGAGGGCCCATACTCCCCACGAATCAAATCTTGTCATCTTATCTATGTTATAAATAAGTTAAATAGCCAATAATCCCCCAAATTCTGGTAAATGATGGCCCGTACTCCTCAATAACCAAAGTTTGGAGTTCATTCTATCAAGGCCTCACCAAAAAACCCTATCAAATAGAAGGTATTTATCAAATCCACTATCACAACAGCATTATTTTCTAGCACAACAACTATCACAACAACATGCAATTTCTAATTCACCTATATGGCATGGAAGGGTGCATGACATCTGATTTATAGCATGTGCCTAAATGATATATGAGATGGAATGTCCTCATCTCATCGATTTGTGACTAAATATAACCCATTCTAAAATTATTAACAATGTACCACAGGTGCATCACCCAATGGTGAAAAATCAAATCAACTATAAAATTACAAAACCAGTGATAATTGCAATTCGAGGTAAATTGGATTTTCCCTATACACAGGTTAGCTACTCCCGGGAACAGCTTATTACCAAATACATATTTCGTCTTATCCCGGACTAAGGCTCCAAATAAAAATTCAAAGAAAAGAATTGCCACTGATACCACTTTGTAACATCCTGGATCCGTGTGCCACTCAATAGGTGCCCCGAACCTGGTTGGTCACATGACCTCAAGCGCATTACCCCCAAACACCAGAGGCTACCGACTAGTAGCGAGGGCCCAGGTCAGATAGTAGGGGAATATTCCCTCATTTGAAAAAGTGTAGCCCTCATTTGAAAAAGTTTAGCCCAATGGAAAAGATAAATAACATGCAACAACGGAAGTAGTAGACAGTATACAACTGAAATGGACAACTGATGTAAAAGATAATCAGTAGTCATATATATAAAGATACAACATGTCACTATTCTATGAAAAAATCCATAACATGATACTCTACAATACAATACAATACATCTCAAGTACAAGGTACAGTGAAAACGAAACTAAATAGTGCAACAGGAGCTCAGCAGCATCGCATGCCTAAGCTTGGTCTCATGCTCTCCTATTCCTCTGTAACAATCATGTACATGTATAGGAACCCTTTCCTCTATCAACACCTATAACAATATAGTCTTTTTCAGCTGATGACATGACCCAAAAAGGGTGTGAGAAATAAATATCAGTAGGCAACCACCAAAGGCTCGTGCCCAACTGTCAGTGAAAATGTGCAATAACAGTGTGCAGTAGTAAATGAAATACACTAAGAAGTACATAAAAGTAACTAACTCTACTAGTTATATTGCCATTTTAATTTTCATTTATCAATGAGAATCTTGTGCTTTCACTTGGCAGGTATAACATATGAAAATATCCACGGTGAACATTCATGATAACACTATCCTCAGACATACAAACCTTACCCTATGGTAATCAGAGTCACAACCCGCCGGTAATTTCCCACAGGCATAACAGATATTTCCCTCAGGCATACGAAGGGTCTCCCACAGGCACAAAATCTACTGCCCATAGGCATAACAAATATTGCCCTCTGGCTAAAAGAACCAATGCCCTCAGGCTAAAGGAAACATTGCCCGTAGGCTAAGAAAGTAACCAGGCCGAGCCCAAAGCATAACCATGAAATTTATATACAATTTCTCTCAAGAAAATTAAATACACTTTATAATCATGTCATACCCTTGGGTATCTAGGCGAAATGGAAAAACAAAGGAATGCACCCCCGGGGTGGTCTTGGATCCAAGAAGTGGTCCCAAACAACAGTTTATAATAATATTTAATTACCTATAAAATTATAGGTATTTAAAATAGACAAGGCCTCAGCCACACGACACCCCAACATGGGTTCGTAGAACAACGGTACATAAAAACATACAACAGTTGGAATTTGAACACCATACCACCTACCTCGATCCTCTCTGGTCGTTATACGTGAACGGAGTCCCCCGAATCATCCAAGAATGACGTAGATCTGGGATAAAATAATTCCCATTCAAATGAAAATAACTATCCTTAGAGGAAGAATTGGTAATTACATCACAAGGAGAAGGTAGAACTCAGTCGTGCGGTTCCAACGTGATCAGCAGAAGCAAAAACAGATTCCCGGTGCATAGTCAGCTGATCTCCGAAGCTCCGGTCGACCTCCCGAGCTCCAATGATGTTGTAAGCTTCCTCTATGAACAGGGGATTCTACTAACCATTTTAATTGAAAAAAACAAACTAAACGGCATTTACTCTCAGGTACATGGATTGTACTTTTCTCATTTATCTTTTCCTCAGGCGGCATCTTTTTCCACTGTCGGACTGTTCATCTATCGACATGAGTACATAGCGTGTATTTCCAAATACACTGCATGTACTGTTGCTTAGCTAGCTTCTACTTTCCCAGCCTTACTATTCACCTTCCGACTGACTACAAGGCGTGTAAATACCTACTTCATGGCATGTAGTCAGTTTTTACAACCTTTATCACAGACCGGGCTACACGCCCTGTGTACTCATCCCACAGGGTCAAAGTACATGGCGTGTGGAAAAGTACACAGTGTGTACCAACAAAATTTTCTGTTTTCCCCATTTTCCCTATTTTCTCAAAAACACTTATGGAAAAATGAAAAGAAGAAACCTGTGCCTCAAGAATAATAATCGGTTTCTTACAGTTGGCTACCATGGTTATATAAACCATGCACTAATTATGTAAAATCTCACTGCCACACATTGCATTTTTTCTCCTTGGTAGCCATACGGTTTGGAGAAACTGTACACCTACCCATGTGCCTTCTCCTTATCCCATATCACATTGTTCACAGTTTACATGCATGGGTTTGATGGTTTCCATAATCCATGAACCAACCATACAGCTTTAGAAAATCCTATAATTGAACAAAAATTAACCTAATATATAAACATTATTTAAACTACTATATAATGGTTTTAGACATGTTATTATTTTAATCCAAAACCCTATAAATATTTATAATATCATATATGATAACCTAATAGAATATTTTCACCTATTCATTCATAATGATTCATTATTACCATTATTTCGGGTGATAACTACTTTGTTTTATCATCCATGTATTTTCATAGATGTCCTATTTATTAGGTATATGTTATAGTTCCATAATAATTGGAATTATATTAAATATATAAATATATTTTTATTCATTAGAATAAATTTTATAATCATTATAGAAACTTCAACATGGAGAATAAATTACATCACTTTATTGATATAGTATATCATACATATGTATGAGATAATTTATCATTTATTTAATAGATGATATGATAAGGAAGTGAATTATATATTAATATTATAGAATCAATATCATGTCATAAGAATCATATATATTCATGATTTATATAATTATTTCTATCCATGTTATTCTGTGATGGAAAACAAATTACATCAGTTTTCAAGGAGGTAGTTTTCCATACCAACAAAAATAGATTTTTTAGGAATTCATGAAGAATGATATGGTTAAATATTATTCCACAAATATAATGGCATTAAATTACATCATTGGTAATTATATAATTATATTGTTGTTTTAAATAAAAAAATTAATTTGTAAAATTGTTTAGTAAAAAGAAGGATCCTAGTTAAGATGACTAACATCGCATGGAAAACCATCCTTTGAATATCTTATTAAGAAACATATGGAAGGTATTTTGGTAATACTGGAATACCTAGATTGTTGATATTAATTTTCTAGAGTGTTTTTTTCATGCATGGGACAAACTAAATTACTTTATAGGTTCGAATGTATGATGTAATGTGGTTTCTTTTTATAATTGATGTGTGTTATTCTTGTAAAAACCCAATAATCCTCAACAATGGGAAGTCATGCTCCACAAAAGTTCATTAAAATTTTATTGATAATTTATTGGAGGTAAAATATTATCTATAAACACATCCATAAAAAAATTCATTTTTTATAATGTTAATCCCTTTACCACCATGGTTACTCACTTTTAAAAATTCGGTTTTCACCAGAAAAACTATTTCTTGACCTTGGTAATTTATCATTTAGGTTTAAAATAATATTATCCTTATTTAAAAATTTGGAACCAATTATTCTTTAAATTAAAGTTAAATTATCATAAAATTAATTTATTTGTGTGAAAAAAATTTATCACTAGTTCATGTAATGTAGAAAACATCATATGAACTTTTAATAAGGTATTTATTTTTATTGTTTTGAATCATCTGTTGAACCAAGAAATATGTTCAACATAATAATTATTATCAATTTATCTAACTCAACATATAAAATCAATTTTATCAATTTAAAATTTTACAAGTGGAAGAATGAAATTTAATGATTTACCAGTAATAAGTGTTAATAATTGATTTCTAAATATATCCAGTTGTCAAGAATAATATGGGTATACATTTACAATATGACATTAAATAATAATTATATTGAATTAAATTCCTATATATATAATATAAATTATATATAATAATTTCTTTAATTTTGGGTTATTTTAAATGAACATAATTGAGAACATCTTGTAGATAAAAACAATCTTAAGAAAAAAAGACTTTTTAAGCCTAAAAATTATGTTATTACTACATCTTTACCAACATGATTCAAATGAAATTAATTTGATAATATATTTCTATATAGTACTTCTGTTAATTTTAAATCAAATTGAATTTTTATTGGGTCTTTTAGATAACTTAAATTATTAATGGGAAATAATAATTTATACAATGTTTTATTTTCAATATTAACAAATAAATCACCTATTTAAGAAAAAAAATCAAAATTTCACCCTATATTTTTTGAAAATGGTGACTATATAATAAAATTTCCAAAATTAAAAAAAGGAAAATATATAATTTTACACAATAATTTAATTAAATTATATTTTAATGATTTTTTTAAACCATGAGATGACTTTTCGAAAACTCACATCCTTATTTACCAATTTATTTTAATCATCAAAAATATTTACAAGTAAATTTAAAATTTTGTTTTTTCTTATCTATACCTCTATTTGTAAAATTCAAGTATTTTTTATTATATTTTAATAGTATATTGAAATTCATTTAGGCTCATTTTTCTTTTTACTATACACAATTCATTTTAAAAACATGTGCTCATACATTGTACTCTAAATCAATAAAAACTATCCAAATAATTTGAACACATTCTCAGAAAAAAAAAAGCAAGGGTTTGTTATTTTAAAACTCCATTACTGAAAACCCACATCTTGCGAGGCTTCATCGGAATTACACATAAAAAGTTGGTAAATAGAAATATGAATTTCATCACAACACTAGGTTTCAAAATAGGATAACATCAATGGAAAATTAAAATATGGAAATTTATGAGAAAACTAATTTCCATAGAGTAGTATTATGTTTTATAGATCATTATCATTACAATGTTAACCACCATTAAACCATAAATCTATAATCAGTGAAAATACCATTGATTCATCGGATAAGAAGGTAATAGGAAACAATTTTGTTTCAATATCCTTTTCCTAGTGTTGAGGAATTTTGTTACCGTATTGACTAAGAACATAATGAAATATACTTATTTTATGAGTATGATTTTGTCCCTTAATCTATAAAGCCCTGAACCCGCACATTCAGATTCAGTACTAAAACATTCAATGTATTTTTTGTATAATATATAACTAAAGATACATAGAACATTATAAAAATGAGGATCAGAGCACCAGAATCAGTCACTAGAAGCAGAGCTAACCGGATTGGAAGAATGAGAGCGTATGGAAAATGCCATCGGGACCGGGCATCGTGCAGGTTTGTATGGGGATATTCTAGCCGATCAAAAATGCAGGTGGAGATATAAAGGCAATAAATTATGTAGAAGCTGGGGAGGGGCAGTTCTAATGGGATGGGCTTACTGGTCATGTTATGGGCATGGTATGCCTCTAGGCCTTCGGGTCATGTGTTACGGGTCATGTTGGGCCTTGTGCCTTGGGGCTATGGGTCATGTACGGGTTTCCCTTCAACACTTAAAAGGGGTATTATCTAGAATAAAATAAATAATAATGCCTTCAGGCCATTTGGAGTATGTTTTCCAGTCTAGTTTCTAAGGAGTTAGGAAACAACATACATATATAGGATCAGAGTTTTAAAAAATAATTACTATATAACTAATTAGATTCATATACAATATCATCTTAAATTTCCTTTTAACATCTACATAATCCTATGAAAAAAATTAAAAACTTTGAATGATCATAAAAAAGCACAATAGGGTACATAAAGAATGAAACATCATTAGTCTAGTGGAAACATGATAACCCTTTAAAACCCCTTTTCATGAAAACTCGTAAGCATGCATAGAAACATCATGTAGTTTCTTTGGGAAACATTTCCATATCACTCTTACAATCAACCTTACACATGGAATAACCATTTGGACAACTTCCATCTCTGATGTACCCAATGCATTAGAGAGATATAACGGGGATCAATCATCATATCTTCAGCTATAATGGTCTTAGCCCTACATATCATGATCTATAATGGGATTAACCCAGCATATCTTTATTTATAATGGTTTAATGAAAAAATTATATGATATATAATTGAAATAACCTGACATAACTATGTCCAAGGAACATATAAGGAATAAAACTCTAGATAATTCACTTGATCCCTTCAGCAACACACATTAATGGTTTTAAATTCCTTTTTTTTTGTAAAACAAATCACTTTTAAAATATCAGAACCATGCACATAATAATGAAATAATATTCCTGAAATACTGCCATTTCAACATATAATGGAAAAATCCTAGTAATAAAGCATCATGAAATCAGCAGAACTACTCAGGATATATAAAAAATATTTTTGAATTTCATTAAAGATGATTTTAAAATGATTTTAAAAGGAAAGTCCCTTAAAAATATAATTTGAGTGAGAATTAATAAAATAGAATAGATATGTGTATACACTATAAATTAAAATAATAAAACATAATATAAACAAAAAATCACTACAAAAATAATCTTAATTCCACATAATGAATAAAAAATATGGTTAACCAAATGAATCTAAATTGGGTAAAGAATTACCTTACCTCGAGTTCGTCTTAATTAAAATGAGTTTAAACCTCTAGTATAATGGTTAAAAAAGTGTTATTAATATCTTATAGAAACATATTAATGTTTATAACACCTTATGTGATCATTTCATAACATCATTTTATCCTTCAATTTTTTGTATTTTGTTACTTCCATTGTTTCAGGTGCCTTATTAACAAGATTTCGATGGTCGGTTTCAATTTGATTTTCTTGTCATATGAAAATGTAATAACATATGTAGAATTAAATGGTATATTTATGTTTCCATAAACATAAATTATACCTTTTATCATTTTGAATTATCATATGAGGATGATTCATTTGTTAAATCATTAATGATGTTCGTTTAGATCATTTTGGTTGTTTTTTGATAATAACAATCTCATTTTGTTTTGTAAATTAATATCATGTTTACAAAATTATTACATAACATTACATAAGATATAATACAAAAATTATATATCTGGTTCAAACATAAAAATGGTTTTATGACCAGTCTTTAAGGAAGTAAAAGAAATTTAAATCACATCGTTCACGATGTCGGTAAATCGACACCTCACGAAAGATGTTTTAATTTCATGAATAAGTGAGAGAGGAGAAGAAGTATAATGATAAATCATCCATGAACATGATGAAATACATAATATTTAAGATACTATATCATTCTTGACTCCTGGATAAGAGGATGTGAGGAAATAAGAATAACATAAAATAAAATGAAATGAAATGAAAGAAAAGAAAAGTTAATGTTTACCTCTTGATGTCTTCTCCTTGAGATCATTATTAACGCCCATGGTTTTGATCTTTAGGTGAGACTAGAAGGACTTGGACGTGGGGAAGGGGCTTTAGAGGATTATTTGGAAGATCATAGGCAAATATCAAGGATTTATAGGTGTTGGAGGTAGAGGGAGGAAATTGGTGGTATTTATAGTGGAGGAGAGGAGGATTTTTCCAATAGTTTAATCATTATTTTATTATTTTTCCACAAGACAAGAAATATTTTTGATTCCAAGACCAAAAATTGTAATAAATTCATGTGAGTTTTAGATATTTATTCTTACATTATCAAAACATCATCCAACACTCCATAAATCAAGTATTTAGCTTAATTTCTAAGTTATTGTATTTCATTATTCATAAAAAATTCATGTATTTCAGAAAATTATCAAAAACTCACCCTGACCATTTTATGACATCTATAATTCAAAAATTAACTCCATTTTTTGAATATAATTTTATAAACATGATTAATTTAATATTTATATAAAATCATAACAAATTTAAAAATTACAATTTTAAAATTAAAACTGCTTTTATAACACTTTGAATAATTAATTTAAGGTATCTTAAAATAATTTTACAATTATATGTCTTAAGAATACTTATTTATTGATACATATTATGAAAATAAATTTTCATTTAAATTATTAAATTAATCATTAATTTATAATTAAATATATATGATTAAAAAAATACCAACACTTAAAAAATAATTTTTAAAATATTTATTTACTTATATTATGACATAACTATATCATATTTACACTTATAAGAGCGATAAAGATTATTTATAATTCTATTGGTGAATTAACTATTCATAATGGTACATTATTGTTCCTAAGATTCATGTTATAATTCATAAGGGTACATTACTATTCATAAGGGTCATGTTACTAGTCAAAAGGGTACATTACTTTTGTAAAGGTTAATTTTAATATTAATAAGGGTATATTACTCTTCATAATGGTATTTTTCTATTCAATTTTTTTTGTTCTATCAGACTTCAAAAAACTTATTGATAACAATCGTGAATTCCCATATTTTGAAATTCAAAAATATAGAAGCAAAAAAATTATGGTTAATGTTTAGTTTATAATAGCTACATAGTATTTAGTAGTTCATTTATACATATTGTGTTTCCTTTTAAAATCTAGGGATGTTACATTATCCCCCCTTAAATTAATTTTACCCTCACAATTCTTTCATTGTACTTATATTTATGAATTTATATATCAAAAATTACGAAAAACATTTTTCTTATGTGTACATAATTAACTAAAAGTTTAAAATTAAACACTGTCACATAAATTTTTCTAAAAAAAATAAAACTCCTAATCTCCAAAAACATTTGAGACTATTCATCTAATGCCAACTATGAAGCCCTGAACCTGCACTTCCAGTTTCAGTACTAAAAAAATACACAATACATTATACAAATGAGGACATCTTGTAACCTCCCTGGTAAATAAAAAATATGAAATTTTCATATTTATTAATATTTGTAAATTAATTATTAATTTTACTTTAAAAAGGATGTTATGTTTTATGGCATACCTGATACACAACAACGTGTTTCTTTGAAATCTTACGGTGCACACAATGTTGAGTTGTACTGAAAAATAATATATTATTATTATTATTTTAAATGGTAGTTAATGCCTAGCCATTTTAATGGTGGGAATAAATATAACTAACTAAAAATGATTTATATATTTTTGTTAAATATTTTTAATTTTTTCCAATAAAATTCAGAGGCTTAAAATGTGAATGAATCAAATTTACTTCAAAAGGTTGATTTACCGCCTTTTAATGGAAACCCCTATTTAAAAAAATTTATGGTCACTTTTATATGTTCTTTTGAGAAAAATAAAATTCTTTTTTTGAATCGGGACATAATAATTCACATTGGGTAAAATTTTGGTATTTTTCAGATAAAATTCATTTTTTGATGATTAGTGAAAAATATTGTATATTAATTAAAATTGGACTTTTAATCTAATTTTTTTATATGTTTATATTTCCTTTTTAATTTTTTTTTAAGTTTAATTAGATTATATTTTTTCAATTTAATATAATTTTGGTTCATGGATTTAATTTCACTTTGAAATTGGACATAAACAAGTGTATATCTTTTGAAGGTTAATATTTCTAAAAAACGCACATTTCAATTTGAAAGTGGGAATTAATTTTAAATTAGTTTATGACAATTATGTTTTTTGAATTTTGAAAAATGGATTTCATATTTGGAATCGTTATGTATAAATTGTGTAAGTAGATAACTTTTATTTTTAGACATTATGAATATTTACTTCATGAAAACTTTTATTAAACATGGTTAATGGGTAAATCGAGTAAATAAGGGTAAACAAATATTATTATAATAATATTAAATTACCCTAACATGTGTACTAATATTATATTTTGATACATATCTGACCATGGTCATCTTTGGGTCGATTTTGGGACCCCATGGAGCCACATGGGAGTGATAATGACACTTTATTTTATTGAACTTAGAGTAAATACAAAAATGACATAAACAAATATCTTTTAGTTAATTTATTTTTACATAAGATTATATAAGTTATCTT
This sequence comes from Viscum album, assembly GCA_963277665.1. Taxonomy (NCBI): domain Eukaryota; kingdom Viridiplantae; phylum Streptophyta; class Magnoliopsida; order Santalales; family Viscaceae; genus Viscum; species Viscum album. Next base: position 767,146,864 of record OY728141.1, read on the forward strand.
TTGGACTATAAATATTATTTGGAAAGATAAAATTATTTCGTACGTCATGGTAGTTTGTTATAATTTTTAGACATCAAATAATGTAAACTATTTATTAGAAAATAATGGTGCAGTGTATATGTCATTAATAAATGATTTAAATAAATAAAATTATAAATATTAAAATAATATCCAAAACCTATCCAATTATCAATATATGATTTTATTTCAACCATGAGTCATATTATCTTTTACTTTAATATTTTTTTGACCTTTATAAACTGAAAATAATTTTATAATAAAATAATATTTTCACACTTTCCAAAAGATCCCCTCCTCTCCCTTATAAAAAGCCCTCACCTATAACCTATTACTCACACATATAATTCCCCTTGGATCATCCAAGACCTACCCAAATAATCTCTCAATATTCCTCTCTTCCACCTAGAAGCCTCAACTTAGGAAAAGGGCACATCAAGAATTTCTTTTGGTTTAAACCAAAGGGAGTTACCCGATTTAAAGATAACGTCTTCTCTTAAGTTCTTTTGTTTTATTTTACTTCTCCGACCACAACCATATTTTTATTCTATTATTTTATAAAAACACTGGTATCCTCAATACACTAGGATTATGTTATGATAAGTATTCAAACTACACTTTCACACACCTCTATCTAATGGGTAATGAACATAATGTTTCTGTGGATGGAAAACTAATGCCTCACGAAACGATGATTGTTAAATTATCTCCTACCACTTATCATAGTGGCCATAATGATGGAACTGTATTTATATATGATATATATTATGTATGTGTTTTTTATTATTCTTTATTTTCTATTTATAGCATACCTTTATGGTTTCCATTATGGGTAAACGTGATAATATCATTTGAGGAAGGGCGGACTACCTCCCCCTCAAAGTGATATGACTCATTCATACCTTACATGGGACATATAAAATATGGAGTTATTGAAATTATATATGATATTATACTGGAATTATAATATAACTATATATCATTACGTTTTCATTCAATCAAAATAAAAATAGAAATGAAAGTAGCGTTCATTTATACGTACGACTTACCGTCTCCATGAACGGTGCATTTCATTTAATATCTTCAAATGTTATATATTGTTATAAATACATATATATATATATATGTATATACTATATATGAATAATATATATGATATCTAAGTCATGAATATCATTCTGGATATAATGGTCACTTGACCACATGGACAACTTGTAATTATAAGGTGTTGATTTTTTACTCAATACCAAATATCAACAAAATGACCATTATTAACATAAATGATTACATAATTTTTATAACATGGTAATACATGATATAAAAAGAATAATAAACTTGAAAAATGCTTATTAATAAAATTTATATTAACTTATGTTTATTATTCTGGATAAACAAGAATCAAACAAGTCAAGTCGAACATGAGGTAAGGGGTTTCGTATCTCACTTTTAATTCCATGAGATTTCCATTATTCGACACTAATTTTTTACATGTGATATATTACGTATCGCCATTTGATATATATTGTCATTATTATCATTATATTCATGTTATTCTGTGAATGATTTTTTGGTTATTAATTTTTGGTCATACGACTCGATTGATTACAATGTGGTAAGGGACTTCCATCTCACATTTTATTCTCATGAGATTCATGCTATATTTTCCACTATTTCCTTGAGTGTGGTGTATATACATACCAATATTGTATTCATTGATTAATATACTTCAATTTATGGGTATTTTAATTCTTCATTTTATGATCCTTCTTTCATGGGTTGTATGTTTTGTATGTTACCAAATCGGTAAGGGAACCTTTTTACCCAATTTCCATTTCTTGAGTTAATCTTGTAATTCTTAATAATGTCATGCTATGATTATGTGTGGAATAAATGTTTATTTGTTTATGTTTTAATTTCCACACCACTTTTTGTGGATATAATTTTGATACACATAATCACTCCATTGATAAATTCTCGAGTCATCTATATGAACTTGATAAGAGTAATTTTAACTCAATTTAGATTCATTGTGTTAAACATACAAGTCATTGGTTTTTTCAAAAAAATAGCATGTGTGAATGTCATATGATTGGTTTAAACTGAATATCCAATCATATTGAGTGTATTTATATATGTCACACATTATTATTTAATTGAATTATCTTTAATCTAAAGACATAGTTTTTATAAGGTATTTCATCTCAATTTACATTCTATTGAGACTTCATTATTATTATGCACCAATTCACTCTTATATTGTGTATGTACTGTCCTTTAGCATATTATATCATGAATCTCTTTATTCTAACGATATTAAAAACTTTTTATTTGATGTTATTCCTCAATTATTTGTATTCAATCATCTCTTATTTTGTTAAAAACTCTTCAAATAAAATATAGTTTTAAATGTTTCAAAGATTTATTCTTTTAAATATGTCTCATTAAAGTCCATGTTTTGAAAATGGCATTTAGGAATTATTTATATTAACATTAATTTTTTAAAATTTTAATTCCATTAAATGTTTCAAAGTGTTATCGGACACCTTTATTCTAAAAAAATCTCTTTATTAAATGTTTTAAATGGTTTTGAAAATGGTTTGATAAAGTAGTGTTTATTGCATTATATTGATATGATATATTGTTATTGGAATGTGGAAATGTTATCTTTCCTTTATTCTTATATTATTTTTTATGATTATGTTATGTTTATTGGGAATTGTTTACATATATAGGTGGTTTCGTGATAAACGTTGGGTAGGTGAGCTCGAGATAGCTCTCCAATGCATTGGGTAACATGATGGAGGAAAACAATAATGTTTCTCCTAAGAGATTTAGGGAATATACTGTGATGGGTATTCCAAATGTTACAGTGTATGTTGTTGTGATAGCTAAAATTTAAGTATGTTATGAATGACATAAGTTACCTTTATGATTTATGATTTTTGTGTGCTATTCATAAATCTTATGATTTTTTAACGTATGTTATGATTGAAAAGTATGGTTTCATTGAATGGTATTTATTGATGGGTTAATGTTTTCCTTCTTTATTTTATAAACCTTACTAAGATTTTTATGCTCATCCCAGTTTTTGAAATGTTTTCTGGAGGACTTAAATATGAATTGGGTCAAGGATGGGATCAAGGAGAAGTCATTATATATAAAAATGGAACTAGACATGTTTTTTTAAGAGTTTTTATTTTATGATAAAATGGATACAGAGAAGTAGTGTCTACTTGTAATCTTCAAGTTGATATGTAATAGTTATGGTGTCATGACCCCCTCCCCCCAAAGTGTACCCCTCATGGGCTGGCAATGTGAGAAGAGAGATAATGACCCTCGAGTCCCACCTCCAGTAGGCCCCGGGTTGGCGACTAGCACCGAGGGTATAATAAATATAAAAATGGGAGGCATTACCCTCTAAGAGAACACATGCAGAAGAGAGAGATAGAATATACACCAATCAACTCCAACTCAGAACTGAAATATAAAATAAATCCAAGTACATATATGAAATTTCATGCAAAAGTACTACAACTGAAAGGGGAAACTAAAATTACCCAAAAGAATGTAAAACGGCAGCGACCACAAGCCCGAACAACTCCCCCTCCAACCACAAGCTAGTAGTAACCATCTTGATCTCCAACCTGCTCCAAGTGACCTGAAAAACAGTTTATATATACATAGGGTGAGTATAACAGTATACTCAGTAGGATCCTCCCCACGCCTCTCGTACAAAAGTAATGAATGCATGCTAAAGCCCAGTGAACAACAAGTGAAACTGACTCATCACCTAAACAGGTATACTATGTTCCCCACCTCACCATGGCTACTCTCACCAAGTAACGAATACAAGAATATAGAATATAGTAAAGAATATCAAGGGTACCCCGCTACTACTTCTCTACTGGTTTGCCGCTTTTCCCCAATGACATATGTCATGTGCTTCTCTCTCCAAAGGCTTGCCCGCAGACACCTGGGCTAAGCTCCACAATCTGCACCTCGTGCACCACAAAGGCTTTCCCGCAGACACCTGGGCGAAGCACCACACCATCCTCACAACCAACAGTAACCAGGTATGTTCCAGGAGCCACCAAACCCCGCATAACGTGTATCATACATCGGGTATTATACCTCAATCCATTATAGCCCATACACCAAGTAGGGATCCTCAAGCCATGACAGCCTATACACATTACACCTATAGTAGTCCATAGGATACTATATCCAGAATATATGTGTGTGAAATAACCACAAGCCATTAAAACCATCTACACACATATATGGGGAAACTAACAGTTGTGCCGGTTGGCACATGTATCTACCAAGAGAAGAGAGCGGGGCCAAAAGGGGGTAGTCAGCTATTCGACCTCCCATCAGAATGTCGGGGAAAACACCCCCCCCCCAGGGCTCATAATCCTCGGGGTGTCAGTTGCCCTTACCGACAGGGTGGAGTAGCGTATAGAAACACAAAAAGTACAGAATATATATATAACTCACATCCACACTATGGGCATTACCTAGTCTTAGATACAACTGCAGCTAACGTCTCTCAGACTCCAGGCTTCTACTTCTAAGACTAGGTATCCTATAAGCACACAAACATTTGAAGAGATTTATTAGATTACTCCATTATCATTTTATAAGTTCCACTGTACATTAATTAATTCTTTAAAAATTAATTAAGCATGAACAATTCCACATTAAACTGAATTGGCATCACATTAAAAATCAACTGCTCCTTTTAAGATTAAAATCACCTTTAAATTCTAGTATCTCCATCCCCATGGATTTTCACCATTTAATAAAACATTCATTATAGAATTACTTTTCCATATTCCCAGGAATACTTGAAAAGCATCTTACGCTTCTAAACACAAAGGAGGCTCAACACAGTGAGTAGATATACTACCTGTCGAGTCTTTTCCACCTATAGAAAGAGCATAGACCCATTCTCCCTCAAGTGGCTAAACACGGAAAGCACGTGGCATACCTTATGCGTCTTTGCCTCCTTCGGAAGAAGGGTAGAAAGACCGTCTACCTGGAGAAGTGGGGAAAATCAAATTAGGTAAACATTAAAAAAAAATCCACAAGCATCCAACAACCACATACATCCCATTCCATCACCCCTAATGTCCTCCCTGACACCAACATGTATAAACTGATGCATCTCACCACTCTAGGCGTCATCTACTGCCACAACCACAAGGCCTCCATGCCTCCACATATCACAACAGCCATCCAGGGTCACATCACAGCATAAGCAGCAGGAAAACAACAGTCACAACCATGGGCTCTTGACCCTTTAACAAACAAGAGGGTAACTCAGAACTATTTTAAAAATTCCCACACAATTTGTTCTTTAATCCATATTGATTTAGCATATTTTTTATTCATAGGTTCCAATTACGGGATACCTAATCAGTAAGATATCACAATTAAATAACCATACATACTTCCCTAATTTAATTATCCTCAAATTAGAACAACTACAACAACGGAAATAACCAGATAAATTTACATGCCTCTTTATCCTTAGACAATTAATTAACAATTAATTCTGGCTTTACGTTCATTATCAATTTCTATCATGAACGAACAACAAATCAAAGAAATCATAAATATCACTCTATCTAGAAAAACATTAGGCAGACCGTTATCATGGTATAAAGCAACAACATGCCATCAACTAATTCTTTTAATCTGGTTCAAGTATTTAATTTGGTCGATTTCATTGTGATCCAAAGGACTAAATCATACTAATTCTATTATTGCACATATACAATTACAGAATCCATGAATCCCCTACCTGGAATAGTTCTTGACGTCCTTTATCCACACAACGGGTAAAAATCCTCCTCTCACGACAACTTCATCCACCAGAGGATGCCACGGTACGACAGCACCAACCAACCCCAAGAAAAACCCATTAGAATCTTGGAAATTACATGGTATAATATGGAAGGGAGAAACAAGAGAAGATGATCCCCAAAGAAACGACGATAAAACATACCTTATTGGGAAGATTGACCGACATAGTTCGGTTTCATCCAAAACAGGTCAGAACCAATCCTAGGAGTAAAGATTGGTTGTGTAACTCCTACAGGAATGATTGAAAGGTTCTAGAATCTCTTTTCTGAGAACAAAGGGAAAGAACAAGGGAGAATGATATCTCGTCCCTTTTTTAAGATTAAATGGGGCGATGGTTTAAGATCCGGTTAATTCTCCATTAAAAACGGATCGCATTAACCCACGCGGTTTGACCAAGTAAATACATCCCGACCATAGGAATAATTAATATAGGATTTATGGCATTTGAATCGGCCTTAAGATTCCTTAAAACAAGGCTTTGAATGTATTTTATGTCAAAGGAAACGTAAAATGGGGCAAAACTGTAGGAATCTGGAAACATTGTTCACATACTAAAAATTTGGCAAAGGTAAGAAAAGGTCATCGTTAGACCTAACAGTTCTGGAAACATTGTTCAAGCCTACCGATAGAAGGTCACCGTTAGAAGGCTACCGTTCTAGAAACATTGTTCAAGACTACCGATAGAAGGTCACTATTAGAAGGTTACCGTTCTAGAAACACTGTTCAAGCCTACCGATAGAAGGTCATCGTTAGAAGGTTACCATTCTGGAAATATTGTTCAAGCCTACCGATAGAAGGTCACTATTATAAGGTTACCGTTCTAGAAAAACTGTTCAAGACTACCGATAGAAGGTCACCGTTAGAAGGTTACCTTTCTGGAAATACTATTCAAGCCTACCGATAGAAGGTCACCGTTAGAAGGTTACCGTTCTGGAAGCACTGTTCAAGCCTACCGATAGAAGGTCACTGTTAGAAGGTTACCATTCTGGAAACATTGTTCAAGCCTACCGATAGAAGGTCACCATTGGAAGGTTACCGTTCTGGAAACACTGTTCAAGCCTACCAATAAAAGGTCACCGTTATAAGGTTACCGTTATTGAAACACTGTTCAAGCCTACCAATAGAAGGTCACCGTTAGAAGGTTACCATTCTGGAAACACTGTTCAAGCCTACCGATATAAGGTCACCGTTAGAAGGTTACCGTTCTAGAAACACTGTTCATGCCTACTGATAGAAGGTCACCGTTAGAAGGTTACCGTTCTGGAAACACTGTTCAAGCCTACCGATAGAAGGTCACCGTTAGAAGGTTACCATTCTGGAAACAATGTTAACTGAACTTCACTGATAGAAAAACTGTTCACCGAACCTCACCGATAGAAACACTGTTCACCTACTGATACTGTTCATAAAACTCGAAACACTGTTCACAGAACTGGAAATTTGGAAAACTATTGGGGATAAGTCAACTTGACCTCCCGAAACACCTCCAACCCCACATTTTCACAAAGTAATGGATCAGAGAGGTCCAGGACATTACATTAGATACCTCTCAAAACATTCTCATCCTCGATAATTAAAACCCAACCCAGAAGAAAAGAGGGATCCGAACAACCACCCCATAAGATACCTCTCAGGGGAAAACCACCATGAGTTGTTCGAAAGCTGGAACAAAACTAAGACATCTGGGAGTATGGGAACAAACAATCCATATCCAAGCAATTCAAACATAACATCACATGAAAAGTACATAAATAAAATCTGAAAGGTCCAACCACAAAGAAAACATCATTACATGAAAGGAGTTAAACATTAAATAACTTTTGGTACTGAGCATGTATCTGTGACTCACGCTCCCATGTACTCTCCTCCATGACACCGTGTCGCCACAATACATGAACTAAGGGGATAGAACGCCCACGCAACACCTTCTCCTTGCGGTCTTGGATCTCCACATGTCACTCCTCAAAGGTTGCATCATCATCAATATCGATCTTTCCCCAATCGATAACATGAGATTCATTATGAAGATAACGATGGAGCTGTGATACATGGAAAAAATCATGTATCTGACTCACCTGAGGGGGTAGTGCTACTCGATACGCCATAGCTCCAACACGATCTAACACCTCAAAAGGCCCAAAAAACTGGGGAGAAAGCTTACTTCCACGATCAAACCTTCGCTGCCCACGACGGGGAGTCACCTTCAGAAACACATTATCCTAAAATTTAAACTATAAGGGTATCCTTATTTGATCATCATATGATTTCTAATGATCCTGTGTTGTCTTCATCCTCTCACAAATCACCTGAACCATCTCTGTTGTATTCTGCACCAGTTCTGTTCCGAGAATTGCTGACTCTCCGACCCCAGTCCAGCACAACGGAGAACGGAATGGCCGGTCATACAAGTCTTCAAATGGCGCCATACCGATGGTAGAGTGAAAACTATTATTGTAAGCTAACTCTGCCAAGGGTATGTGCTTCATCCATGAACCTCCAAAATCAAGAACACAAGAGCGCAACATGTCTTCAAATGTCTGGATGGTTCGCTCTGTCTGACCATCCATTTGTGGACAAAAAGTAGTGCTAAGGCACAGTTGAGAGACAAAAGTAAGCTGGAGACCTCTCCACACCCTAGAGGTAAAATGATGATCTCGATCAGAAATTATCGTCCTAGGTACTCCATGAAGTCTCACCACCTCCTCTAGATACTGCCTCGACAAAACATCCACTGTGCTCGACTCCTTGATCGCTATGAAGTGGGCCGACTTTGTTAAACGATCCACTATATCCCATATAGCATCATGTCCTCCCAGAGCTAAAGGTAAACCGGTAACAAAGTCCATTGAGATGTCCTCCCACTTCCACTGAGGAATATCTAATTTCTAGAGAAGACCACCAGGAACACAGTGTTCCGCGTTCACCTTCTGGTAGACCAAACATCAAGACACACACTCTGCAACCGTACGCTTCAGCCCAGGCCACCAAAACTGACTCCTCAAGGATCGGTACATCTTCGTCACACCAGGATGTACTTCCAAGGGTGAACTATGGAACTCTCGGAGAACTGTCTCGCGCATCGCCAAGGGAACAAAAATCCTTCCATGATACAACACTCGGTGTTTTTCATCCTCCGACCAACCATCAGGGGCCTCACCACAGACAACTATGTCTCTCCAAAATTCCACGTCTAGATCACCCAATTGAGACTCTTCCACCTTCTGCATCAGGGATG